>OY748289.1:10750472-11350472 GCA_963556515.1 Nudaria mundana | reverse complement strand
TTTCCAATAATTCAACATTTTTGTTATGCTGTAAATATTCAACTTCAATAACAATAACTCAACGTGGAACGTTTGTCGCAAAACATTTTCAAAATCGCGCTCTCTGGGTCATTCACCCGCCCGTCGGATGATTCGGGCAACAATAGCGCTGCTGTCGCTCAAAATCGACTTTATCCGTGCGCGGTCTGGGCCCTTAAACGAATTGTTACTTCAATTGATTTTTCCTACCTCCTAAGGAGGATATGTTCTACATGATTAGTTTTTTTTGTATTTTAGACCACAATGGATGTCCTTTGAGCCATCCGTTCAGTGATTAGCGTAATGGAGCATCAATTAAACACATAATAATATGTAGAGTTTAACATTCGTTTTATAAAGTCTGAAACTGTAAGACATACCAAGATCTGTTCTTAGGAACACAGTGCGTAAACCACATAAATGCATCTGCGGGTCTATGGTGGAGGCCGATGGCTATCACGCACTTATTTGCCATCGTTCCACAGGGAGGTTTCCACGGCACCATGCCCTCAATGACATAGTTCGACGGGCCCCTATTATCGGCCAATGTGCCATGCATCCTGGAGCCTCCTGGCCTTAGCAGGAGTGATGGCAAGCGTCCAGACGGTTTGATATTTGTACCATGGAAGAATGGTAAATGCCTGGTTAGGTGCGCCACTTGCGTTAACACTGTCGCGACGTCTCATCTTGGTCGAACCGTCCGCGCACCGGCTGCAGCGGCGGAGGACGCGGCAGATAGAAAACGACAAAAGTACGCTGCAATGGAGACATGTTTTTTATTTGTGCCCGTTGCAGTGGAACCCATGGGCAGTTGAGGCTCCGAGGCCAAGACCTTCATTGCAGACATTGGGCGCAGGATTATGGATAGGACGGGTGAATCTCGCTCCGGGTCCTTCCTGGTGCATTACCATTTAGCACGGCAACGCTGCTAGCATCATGGGCAATTTTGCGCCGGGAACGATACGAGACAAGTTGTAAATTTATATTAAGTTATACTAGCAACCCGTAGCGCAAACTGCGCAAGTAATAAATCCAGTTTAAATCATGTTAAAATTAACTTTTTGTCAAATTTCTAATCTTATCGCACCACTTGAGACCACGACCTTTCCAACGGTGTGCCACACTTGACTGTGTGACTCTTAGTTTAGGAGGAGAAGCGGCTTCACTGGTGTATTATATATATAGATGGTATGGTAAAAGTGCACGAAATCTAGGATTATATATAGATTCTCACCTTTCCTGGGACGTGCATATCGCAGAGGTAAGTAGGAGGGTGTACTGCTCATTTCAATCTCTCAAAGCTCTTCAGATTTTCTTACCTTTCCAAACTAAAGTTACTCTTGCGCATTCTCTACTTCTATCACTGTTAGACTATGCTGATGTCTGTTTCTTGGATGCATCGGAGGAGCTTGTGAACAAACTCGAACGCCTGCAGAATCTCGCAATCCGCTTCATCTACGGCCTTTGGAAATATCCGATCATGTATCGGAGTTCCGGCATAGAAACCACCCCAGGTTTCTGATTCAGCAGCGTCGTAATACTCACATTCTGTCTCTCCTATATAACATTCTTCACAATCCTAATTCTCCTACCTATCTGCGTGAACGCTTTGAGTATTTGGTGCCTAGAGACAGAGAATGTCGTGTATCTTCTTCCCTTCTCCTTCGAACTCCTGCTTATCCCTCCAGTTGCTATGACAAATCTTTCACCATTCAAGCTGTCAGACTGTGGACCTTGCTACTACACGATATACGTGCAAGCCGTTACTTGGAAATTTTCAGAAAACGAGTTCGGGAACATTTCCTATCTAACTAATATTTTCCTACCGTCTTCTTATTTTATTTTTATAAAATTAATTATACACATTTATTTTTGTTTGTATGGTGTACCAAACCATTCTCTTTTAGTAATAAATATGTTTATTTTTATGTATTTTTTAGTAAGATTATATGTCTTGTTGTATTGTACTCTCTAAGTTATGTAACGCGGTGTTTGCTTCTCTTCTCTCTAAAATATGTACCTATCCTATATAACTCTAGGTCTGCTGGAAAATAAGTCATCCATTGACTTAAGCAAGCCTTTGTGCATGTTGTTCTTAAATTAACAATGTATAATGATTTTTTTTAAATGTACAATAAAGAATAAATGAAAAATGAATGAAAGTATGTCTCACCAGTATAGATGTAAATACAATCGTATCTTCCGATTGAAACGTCTTCGTAGTATGTATTCTCAACGTAACGGTTCGAAAGGTTCGACCGAAGTGACATATCTAGCTTTTTTCCTTCTAAGGTTACCCTGTAAAAGATTTTATTATAAATACACTAGTGGACGTTCGCGACTTCGTCTGCCCAAGGTTACTGTTGTACTTCTAGTAGTTATATTTTGCTTAGACTGCAGAGATTCTATTTAGTGGTGTGTAACATCTCTGCCTGGACAGATGTTTCATACCACTAGATACTATTTCTCTGGAAACCACTTTTGAACCTTGACTGTACAAATATTTAAATAGATACTCGTAGATAAACTGCATAATGTCATCGATTGGAAAAGGCCAATGGTTCGAGGCTGCCGATGACCTGTTTAACAATAGTATCTAAATAAACTCATGGTTTTCAAATACAGAAATATCTTGACTAACCAATAAAGATATAACAAAAAACACATCAAACATTGACACAAAAACCGACTTTAAATTTTTTATTTTGGGTTCGCCAAAGTGACGCCGCCCGCCTGGTGGTAAGTCGTGACGACGTCTACCGATTGTGGGCGACTCTCATAGTGCACAATACTATAGAGAGTGGCCCTCAACTTGACAACCCAGTGCTGTGCCTCTTCACGCCCCGCTTGAAGAACCCAGGGTTATATGTGGGAGGAAACACGTGCACGGGCGTAAGCGCAAATTACCGGAATGGGAGCGAATAATTGTCGGAAAACAGTCCAAAGGTTGAGGTAACATCCAAACATAACAGTCTTATTGAGAAGCTTCTTGTTTTGAAGTCTGTAAAAAATAATGTAATCTAACCAATAGCTAGTCCACCAATCGGAGGCAGAGCCGAGTAACTGTGCGAGTACGGCCACAGCGAACATCAGCGACACAACGAGAAGATTTCCGGCCGCGCGGAAGTACGCGCCGTACACTGCGGACCCCACCGCGCCCGCACTGCGACCCTCCGCCTCCACGCGCTCGCTCTCCGGAGGCGCTGTCGCCGTTAGGTTGTCTACTGAACTCACCTGAATGTTTGCAGTTATGTTAGTCGTAGTTTAAAAAATATATATGTAGTTGAGGTTTGAAGGTAAATAAATGTAAGTGGACTGCATATAATGGTTCTTTAAACAATTAACAAGATTGTACAAAGACGCGAGTATCGCGGGTGGTGCTATATAAATAAGGTGGGGGCCGGGCCGGCCAACCGTTCTCACACCAGCCGCGCGTTGTAAGACGCTCGTGCGCCGACATATATTATTATGTAAACATATAATCACGCCTATATTCCCGAGGGGTTAGGCAGAAGCACTTTAGGCTCCGCATAAACGGGGCACTAACCACAGCCGGTGATTGTCGCGTGCTATCGCTACTTTTTACCAGTGTCATAAGTCAGAAGCGAGCGACGGCCACCTGTGTTTGGAAACCGACACATTTCTTAAGCCCAGCCCATAAGTGGTTCTGTAGCGAGTGGAGTTATAACGAAATGTATGAAACATCGTGTTAACTGTTTGTCGCTAACCACCCCGGTGGCTGTGTACGATGGCCAGTTTACGATGAGCCTTACTCGCCCAAATGTTGACAGTAGTTTTGTTAGACCCACGTTATAGTATGCAAACCTATTACCGTTACCAGGCATTTAACATAAAATCAATAACCATTATGTAATCCGAACCCAAATGCCAGGACCAAGTGTTACATACATGCAATCTCAGCAGTCCAGGCTTAAGTTAAGATATAATCGTACTTATTATAATAGGCTAGATGCCTACAACAAAAGTATAAATCAAAAGTCACCTCTGAAAATTTCGAACAATTTTTTTTAATAAAAAAAAATATATAGAGCTCACAGAGTGTATGCTCATCTGTCGCTTCCTAAAGCTGCCGTGCAGTAGTGACTCGTTGTCGGTGTCAGTCGCGTTGGGCTCCACGGCCGGCTTGTCGTCCTGCTCCTCGCGCGCCAGCAACGTGGCGAAGTCTAACCCGGACGCGCTGAGGGTATCGAAGTTACCCGCCGCCGCTATTGACCCGTTTTTCAGAATCACTATCTGCAATTATTTACGAAAATATTAAAACTAGGAGCTGCGGTCGCTGCAGCATGCAATTGAGCGAAGCGACTATTGACATATTTTTGATCAATAACTTTTTTTGAGGGTCCTAAATCAAAATTCGGTTTCGAACAAAACCTGCTCCTGCGAATGCATGATTTTTGAGTGAAAAAATCGGTTGGGTAGTTGTCGAGAAACAATTTCACATCGAGTTGCATTTGAGTCACCCGATAAGGAGCTCCGCTCGCTATACGCTCGAACGCTCAAAAAGCTTAAAATAACCATATTATTTTATAGCGACTTATAAATTGAAAAAAAAAACAAGATCTGTGGTAAGCTCCTCGCTTGACGAAAGTCAAAGAGCATTAAATACTAGAATTAAAATATTTCATTTTATTGAACCTTCAGACATTGTTTTAAAGATCATTATTAAACGTCAAATCGTCCCATCAAAAAGAAAATAAACGAATAGACAGAGTATAAAACAAATAATGATGCTTGGTTTACACAGTATTGTACGGGCACATTTTTTATGCAGTATTAAGTTTTCCGCTCCCAGCAGTTAATTTGGATACAAATTAACTGCTGGGAGCGGTGGCCTTGCCGTGATGTTATAATGTGCTTCATTCTTCAACAAAAATCGTGCAGTACTATACTATACTCTGTGATCGAAGCCTTACAGACCTGATCGACATCCCTGAGAAACTGCAGTTGATGTGTGACCAGTATCCGAGTAGTGTTGCGCAGATATCCGATGAGACACGACTCGAACAAATGTCGGCCGACGTGTGCGTCCACAGCCGAGAGCGGGTCGTCGAGCAAGTAGATGTCTGCTCGCTTGTAGACCGCGCGCGCTAGAGATATGCGGGCGCGTTGACCTAGGACAGACACATAGTCCGGTGACGTTTGCTATGTGTTCGGGGAGCGCGCTTTCGTGCTACTACCACGTCTAAAGCAAGGCCAACGAAACGAGATAAATTTTGCCAACAAACGGACCGCCACAGAGTTGCCATGCGATAGCCAGCGATTATTATCTCTGTTCTTATCACTCGTACCCAGTAAGTGAGTTGGTCGACGAGAAACGTCGTTGCGTGTTTCATTCACGGTACAGGTAAACATTTAGTACTGTAGTTGTCAACCATTTGTCAACATTGATAGAATAGATAGTTATGTCTGTTATAAATAAGTCAGTTTCAGGCTCTTCCAACGAATCCTCCATGTCTAATACAGACGACACTATTATAATAGGGAATTAAACAAATAAAAATGTTTTAAACCTTCAAAGGATTGTTTTCATTTTCTCTCTCGTCTCAGTGGCCTTAGTTTAGGCTGGGCCTAAAATATTTGCCGGTGGTTAAGTGGTGGACTTCAAGACTATCATTTTTGCGATCAATATTATAATACTATTAGGGAAATTTATAATTTACCTCCGCTAAGACTGACGCCTCTCTCCCCAACGACGGTCTTGTCTCCATGAGGGAACAAAACGAAGTCGCGATCTAGCGCGCATCGCCTCACGACCGCGTTGTACCGAGGGCGGTCCATCGCTTGCCCGAACAGTATGTTCTGTCGCACACTACCTGCGAAATAATACATTGTCATACATCTACAATAATAGTTAATACTAATAATAGAGAGATTTTCTGCTAATCTGTATCATAAAGTAACTTTTTAGTCATTATAATACAGTATACTAACAATAACAGGTCTGTCGACCCTACCGCCTTTTTGTGTTTTGCTGTCATATTGTCGATAACTTCGTCGTTCAAATTTTATCCATCCAAAGGTTGCCTGGTAGAAATTGCTTTACGCAATAAAGCCGCCCATGCTCTGTATATAGCGTACGCTTTAGTATATATACATACAGTGGTGGATATATAATAAGAAACACCTATGTCTACAGAGTAGTTCTGAATGATATACGATTTTCTATTGCAATTTAACAGGGATTAAAGATTATTTATTATGCCATAACTTAGCTAGACCAACTTAGTTTCAAAACAGACAATTATATTTTTACGGTTGTTGCGAGATTAAATAAAAAAAAAACACATTCAAAAATGTGTGATATCTTCTCTACTGACACCCTTGACAACTAATTAAAAACAGTACTCTTGTTGTAAACTTGAATTTCATAAAAAACATAATACTGAAGAACATACTATTGAACAATAATATCAGTAACATAAATTATCTTTTTAACGAATGCGTTAATATTCCTCTGCATTCCTCTGGCGCATGGTAAAATATTCCTTTGAAAATGTGTGAAAAATTAATGGAATCAATGTCACGTCGTTGTAAAGCTGTAATCGACAGCAAAGGCTTTCCAACTTAATATTAATTTGTTATTCTTATATTGCTTGTACCATTTCAGTATATTATTTATTGTTTCCTGAACTTTACTCCTGAGTTTTTTTTTACTGTGTTTTTAATTAGTTGTCCGTAATACTTAGTTTAGTTGACTTTGTTCTCTACATACCCATTTTCATATAAACGGTTATTTGATGTTTCTAAAACCGGTTAAATAATACTTAAGAATATTGGTACGTTATTAAAAAACAGATATTATTATGTTATATACAAAACTAATTATAGACTTCATTACAACTGAAAATTAAAGTCAAACTTGGTGTTGCTAATTATATATCCACCACTGTAAATAAAAAACAAGTTAAAAATATGGGCAACGATTTGCCATATATTTTAGAGTTTTCGAAAGTTGTTTCAAAAAATCTAAAAAAAAAGAAAAAAAAAAAGTTTAACATCACTTTAGAGGTCTCATGCTGAGTTGATTGCAGCTGGTCTTGAGTCTCTATTACCGTTCTCGATTTAACCTCGTTTTGACCTTGACCTTGAGATCAGAGGTCAAAGGTCAAGTTCATTTTAGAGGTCTTTGACCATGCTGAGTTGATTGCAGCTGGTCTTGAGTCTCTAACTATTACCGTTCTCGATTTGACCTCGTTTTGACCTTGAGATTAGAGGTCAAAGGTCAAGTTCATTTTAGAGGTCTTTGACCATGCTTTTGCATTGGCCTTTACACTGAGTCTCTAGCTCTTACCGTTCTCGAGTTGAAAGTAGTTCACGGACGGACATTACTGTTGTATAAGAGATTTTCGTTTCGAAAACTCTAAAAGCTTTCTCAAGTTCGTTTTTTAAAATGCCTAAACGGATGAGATTAGATAAAGTAGTGTGTGAAACTGCACATAACACTCGTATGATACTATAAAGAAACTCGCCGAAGCTCGTTTTTGTTTAAAACCTACTCATGCTCTAATACCCTCTTTATGCAACAGTTTCATAAACTACTATTATTAAACAAATAAATATAAAAAGACTGGACACACTACACCGTCTAGTCTCAAATTATGCAATCTACATCATACATGATCCTGATCCCACTCTCTCTCTTCCGAACCCGAACAATGCGTGCCGGGCAGAGATGCCACTCTCACACTGTCGAAAACATATTCGCGAGAACAGAACATTTTAGATGCACTTTTCTCTGCCGAACGATAGTGGCCTGAAACACCCTGCCTGCGCACGTGTGTCCTCCCACATATAACCCTGAGTTAAGAGGGGCGTGAAGATGCACATCACTAGATCGTCAAGTTGAGGCCCACTCTCTGTGGTATTGTGTACTATGAGAGTCGCCCTCAATCGCCAAACGCCGCCACAGCTTACCATCATGCGGGCGGCGTCAATTTGGCGATCCCAATATATTTAAAAAAAAACATATCATACAAATACTTAACTCGATATGGGGGAGCATTTATAATAACCGTGACGCTTACGAAACAGTCAGGTTAGACCTTGTTAAAGCTGACAACGTACCTGCGAATAACCATGGTTCTTGGCTGGCGTACGACACAGTCCCACCAATGTGTACAGAACCCGATATAAGAGGCAACTCCCGCAGTAAGACGTGCAGTAGAGATGATTTGCCAGCACCCACTGGACCTATTACTGCTATAATTCTGTAACAAAAATGTACCTAGTTTAAAGCTGGCTGGATGAAAGTGGAGGGATCGAGTGAAATGGAGTCGCCTACGTCCAGTAGCGGCACAGATTAGGAAAAGTACAGATGTACAACTTAGAACAAAAGTTTAAGTCGGTCGCACCACTACAAGCATGCGGGGCATGTGTGGGTGTCCACTAGCCGCTTGTTGCGTACGCGGCGAGACTGGTACGGTTGGCACACACACGCGCGCGCTGCCAGTGGACAATCTAAGGGTTAGTGTGACACACGTTGTTTGTATTTTGAATATTATTTTTATTGTAAAAACGTGGTATTTTATCTCATATATTATTGGTATTCAGAATAGTTGTTTATTATTGTACTGTGTGTATAAATAATACGGGAATGTTTTATCGTATCACTCAATAAAAAATGATGAGAAAAATTAATTGAATTTTTTACGTATATTAGTTTACCCAAATTAGTTGTCTGTATGTACTGTTAGGAACAACTCACTTGCCAGGCTTGATAGTGAGCGACAGGTCGTTTAGTGTGTTCTCTTGGTGTGCGGCTATCCACTTAGCGTTGGCATGTTTGAGCCGTACACCTCTCGCGTCTTCCTCGACCTTCGCCGCCAACTCCTGCTCATCGTCCTCACCAGACTCCAGTGGTGCTAGATTCGTGTTTGCTTTACCTGACAACAAATATACGCGATGTTAACACAATATGATCACGAAGTTAGAGGTCTTGGGCTAGTGGTGTCTTGGTCAGTTGGTACATAGAACGCTCCTCCTGGAAAGGGAACAGTCGCGGGTTCGAGTCCAGCCCAAGACTATAGTATTTGTGATTTATATTGTAAAAATGAAATGAGTAAAATTTAGCATACTTCATCTCTATCACAACATCACGCGTGAACGGCTGGACCGATTTGGATAATTTGGGTCTTAAAATTTTCTACCACATTAATTATCTGATAATTCCCTAAACAAACTCCTCGGGGTACGGTTACTGCCAGAAACTGACACGTAGCCACTATCTTATCGATGCAAATCATTGGCTAGAAACAGTCACTCAACACTGCTGATGAAGACTAAAATTTTTAGTTTAATTTATCCTAAAAATCACATCGTTTATTCAAAAGTAAAATGAAGAAGTACCTGATATCGACTATCAATGTACCTACCTAATGTGTAGTTATTAATTATACTTTTATGTGTGTTGTTAATATTGTATGTACCTACTTAACTATTGAGTGTATAGACTCACTGGATAATGCAGTTGTGTGCAAACAGTATTGTAGAACAATGAACTAAATATAAGTAAAATTTGTGAGAATAATAATAATAAATTAATTAACAAAAAAGTCTATCGGAGTCCACACGTCAACCCCTCAGTTTTTAAGAACACATTCTGGTATTATTCAAATGAACCTTTTCAATTTAATCAGATTAAATTCCAGAGACATACACTGCAAGAGGGTAAACTACCGGGTTATTCCCGTTTGTCCCACCAGGCTTTGTCCCACCAGTGGGACGAACGGAAATTCTATAAATTAATTAATTTTTATTCCCGTTTGCCCCACCATCAAGTTCAGTGGGACAAACGGGAATAGAAATTAAATATTTAATTAATTTCCCGTTTGTCCCACTCAATGAAATGAAAAACAATTTTGGGATGGTATAGTAAGAAATTACACATCAAGAAATTCTGATCCATGTTCAATGAATTTTTTTGGTTTGTTCCGAATTTGCTAAGGAGTAGAATTATATAAAGACGATAGTGAAGATTCCAAATGATCAATTCATATTCCCTGAACTTTAAGTGCTTGTATTTGGAATTTTACTCTGTGGTGTTAAAGTCTGGAATTGTGAAACAGGATTCAACGAAAGTGCGCCTTTCTTACACATTCTTTTAAGGCAGAGGAAAAGAGACGCAAATAGTTATTATGAATATTCCCAGTGCACCGATGCATGACAATAGCACCGATAACATTGTGTTCATTGCAAGTGTCTTATTGGTTTATCCCTGATGCTCGCTCGCTATTTTTTTTATCCTGTTAATTTAGTGCAATTCTAACATTTGAAAAGTACTGATGTGTTATAACAACTTTGCATTATAAGTGAAATTAACTCATAAAATCTAAAAAATGTCACATGACATGAATTTCAACATCATTTTAGAGGTATTTGACCATGCTGAGTTGATTGCAACTGATCTTGAGTCTCTAACTATTGCCGTTCTCGATTTGACCTCGTTTTGACCTTGAATTTTAGATCAGAGGTCAAAGATCAAGTTCATTTTAGAGATCTTTGACCATGCTGAGTTGATTGCAGCTGGTCTTGAGTCTCTATTACCGTTCTCAATTTGACCCCGTTTTGACCTTGACCTTGAGATCAGAGGTCAAGGTCAAGTTCATTTTGGGGGGTTTTCAACTATGCTAAGTCGATTGGCGTTTACACTGAGTCTCTAGCTCTTACCGTTCTCGAGTTGAAAGTTGTTCACGGACGGACAATACTGTACGAGACAATACTATAAGAGATTTTCGTTTCGAAAACTCTAAAAAATGATTAAAGATAAAGATCTTAAAAGTAAATATAAAATGAGAATGAGAAAATAAAAGTGATTGATCTAATAATTGTTCTACTATGTTATATAAGAGTAATTGATCTGTGATTTTAGCCATAATAATTATTTAGAAACTTTTACAATCTTATTAGAACGATCTATTCGAGATAATTTTTGTATATTCATTTCTTTACTTATAGTTGTAAATTTTTAAGTATAAAAAAAACATTATTGTTGCCAAGTTCATAAACTTGGCAACAAAAATGTTTTTTATCTCTATATATAAAAATGAATCCCTATTTCCCTTGGTCACGACATCACGTGAACGGCTGGACCGATTTGGCTAATTTGGGTCTTAAAATATTCGTGGAGGTTCAGGGAAGGTTTATAAGCAAAATTTCAGGCGGTACGAAGTTCGCCGGGACCACTAGTTATATTATAATTAAGGTTATTAAATAAAGAAGAGTTATTGATCTGTGATTTTACGCATATATTGATGTTTTTTATTTTACTTATCACTAGACATTAATTTTAGTCTCAAATGATGATACATTAATGTTTGTACCGCAAAAACCAATTTTAAATTAGTGGGGCCAATGGGAATCGTATAAAATATCTTTCCCGTTCGTCCCACTGAACTTGTTGGTGGGGCCAACGGGAATGAAAATTAATTAATTTATAGAATTCCCGTTCGTCCCACTGGTGGGACAAAGCCTGGTGGGGCAAACGGGAATGATCCAAACTACCACCTCCGTGTAAAAACCTAGCACTAAGTTTTTATCACAAAACATACCATTGCCTTGTTTCTCTTCTGTTGCCTCTGTTTTAGTTTCTGATTCCACGTTCTGTAGTACTGTAGTACTGGCATCTGAGAATATCGGCTCTTCCTTGATTGGCTCCGAACGTTTTTTATCCTCCTTAGGTTTGGTAGAGGTCTGAATTTCTGCCAAACCGGGAACCGGCTTGGTCGTGTCTTCGTACAACATGAAGCTTTGTAACCGTTTTATTGATATTGTTGCTTCAGCTACTTGGGCTATACCTGAAATTGGGCATCAATATAACTGTTACAGAGTAATAGTTAAAAATTGTTGTTTCATTATATCTACACTACACTTCACTATATTATCTTGCTTCACTGTAGCTAATGAACTCATGTGCAAAATAGACCTAAACATCCATTTTTTATTTTTTTATTTATCGAGCTTAGCCACAATTATGACTATGTCGCTGAACCACAATAAACCTTTCCTTATGTAATATGCCTTCGAGTTATACATAAATGTTTGTGGTTAAATACCGACCGTATTAATCATAAATATGCAAAGAAGTATTAACATCACAATATTATATAGTAGTGGACGCTTGCGACTTCGGATTTTGCAACATTTTTCATTACTACTTAGCTCCTATTGCTCGTTTCGTTATGTTATATAGCATATATTATGTTACTCGCTAACAATGTACCTTAACATAGTTGAAATAAACATCGATACGGTCCAGTAGTTAAGCCTGTTCAATGTAAAGAAACCATCTAATATTTTTGAAACGATGTTCCGTACCCGGCTTAGGGGTACTTTATGTAGAAATTGTTGCAGTTGCGTAAAGAACTTCGTTCCTGACGGGGTTCCCCGACCGCACAATTTTTTTATTTATTTATAATATTAGTATATATAAAAATGAATCCATATTTCCCTTGGTCACGACATCACGCGTGAACGGCTGGACCGATTTGGCTAATTTGGGTCTTAAAATATTCGTGGAGGTTCAGGGAAGGTTCATAAGCAAAATTTCAGGCGTTACGAAGTTCGCAGGGACCACTAGTATTAGTATAAATGTACATTTCTTCATGAGACCCCTTCGTGCCTCGGAGATCAAGTAAAGCCGTCCGTCCCGGTTGTCATACGAACATGTATCTAGGCGTCGTTAGGGGTAGTTGGAGCCTTAAATAAAAAATCCGATCGGTCTAACTACAGAACTTCGATATCGCCCATGGGTTGTGGAGGTCAGATGGCAGTCGCTTCACGGAAAATATCGAAGTTCATCCGAATTGCAGTTAGACTGGAAAGCCGACCCCAACTGAGTTGAGAAAAGGCTCGGTGAATGATGATTAAAAGTGTGTACTAACCTTGCGGGAAGAACACAGTCATGGTCTGTCTGAGTATATTGTAAAAACTTGTGACTACGAACACTTGTTTGGCGCTTATGAAGTTGTTGACGAGCACGAACACGAGGATCGAACAAAAAAGACAGATACGGGTCAGGAACATAATGTACGATGTCAACACGCCCCGGATATATGATGTCGATCGGATTTGTTTGATTTCACGCCTGGATAGAGAAACTCTAAATAAAAGTTTAAAGTAATAAAAAGAAAATCAATTTGTATTGGCCTAATGAGCTTTTGGGAACATTGGATAAAAGTATAAAGCACCGAATACACTGTCTAAAACGTGGTTGTAAATGTAAACCGTACAACGTTTTGTTGAATACTGTTGGTTTTAAACTGTCTACACAGCAAAGTGCTCGCCTGTCTTTTTCAACCGACTTCCTAAAAAGGAGGAGGTTCTCAATTCGACAGGTTTTTTTTATGTTTGATACCTAATACTCGTATCTTCAGACTGGTTGAACCGATTTAGATTTTTTTTTATTACTACTTTCCATTTTAAATTGGTCAATTATTTGGTCCCATTTCGGTAATTTGAAGTCTGTGTCAATTTTTTACGTGTATTTTCATTTGGTTTACAACCGCGTTTGCAATCGTGTATTCGATGCTTATTGTAACTCGTTTTATAGGGCAACTTACTTTCTTGCCTTCGCCACAAGATCCGCGAACGGTTTCTCCCATGTGTACATTTTGATGACCTGTATACCGGACAGAATTTCGTTCATGAGTCGCACACGTTCATCAGTCCTCAGAGCTGTCTTCAATCGCAGTATGGATGTGCGTTTACCGAGGTACGCTGTGTTCAACAAGAAAAAAGATTGCAACAATGTTCTGTAATCTTATAAATTATATCGACATTAATATTGACACCTATATCACAAAAAGAGTAAGAAGAGATGAATAACACACCTACAATTTTCCAGTGTCTAGTTTTGTTGGTTCCAAGTAATAGGGGTAAGCCTTTACTGGACACCATTTATGTACAAAACCATCATTCTGTAATCCAAACTTATTCCAACAGCCAGTGCTAATGTACCTTTACTTACAATGTTCGTAATAAATATCTTCAATATGCATAATGATGTGAATGCCTGATATTAGTACCTACCTTCCCTACCTACCTCCCCGCATCTTATTATAAAAGATGCGGGAAGGAAGTTGGTTGTCATCACATCATTCTTCTCATAGGGAAACTGCCTTTGGAACGTGGCGGTAGATTCATGAGTTTCTACTAGTGTAGCATCTCATATTTTCAAAAATACTTTTTGAGTTTCAATAATGCGTACACAGTCAAATAAATTTTGATGACAATTTATGCCGCTTCTACCATTGCCTTAATTACCACATAGGTTACTTTTATTCCCATAATGCGAATTATTTCAAGGACTCTCACGCTAAACACTAAGCTTGGATGCATCCATAACACGTGATAAAAATAAACAAAGTATACAAATGAACCGGGTGCTTCCTAACAAGTTTTACTAAAATATCTTGGGATCCCTATTTACATAATTTACAATGACACACACACGACTTCATATTTTCCTTCCGTATTTTGTTCATCAACCCGGTTAATATTTTTAGAACTATTGATTTTCTACATTATCCAAGTCAAGCCTAGTCTGAACTCTGACGTCACGGAAATAGTTGATAGCAAAAAAAGCCATACGTAGTTTATTATCGAGACTGCGTTACAAAATTATGCGAATACAACAATTATCTCATTATCATTCGAACGTTAATAATACTAGTTGTATCCGACGCCTATGTTACCGTAAGATCTTATTTTTAGTTACAACGCGTTGTAACTAGTAAGAAAGCGGTGTAACTCAGGCCTTTAAAACCACGCGTTGTAACTAGTAAGAACACGTTGTTACTAAAAGCATTAGTTCAAACTGTTCTTAAATTTTGATGTCAAGTTAAAACTATTATTGCTGCAATAACCTAAGAATAAAAACAAAAAAAATAAACATAACCCAATTATTGCGTGCCCAATAATGCGGCATTAGTACGAATCACAACAAAAAAATAACAGTATTTTATTTATCAGTCAGTTACAGTATTTCATTTATCAGTCGCGTCATCGCATCGGTGACGAAAGCACGCGTGCGCACGTACGTAGTAGTTTGTAGTGACGACTTGTTTCAAAATGGCTACTAACGTAGTAAAATGTAAAAACTGCAATCTTGTTATTAGTGAAGTGTTAGTTTTCATCCAAAACAAACTGGATGTAATGGACGAGGAAAGTTTAGTACGATTGTGTGCCAGTGCTTTTACAACCGCGGACATAGAAATAGCCAAAAATCTACTTTTTAGTGCTGTTTCTACGAAACACAGGAACATAGTACGTAAAAGAACTGGTAAAGCGAATCGTGACCTCTATGATATAGTGTCCCTTTTCAAGCAAACCGATCCTGAACAGGTTCCTATATTTGTGGCAAAAAATTTACAGCTATTGCCCCCGATTACCTTTGACCACATAGACGTGACAAAATTGCTGAAAGATTTATTGATTATGCAGAGAGAGATTACTACGTTGCGTGAATCCTATGTTACTAAATCACAGTTAGACGAAATTAAAGACGAAGTGAATAATCTGAAACATGCATCAATAGTTAATAATTTCGACCTGAATGTGAATAGAAAAAGAGGTAGTAGCAAAGTACTGGATAGTTTTTGTTTGGACAGTGGACCGTTTGGATTACCCCACATCGAAGAAAATATCAGTGATTTGAACAATACGCCAAACCGTCAAAATCGAAGTACAACATCCGAACCAGGTGCATGCAATGGAACTCGCACAAACGAGCTGTCTCGGTCGCACCTGTCTAAGGTCCATAGCGCCGTCTCTGTACCGCAAGTAACTCAATCACAAGAAGTGACCTTGACGACCGATGACAATGACATATGCGCTAATGACCGCCCCAAGTCAAAAACTTTTGCGTCTAAGGTAGCTGACAGTGGAAATTGGAAACATGTGGAGCCCGATGGGGAATGGATTAAGGTACAAAATAAACGATTAGCTAATCGATTATTGGGATCGAAAGGAAAAGCGGAAACAACGTCGAAATTCAAGGCAGCAGATAATAAAATCCCGCTATTTATAAATAACGTTGACACGGGGACTAGTGAAGGTGATATAATCGATTACATCTACCAGAAAACCAGTATAACGGTATCACTAAAGAAAATAAATATGATAACTCGAAAGTCGTACGACGCATACAAACTCTTTGTACCATACACCAAGTTACCGTTGTTTCTGGACGATTGTTTCTGGCCGGAGGGAATACGTTTTCGAAAGTTTATTTACTTTAATAGGCGTAAATATGAAGAAGGTAGTGAAAAAGGAGAACAGAGTGACGCGAAGGATATTAAAGTGGACTAATGGAGAAAGTAAACCTAGTTAGTTTCAACTGTAAAAATGTCAAAAGATCAGTGGAATGTGTTAGAAAGTTGTGCCGAACTGCACACATTGTATGTCTGCAGGAGACGTGGCTTTTACCCCATGAGATCGGGTACCTTGGCGGCATCGACAGTGAATTTAGCTACACGGGTACTAGTGCTGTGGACTTATCTGCTGGGGTACTAAGAGGACGTAGTTTTGGGGGTGTGGCCATACTTTCGAAAAGAACAACCTTCCCAATGGTTGCTTTAGTGAACTGTAATAGTGCACGGTTGGCGGCTATAAAGGTTACAGTGGGCGACAGTTCGGCCTTGATTATAACTGTGTACATGCCAACAGATTCCAGAGACAACTTAATATTGTTCACAGAGTGTTTAAGTGAAATTAATGCCATAATTGTGAGTCAAAATGTGGAATCTGTATTTGTGCTTGGTGACTTTAACGCACACCCTGGTGAGTTGTTTTCAACTGAATTGTTAAGTTTCTGTACTGAGCAGTCGTGGTCATGTATAGATATGCAGTTGTTACCTAGCAATACACATACTTTTGTAAGCGATGTTCACGGTAGCTTGCGTTGGCTGGATCACTGTGTACTGACTGAGGCAGCACAGCAGTCCGTTATAAATTGTTCGGTACTTTATGATAACTATTGGTCTGACCACTTACCTATTGTATTACAGTGTAATTTTATCTTATTAAATTCTAAAGTATCTTTGTCAGATAATTTTGTTGACAGAGTTAAATGGGGTGACCGTGATATTGTGCAGACTAATCTCTATACCGACTTATGTCATTCTAAATTGAGGGATATTGACTTGCCCACGGTTTTTGTGTCCTGTGCTGATAAAATGTGTGACAACCCCGAACATAAAATAGTCTTAAATGAAATGTATGACAAGATCGTGTCAGTACTCTCTCAGGCAGCTGAAAATGCATGTATTGTGAACTCCAAGCGTAAAGCTGGTCGCGTTACTGGGTGGAATAGGCATGTGCGAAGCGCTCACGAGAGAGCCCGACTCCGATATAAAACTTGGTTACTATGTAATAAACCTCTTCAAGGTCAGGTATATGTAGATATGTGCGAATCAAGGCGGATTTTTAAATCCAAACTTAAATGGTGTCAAAATAATGAGCTACAAATAAAAATGAATATTATTGCAGAAAAGCATGCCAATAAAAACTTTAAAGACTTTTGGAAACTATGTAAAAATAATGATAGGCCTACTCTTCCAGTGAGTGTAGGAGGGTTACATGAACCCCGGGACATAGCAAATGTTTTTCTGCGACATTTTAGAGTGGAATCTCCACTGGGTCACCGTCCACGGGAGCCAATGATGCCCAGCGCTGGGGCATCTGACACGGAGTTAAGTGTAAGATTTACCGCTAAAGATGTGGCCTCCGTGTTGAAACGTATGGTCAGAGGAAAATCTCCGGGTCATGACAGTCTCAGCGTTGAGCATTTGAGGTATGCAGGTGTGCATTTGCCAAGAGTACTGGCCATGTTTTTTAACTTGTGTTTAAATCATTCCTATTTGCCTGATAAACTAATGCGAACAGTGGTCATACCAATAGCCAAAAATAAAACTGGTGATCTTTCTGATGTCTCCAACTATAGGCCGATCTCCCTGGCTACGATTATAGCCAAGGTTCTGGACAGTCTGATTGACAGACACCTGGGGGAGCATATTAGATTGAGTGATGGACAGTTTGGTTTCAGGGCTGGTCTTTCAACGGAAACTGCGATCCTGGCTCTCAAGCAGACTGTCCAGTATTATACATCACGGCAAACACCGGTGTATGCCTGCTACCTTGACGTTTCCAAGGCTTTTGACCTTGTGTCATATAATATACTATGGGAAAAGTTGCGTAATACAACGGTGTCTGAGGAGATAGTGTCTGTGTTGGAGCATTGGTACAACAATCAGAGAAATAATGTAAGATGGTCCGGCACTCTCTCGGATGAGTACAGACTGAGGTGCGGAGTGAGGCAGGGCGGGCTGGCCTCTCCTCGCCTATTCAACCTGTATGTGGATGGGCTGATGGGGGAGCTCAGCAGAACCGGGATTGGGTGTCATGTTGACGGGGTTTGTATTAATAATATCAGCTACGCGGATGATATGGTGCTGCTGAGCCCCTCGATCAGTGCTCTGAGACGACTGCTAAATATTTGTGAATCATACGCTGTGACCCATGGGCTTAGATATAATCCAACTAAAAGTGAGTTCATGGTATTCAAGGCAGGCAATAAATGTTATGATGATGTGCCGGATATTCGCCTGTCTGGTGCTTTAATTAATAGAACGAAAAAGTTTAAATATTTGGGCCATTGGGTCACTGACGATATGCGAGATGACATGGACATCGAAAGGGAGCGCAGGTCGTTGGCTGTTCGGTGCAATATGTTGGCACGTAGATTTGCACGGTGTAGTGATCAAGTTAAAATGACACTTTTCAAAGCATACTGCCAGTCCTTCTACACGTGCAGTTTATGGGTCAACTGCACGCGGCGGACGTACAGCGATCTGCGAGTCCAGTATAACAATGCCTACAGGGTGCTGATGGGACCACCACGGTTCTGCAGTGCGTCAGGTATGTTTGCAGAGGCAAGCATCGATGGATTTGCCGCAATAATGCGTAAGCGTGCTGCCTCCATGCTTGAACGGCTGCGATCCAGTTCCAACAGCATCTTGTGTGTATTGGCTGACCGGTGGGACTCACCGATGCTCAGGCATTGGGTGGAACTACACGCAGTGCGGTGAGTGTCGGAGAGTGTCAGTCGGATTATATTATGTAGGTACTAGGATTAAGATTAACTAACAATAGCTCTTAAGGTTTATGTTACTAACACAATTGGATCTCTGGTCTGAAATAAAGGTTTTATTATTATTATTATATTTATTTATTCCGGCCGCTCTAACGTCCGTTGCCGGGCGTCTCTGGTTACAAGCAGAACGTATTTCCAGTAGCGCTCGGCGGAGAAAAAAATAAATAAACAAATAACCATAACCTAAAACGCGTTTTCAACCGACTTCCAAAAAAGGAGGAGGTTCTCAATTCGACTGTTTTTTTTTATGTTTATTACCTCATATTTTCGAACTGGGTGAACCGATTTTGGGTGAATTTTTTTTTAAGCTACTACTTCCCAAGTGGTCCCATTTCAATTTGGTTCCGATAACTATTTGATCCCATTTCGGTACTTTAAAGTCGGTTGCTGTGTCAATTTTTGAAGTGTATTTTAACTAGTTACAACGCGTTGTTTCAAAAGGTATTTAGTTACCACGCGTTCTTCCTAGTTACAACGTGTTGTAACTAAAAACGGGTTCTTACGGTAGCACATACCTACGCATTGAAGCCCTGAGCCGGCTTTTGCACCAGGTAATTCTAATACTAGGAATATATTTTTGATCACATTTACCTTGTAAGGGTATGAACGCCAGCATTATCCCAACACCGACCACCGCGGCCCAGCTGATCTCGATCCACATAAAGTATGTTATGATGATAGTGGCGAGTGGCCCGATCCAGAGGTAATGCAGAAATATGATCGCCACATCGAAACGGTTCACGTCGTTTGAGAGAAGGTTCACAACTTGACCCACCGTGGTCTCGCCAAGTGCTGTTTTGGATAGTCGTAAGGACTAAAAAAAAGTAAATATACTATAATATTTTGTCATCTAACATGAAGTTTTCGGATAGTTCTAAACATAGATTTTTTTTTTTTTTTTTTTTTTATATTTAGGTCGACAAATTGACGCCACTCGCCTGATGGTAAGCTGAGGCGACGTCTGGCAATTGAGGGCGACTCTCACAGTACACAGGAATACTATAGAGAGTGGCCCTCAACTTGACGACCCTGTAATGTGCCTCTTCACGCTTCGCTTAAAGAGCCCAGGGTTATATGTAGGAGGAAACACGTGCGCAGGCAGGGCGTTCCAAGCCACCATCGTTCGGCAGAGAAACGATCGTTTAAAACGCTCGGTTCTCGCGAAGACGGTTTCCACGGTATGAGGGTGACATCTCTGCCCGGCACGCGTTGTTCGGGATCGGAAGGGAGAGGGTGGGATCGGGTTGAAGAGCTCTTCAGAACACTCACCGTGGTAAATACGGTAGAACGCGGCCAAGGAAGCAATTGTTCGGCGCTGGGCTAGCGGCTCAAGGCTTCCCGTTACCTCCGGACAGTCTATAATGCGAACAGCGCGTCGCTGCATAGCGTCGAGTGCGTCCAGCAAATACTTCGCGGAGCCGTCCCAGAGGTGAGAGCAGTATTCAACGCAGGGTCTAATCTGCGTTTTGTACAGCAGACACCTCTGGTGCGGTGTAAAGAATCGCTTTACCTTGTTCAGTATTCCTAGTTTCCGCGAAGCTAGCCCAATACATCTCTCAATGTATTTTGTGTTATTGAGCTCTCGACGAACGTCTATGCCAAGGATGTCTAGATTGTCCTTCATTGGTAATATTGCATTCTGAAGAGTGGGTAGGGGAAGGAAAGGGGATTTTTTCGCTGTAAATGCACACACCTGTGTTTTGTGGGCATTGAACTCGACCAAGTTCTCGGCACCCCATTGGGAGATACTGTCGAGGCTTCGGTCGAGATCACCCACGAGATGTCGTCTCTCCTCCTCTATCACAGATCGCCCCGCCGTCGGACGAACCGAGTAACTCCCGTGCAATGTACTGTCATCTGCATAGCAATGAATGTTCCCGAGGGAAAGCATATCATTGATATGCAGAAGAAAGAGAGTTGGTGACAGTACGGACCCCTGCGGTACCCCGGCATTCACTTGCAAAAAGCGAGAAGCCTGGCCATCGCAGAGGACCCGCACTCGGCGCTCGTTTAAAAAACTGGCAATCCAGCTGCACAGTTGAGGAGGTAGACCATATGCCGGAAGCTTGGAAAGGAGCGAAGCATGCCAGACCCTATCGAAAGCTTTGGCGATGTCCAGGCTAATAGCCAAGGACTCGCCAAACTTTTCCATAGCCTCACCCCATACATGCGTGACGAATGCCAGGAGGTCACCCGTTGATCGTTTTGGCCTGAAGCCATATTGCCGATCATTGATTAGCGAGTGATCCTCCAGGTATCGCATGAGCTGCTTATTAATAAGAAGCTCGAGCACCTTGCAAATGACTGAGGTGACAGCTATGGGTCGATAGTTGCCTGGATCGGATCGATCCCCTTTCTTGGGGATCGGTTGTACGTTCGCCTCCTTCCAGGCCTCCGGCACGAGGCCTGTAGAGTATGACAGGCGGTACAGACGCGTTAATACTGGAGACAACTCAGCAGCACATTTTCGTAGCACCACCGCCGGAATGCCGTCAGGGCCACTGGCTTTCCGCGTGTCGAGTGACCGCAGCACTGCCCGTACATCACATTGCCTGATAACAATATCAGGCATAGTGTGGCCACAGTTGGCGATGGCGGGGGGCTGCAGGCCACGGTCATCGACCCGGGAATTAGCCGCAAAGAGGTCTGCGAGCATGTCCGCCTTCTCTTGGGCTTTGTGAGCCAGTGATCCATCAGGAAAACGCAGTGGTGGCAGCGATAACGATATTTGGTCAAGTTAGCCAATTATATTGTCCTAAGGGGGTAGCCTCTTGTTGCTTATTCGGAACATTTTCTATTCTCACCATCTGGTGAGAATAGAAAAAGGACGAGTATCTACTCGTCCTTTGGACGACCATTAGATCACATGCAGGCGATTACACCTAAGATATTGTTGATGATTCGTCTAAAACTGTTAAATCTATATCCAGTACTGGGTGAAAACTCATAAACATTTCATATCAACCAATCTTGGTTATTTTAAGAGTTCAATATAAAAGTCAATAAGTAAAGAATCATGTAGAGACAGTAATACATAAAATAAAAACCTTACCTTTCTATAAATAAGTGAACAGCACGCGACCCTGAACTTCATCCCCATGTGCAATATAGCCATCATGTACGGATGTACTATGAACACGTTGAGTGCTGAACAGAGAACCACAGCGAAAGCATACATATACGCCTCCTCTGTGTTTAATTTATTGTTGGAGCTGTAGTATTCAATTAGTTTGCCCAGGAAAACTGGCTGCGCTATCCTAATGGTACAAAAAAAAACAAATTATTTTTCTTATAACAACTCGTATTTGCAACATCTATACTAATATTGTAAAGCAGAAGAGTTTGTTTGTTTGAACGCGCTAATATTAGGAAGTACTGGTTCGATTTAAAAAAATATTTTTATTTTTTGTTAAGGTGATCGGTTAGACCTCGCGTCGTTAAGTCGTGTTTAGCTAACATTGCAGTGCATATAAATAATTATTAAATCTTATCTAGCGCGGTCCCGACCCAAACGGCCGGGACAGCGCTCGTGCGCGATGAATAATGACCCTTGTCATGTAAGACAGACGGACCATTATGCAGAAACGCGCTTCGATGGGAACGACGTTTTGAACGAGACAGAAAATAATGTGGAATGCAGTGACCAAACACAAACAAATATTATGGAGATAGACGAATCTCGAATTATAAAGAGAACCAGGGAAGGACGTAATGACTCACCCGAGGAATGGATTACCGTTAATAAAAGAAATAAAGTGGTTCGTACAAATAGCCAGGACCCAGAAAAGATTCAAGTTGCAGTATCGCATAACCTACCTCTGCCCAAACAATTTGCGCTCGCTCGCTTGTTTACGGAAAATAACATAAAGGGCATCGAACGTATCAAGTATGTCCATCAGACCAAAATATTAATAACTTTTGAACGCGCAGCGGACGCCGACGTCTTTATTAAATGCCAAGCGTTTACCGAGTTGGGATGGCGGATCCATAAAACCTTAGAAGTTTCCACTTCATATGGTGTTATTAAAAATGTTGAATTAGAGCTTTCAGAAACAGATATATTAAAGCACTTATCAAGTGAATATAACATTATTTCAGTTAAAAGATTAAACAAGCGGAACAACGACTTTTCACAAACACCAACACCTAGCAGTAACTGGATTGGAAGCGAGACGATTCGCATCGGATTCGATAGTTCGTCGGTTCCAGGTTATGTTTACATCGAACATATGAGAATCAAAGTTGAACCGTACATATTTCCCGTATCGCAATGCTCACGTTGTTGGAAATTTGGACATACATGGAAAATGTGCCCATCCAAAAAAGTAGTTTGCCCAAAATGCACAAAGACCCATGAGAATTGCGATACCATATCATATAGATGTATAAACTGTACCGGTAATCATATGGCACTGCACAGATCGTGTCCTCTCTATAAAAAAGAAAGACGGATAAGGGAACTTATGTCTGAGTTTAACTGTACGTACAGAAAAGCCCTGAGTTTATACGTTCAACCCAGCCCGACATGTATTCCCCACCCAACGGCACGAGATGAAGAATACCCAGAATTACGACCACCTAGGGATGCTCGAACTCCATCTAAAACAAACAACAATGAGTTTCCGGAAAGTGAACGCCTAATGTCACAGTTATTCAACCCTATTGCTGGTCCATCTGAACCCAGTATCCCAAGAAAAATTGCCGCCGCACGCAAGAAGAACAACAAACCACGGGCACCTACACCAGTAGCCCCCCCACTATCCTCCCGTGCCTCAGACTACAACAACACCGACGAGCCATGGTTCGCCAGTTCAGAATACTATCCCCAGACAGAAAAGGAAAATCGGAGTAAGATTACAAATAGTAAAGTAGATAATTTAAGTTTTTTAAGAGTAGTCATAAAGTTAAAAAATATTTTATTTAGCCAATTATGTTTGGAAGACAAAATAAAACAAACTATAGGTATTTTTACAGACTGGATTTTATCAAAAATAATGAGTAGCATGTCCGTCAGTTCTCTGTTCGAAAGTCTAGTCGGTAATGGATAATGTCACTATTAACGTAAATGTAGTAGTCATTCAATGGAATTGTCAAAGTCTTAGGCCGAAATCCATATCTCTCGAGACGCTTTTATTACAGCAAAAGGTACACATCGCAGTTCTAAGCGAGACGTGGCTTGAGCCGGACAGTGCATTTCGAATAACTGATTATAATATATTTAGAACAGATAGGCAGGATGGTTACGGAGGGGTGGCCATACTTACTCATAGGTCTATTCAGAGCACTCCATTACTAACCCATAGCAATAACCCAAATGTGGAACTAATTCACGTTAAGATTCACAACTGTCCCCACATAGAAAATATAATCTCTGTCTATTGCCCATCTACAGTAAATACAACACAAACCGACTGGGACGGTCTATTTTCCCTTTGTGATAGAAAGACACTTCTTTTAGGCGACTTTAACGCACATCATTTTAATTGGTCGGACCGCACCGACTCGAGGGGTAATCAAATCTATGACAGTATGCTAGACCATAACTTTATTTATTTGAACAATGGTAGTCCGACACGGGTGAGACTCGTGAACGGGATGCTGCAACAAACATCTCCCGATATTTCGTTTATATCCTCTGACCTAGCTACCTTGTTTACTTGGCAACCCACCAATGAGAACTTAGGAAGCGATCATCTAATTATTAAGTTAACCACTAACATGTATTTACATAAAAATATGAAACCAAAAAGAAATTTTAAAAAATCAGACTGGAAAGCCTACTCAGATCACATAGAAAATTCATTTTTAACTTTTGCTAAACCTACACAATTACAAGAATTTTATAATTTATTTGAAAATATTATGCAAGAGGCAGCACACAATCACATCCCCGAACAGAAAATTCCCCATCACATAACTAATAAATTTAAACCAAAACCATATTGGAACGCGGAATTATCAAAAGCAGTAGCTGAACGGCGCCTGGCACTTGCCAGGCTACGACGGTGCCCTTCTCCCGATAATTTAGTAATACTACAAAATAAAATAAGTAATGCGCAGCGTGTCATTCGGTCAGCTCGTTGTCAAGCCTTCCAACAATTTTGCTCATCAGTTGATGAGTCGTCCTCACCCACATCCCTTTGGCGAAAAATGGGATGGATAAAAGGTCACCATGCACCAAATCATTACGTAGACACTCAAAAAGCGACAAAGCTTTTAACAAATATTACACCAGACTTTGTCTGCCCAGCACAGCCCTGTATTCAGTCAAAACAAAGTCTCTTAGAGGCAAAGATCACCATCCAGGAACTAGAAAATTCTATAAAGGGTACTGATACTTCACCAGGCCCAGATAATATTTCATTTTCCATGATAAAACACCTCCCAGCTATAGGTAAATCCTACTTAGTGACGTTATATAATCAATTTATATTCCACGGTTTTGTACCCACACAGTGGCGTAGTGTTAAAATTGTTCCCATTCTTAAACCTGGGCGAAATATAAACTCAGACAGTGCATTGCGCCCTATATCTCTTATGTCATGTCTGTGCAAAGTTCTACATAATATTATAAACAAGAGATTGGAATGGTATTTCGAAAAATATCAGTTGTTCCCACAAAACATGGTTGGCTTTCGTAAGTCAAAGTCCTGTTTTGATAATCTCACTCGTTTAGTTTCAAATCTAGCAACTACAGCGTGTTTCATTGACATAGATAATGCATATAATAATGTAGATGTAACATGTTTAATAAAGATTTTGGATGGGTTTAACGTGGGCTCTCGAATTTGTTTGTACCTATGGACTTATTTAAAAAACAGGCGACTACATATTGAAGTTGATGGTACATACGTAACAAGGACCACCAGCCGCGGCCTAGCACAAGGGGACCCCTTATCACCAATTTTGTTTAATATCGCCACTTGTAATATATGCGATGAAATACGGAACGTTGAAATCTCACAATACGCTGACGATTTCGTTTTGTACAAATCAGATGCAATTGTAACTTCTGCGGTGGTGGAGTTGGAGTACGCTTGTTGCCGCTTTAACTCCCTTTTGACGGATTTAGGACTAGCTATATCCCCTAATAAAAGTAAATTTTGTGTATTCCAAAAGGGCTTTTCTAGACATGGTATTGATTTGCATATCGACAATGTTTTGCTTCCGGCCGAACGTCAGGTTAAATATCTTGGTCTTTGGCTGGACAGCTCATTAAGATGGGGTAGGCATATCAAAGAGACAACTCTAAAGGTATCTAGACTAATAAATATACTAAAGGTCTTAGCTGGTCGTGGGTGGGGCCTTCACCAAAAACATATTAGACGTCTATACATATCACTGATTCGTAGTAGGATAGACTACGGTAGTTTTTTGTATGACAACAGTTGTAAAACTAATATAAGTAAATTAGACAAGGTTCAAAATCAAGCACTGCGCGTAATAGGTGGATTCATACGTAGTACCCCGATTCATGCTATGGAAAGTGAGCTTCACCTCCCTCCGCTGCAATTCCGCAGACGATACCTCGCTTCTAAATTCTTTTTAAAAGCCAAATCTTTTACGGATAATAAAACTATAGCTTGTATAAGTGAGCTCTCGGACAACATACGAACTCCCTACTGGTCTAACAAAAAACCACCACTACTTTGCATAGTCTCCCAGTCATTAAATTCAATTCCAATTTATTCCTGTAGCCAACAGGAAATGTATTCATTGCAAACATGGGTTAGTAATATCGACTTATCGGGAGTTATTTTTCATAATATACCATTGGTCGATCGAGGAAAACACTTGTTCGACCCTTTAGAACTTAATAATATATGTGTTAATTTCGTACAACAACAATACGACGGATACCATAAAATATATACAGATGGGTCCAAGAGTTGTCGGATCGGCGGTGCGGCTGTATTGGATCCACTGCACAATTGCAACATTAAGTTTAGGATTGATTCGGATATTTCTATCATGCATATAGAATTAATTGCTATATTAGAAGCTGTTTCATATGTTAAATCGATTAATTTCAACAAGTTCGTAATTTTAACAGATTCTAAAAGCTCGCTTCAACACTTGGCTCGATGTACCTCGCACGCGCGAGGTAATCCGATAGCCTACCAAATCCTGGACTCAATTCAAAATTTAAAGTCTAATAGCAAGGAAATAGTTCTGCAGTGGATACCTTCGCATATTGGCTTTTACGAAAATGATTATGTGGATGAATTAGCGAAGGACGCGTGTCTCAATGGGGTCCCGTTCGAGATTTTACCTTTATTTTCTGATCAACTTAGGATTGTTAAGGAAACTATTTATAACTTCTGGCAAGAATATTTTGACGAGAGGTCAAAGGCGAAAGGTATTTGGTTTCGTACAATTCAGCCGCAAATCCGCAAATATACTTGGATCGAAAGTGTTCGTCTTAACAGAAAAACGTTAGTGACTGCTTTTAGACTTCGTACAGGTCATATAGCCTCCAAGAAATTTGCCTTTTTGATGGGTAGAGTACCATCTCCCAACTGTGAGGACTGCGACGTGATTGAGGATGTATTGCACATACTGTGCGAGTGCACACGGTCAAGATCTCTTCGAAGAGAATATTTTGGTGTCGCGAGAGATATGAATATCGGCTTTATTAACAGTGTCTTGGCCAACCCTGTGTCAGTTGGAGCCCAGCAACTGTATAGTTTAGCAGAAGTAGCATTAGTTTAAAATTGTTATATTTAGTATTAAGTTAACATAGTATGATTGTAATTTACAGGGCGATGTGGTCGCCAAGCGACAAAGCCCTTTAATTAAATAAAAAAAAAATAAAAAAAAAAAAAAAAATTTTTTGTTAAGAAGTACATTTATCGAGGAAGCCTATAGGCTATATAACATCACGCTAAGATCAATAGGAGCGAAGCAGCTGTGCGATATGTTTCAAACATGGGGAAAAATTATTTCTTTTAAGATCTTCCGTTGCGTGCGCTGGCCAAACGGTTAATGTTATGTTAAAATAATGTACTAAAGAATTGTTCCTCTTCAAAAGTTTAAAAAAAAAGTCCGCCGTAGCTTATATATATCAATCTTTTAAGGTTAACTCACTATAACATATTTTATAGAAATTAAATTTGTTCTAAAATAATTACTTGCGAAGCTAGATGTTATTACGGGTAGTAACGAGACGGGAACAATAATTACAAGCGACGGGAAAAAATTCAAATTACTACGCGGACGAAGTCGCGGGCGACCGCTAGTTATTTATCATCAACATCTACTTATTCATACTCTATCTATACCATACTTAAATCAAAATAAATGTATGTATTACTTGTACTTTAAAAATTTTACTCATATTTATATATACTCTATGCTTCTCAGAAGGTGGCTATTTTGTGGCCCAAAGAATAAGTGTCGCCATCCCACGTGGCAACACAGCCAGCATTCTGGGATCCTTCCCAGTCAGCAATGAAACGGAGGAATTTTTTTAGTTTAGTTTAGACTAGTTTAAATCCGCCGGGCGCCACTGGAAATACCTGCTTTTAACCAGAGATACCCGGCAACGGACGTTAGAGCGACCGCAGCCCTCGGCCGCGGGATTAAAAAAAAAAAAGACTAATATTCTTTTGTACATAATTAATGTAAATTGTTATTTTTATTGTAAATAAATATGTATTATTCTACTCCTATGTTTCAATAAATTTATCCCCAATTAATTCGGTTACAACTAAGGTTCCTACAAAATCCTTGTCCTTGTTTTAAATATAAAACAGTATCAAGTACTTAACCCTTAATTTAGGTATTTATTCAAAAGCACAGAACTTAAAAAAAAACATCCTTTACTGACATTTTACTTTTATTATTACAAAACAGGTCACTAAAGGACAAGAAATAAAATATTTACTAATTGTAATCTTCAAAATAAGTCAAAAATAGTTTTAATTTTAATCTCAGTAAGTAATCTCACTAAATACCTACATTACCTACTTTTAATTAAATACTAAAATTATGTATAAAATCTACACTATAATACTTTTAAAACAATCAAATCAAATGTAGAACAATAATAATTAAGGCATTTTAACGAAATTTTTATACAAGATTTGAATGGATATTTCAAAGGTATAATAATAATAACTCAGTATAGTTTATTTTTTTAGGCCGCTCTCACGTCTGTTTCTCTGTCATTTCCAGTGACGCCCGGCGGAACTCAGTATAGTAAACTACGATCGGATAACATAATGGTAAACATAAGATTCTTAAATAGAGGCTAGTATAGAAAGGTTGTCGCCAAGTTTAAATGTTTGCAAAAATTTGGATTAAATATTTGCATCTGCTCCACTTGTTGCATTGTATTATATTCAAGTAATACCTTGTAATTTTGTGGTAATACACGCAACCACGTTTGTTTTTAGGGTTCGCAGACGCATTTTTTTTTAAGTATATGTATTCACTTCAAAGTGGCAAAAAGTTGTTATTCGTTAATTAAGTGAAACGAAAACGATCTTTTGTTTTAAGCATTGTTACCATTCTTACAAAAGATTTTATCAATTTTCTCATTGGATTGAGCCTTTTTGATTGGCCTTGATTAGTTAGTAGTAGTTAATGACTTGTATTCAAAGTCAAATCAAGGCGACAGACATATTATAGTACCACATTCTTCCAGTAACTTTATTGGTATTATTTAATAGTGGGCGAGTCTCTCTACTTGGCAGAGCCACGTCTGTTGAACAGCAGGTGTACCCCTTGCAGGTTAGGTTGCTTGAGCCCCTTAAGAGTTTGGTGTATCTGTTAGGCAGCCAAACTGCGACTACTGCGCTATACGTATTAATTTTGATGTTAAAAAGGTAGTTCTATAGGTTATTATGAGTAATGACAATTCGTCCTCCAACCAAACACCTGTTACAAGGTCCCTTCTTAATGTTTCGACGATAAGATAAAAGATTACCCTTGAATTTCTGCATTAAAGTAGCTTAGATGTAATTTATCGTATAATCTTTGTAAAATGTAGCGAGATCAGTCAATGTTGTTGCTGCTAGAGCTCAATATCTTGTAGGTAGGTACCTACTATTAAAAAGGAGCAGATACAATACGTCATTTTGTCAATATTTGTTCTACCTACTCAACACTTCATAATATTTCCGTATTTTTAGTAACCTGCTGTACTATAACACCGCGATATGGCGGGTTTGAAATTTTAGTGTTCCGCATTCAGGAAAGGAGTTTGTTCATTCTTGGCCCACGTTCATCCGAAATGTACAAAAGAACCATATTGCTCAAAAAATGTATTACGAATTTTCATAATTTTCTTCACTATTCTTAATTCGATATAAAACGACATTATTTTCGACATTTTAAATAATAATTAATCAGTTGCATCGACGTCCGCCAATTGCAATCGACATTTTGCATTCCTTATTGTTACTAACCTTTATAAAAGCTACTAAAATAGTATAATTCGTAAAACGTTGAATTAAGATTTTTAGTTAACTTAACTTTATCTAACATGAATAACTGTTGATTTTCACACACGTTATGTTATAATTATATATTATTTATTGACAGTAAGCTTACAAAATACTGATTTTCTTATTACGGTAATCGATAAATCAATATTTTATTTTATTTATGTCCACACCAAGCTAGAGAATTAAAAAAAAAAGGTTCTCCCTCTCTTTCTCACGTAAGTTGTCAAATCAAATGACATTGAAATACGGCTGTACCGCAAACACTGCATTCTGCAATCTGCATTCATTGTATTATTGTGGTTTTGTGCGTTCTTCGATATTACATTCTTTAAAATCATTAATATGTACTGTAGGGATGGATGGAAGATTATAAAGACAATTTTAAACACATATACGTACAGGTAGATTTTTCAATTACTTTAATAAACACTTGCACGAGCACAGATTTAAGAAAGTTAAGTAAATGAATATTTTGGGAACCTGAACTTTTTTATTAACTATTACTTTATTAATGAACTATAGTAACCCAAAGCAACTTTTGGATATATTTTCACAGGTGTACACTCGAGTTACATCTGGGCCAAAATCACTATAGAGGCTGGGCAATGCCCTTTGGGGCCAATCAAGTATTACGTAAATACCAAAGAGGATGTCATTGGGCGGTTTCTAGCTTTCCTACAAAAATTAGTGAAATGAGATTTGAATATTGGCAACCCTGCTTATATTGCTAGCGATCAAACAGCATCATGGACTATACAGGTTTCTTTACTGGGTAAGTAATAGATGATATAACAACCAAATCTCTAATATTAACAACAACAACGGAACCTATAATTTTATTTAATATAGTGATTAGTTAATATAATGAACGATTGATATACTTTTAAAATAACTAATTTTTATAAGCATAACATTCGTAATATATGTTTTTCAATTTCAATTCGTTTAATGTATGTTATGTCGTTTGACATAACATACATTAAACGATGGATGTTTGTTACTATTTCACGTAAAAACTACTGGACGGATTTTGATAAAACTTTACAATAATATAGCTTATACATCAGAATAACACATAGGCTACAATTTATAGACGAAGTCGCGGGCGACCACTAGTATTACATAATACTTATATACATTTTTTTGTAAATACGTACATATTATACATAGGAAACATCCAGACTTCGGTACATATATTTCATCACACAAAGTTTGTCCCGACAGGGAATCGAACCCGAGACTCCGACGTAGAAAGCGAGTGCACTACCGACTATGCCACCGAATCAGCCAAAATACGTTATCAGTTTATCACCAATAAGAGCATATCACAGGTTAAAAACAATAACTATCTATTTTATTCGTCGAGACCATAGATATCACAACTAGAGACTCTCGAACAGAGCAGCAAGTATTCAGGTAGTTACGTACTACCATTGATTTTTAACTATTGTATATTTTACATATTCTCTCAAGTAGGTACAAATTGCTGTACGAGGTGACGATCCCCGATGAATGGTGCAATAGTTACCTAGTGCCCATTTAAAAAAATAAGGGCGATGTACAGGACTGCTGCAACTATCGAGGAATAAAGCTCATGTCACACAGTATGAAAGTTTGGGAGAAAGTGATAGAGAAACGACTGCGAGAGGAAAGCGAGGTTACCAACCCAAACCAGTTCGGATTTATGCCTGGTCGCGGGACTATAGACGCTATATTTACACTCCGTCAGCTCTCTGAGAAATATAGGCGTGCACACAATAACTTGCATATGGTGTTTATAGATCTCGAGAAGGCATACGACCGGATACCCAGAACGGTTTTGTGGTGGGCTTTGAAAGAGAAAGGTGTGCCTGGGAAGTATATAGAGTTGATCTGTGCAATGTATTGTCGATCGACAACCTACGTACGATGTGCTGCTGGTAACACCGACGACTTCAGTGTGGCGGTAGGCCTGCATCAGGGCTCAGCGCTAAGCCCGTATCTCTTCCTGTTAATAATCGATGCCTTGACATCGGAGATACAGGAAGAGACCCCCTGGTGTATGCTATTTGCCGATGACATTGTTCTTGTCGGTGAAGACGGGCCTGAGGTACAGAGCAGGCTGGAGAAGTGGCAGTGTAAACTGGAGAGTGTAGGCCTGAAAATCAGCATAACAAAAACGGAGTACATGTTCTCCGATTTCGGCGGTCTCTCCAGTTTTACACCCATAAAGCTAGACAGCGTACCATTGCCAGTCTGCTCCGGCTTCCGGTACCTCGGTTCTCGATCGTGTACAGTGAAGCACAGAATTGACGCAGGGTGTATGAAATGGCGGCAGGTCAAAGCCACTATATGCGACCCCCAATTTCCTCCAAAACTTAAGGGGAAAATTTACAAGACTGTCGTCAGACTTGCCGTCCTGTATGGCCTTTCATGTTTGGCTGTAAAAGCGACGGATGAAAGAAAACTGCATGTAGCGGAAATGCGAATGTTAAGATGGATGTGTGGTGTAACAAGGATGGATAGAGTAAGGAACGAGTATATTAGAGGAAGTTTGAAAGTTGCCCCAATAAATGTAAAAATTGAGAAGCGAACGGCTAGCATGGTATGGACATGTTATGAGAAGAGAGGAAAGTAACGTGGTAAGAAAAGTGCAAAGTATGAATGTAGATGGCTTGAGAACTCGAGGTAGGCCCAAGAAAAGATGGATGGAATGCGTGAGAGAGGATATGACCAGGAAAGGAGTGACTGAGGAGATGACCGATGACAGGGATGTATGGAAGATGAAAACATGTTGCGCCGACCCCAATTAATTGGGATAAGGGCAGGCAGATGATGATGAGGTACAAATTGCAGTTTTTGTTAGGGTTCTGTACCCAAAGTGTGAAACGGGAACCCTATTACTGACACTTCGCTATCCGTCCATCCGTCTGTCTTGGGCTGTCTCATGAACTGTGATAGTTTGAAAGTTGAAATTTTCACAGATGATGTATTTCTGTTGCCTCTATAACAACAAATACAAAAAAAACAGAATTTAATAAATATTTAAGGGTGCTCCCGTAAAACAAACTTGATATTTTGGCCGTTTATGTCCGGAACCCTTTGTGTTCCAGTTCGACTCGCACTTGGCCGGTTTTTTAACTTGCTTTCATTATAGCTCAACAACTACAATCAACATTCATCATTCACCGAGTCTTTTCCCAACCCAGTTGGGGTCTACTTTCCAGCCTAACTGCGATTCGGCTGAACTTCGATATTTTCCGTGAAGCGACTGCCATCTGACCTCCACAACCCATGGGCGATATCGAAGTTCTGTAGTTAGATCGGTCAGATTTTTGATTTTGGGCTCCAAATACGACGCCACGATGTTCGTATGACAACCGGGACCTAACGGCTTAAACGTGGGGGTCTCAGTGTCTTAAGAAATGGTCACTCATCCTAAGACAGGCCTCACTAGATGTTGCTTAACCTTTGCAATGTGTTAACATTGTCGGTTACCACTAGACCACGAACCCCGAGATTGCTCAACTAATAATGTAGCACAAATTTATCAACTACATTGAAATTCCCACAAATCAATAATTCGGAAACTATTTTAAATAAAGAAGTACAAGTATCTAAATTACCATATTGAATTAATAAAATCTAAATATCCGAATAGGTAGATAGATACTACGAGAGATACTACAATCCACTCTACACAAAGTCTAAAACGACAAAATCTACGTGAATGTAGCTCACAGAGTGTGGTTGGGTTCATTAGTATATTCTGGAGATGCCATTTGTCTGCGAAGCACTAACACACGGCAGTGTCGGTATTCTTGATCATTTTGTCCGAAGTACCCAAGGAATGACCCCAACATACGTGGCTGCTGGATTCTATAGGAAACAGGAGTGGATTAGTATAAGGGATAGGAAAGGTTTTTTGGAATGAAATTAACTGTAACATACCTACTTTCGATTATACGAGGGTGGATTGAAAAGTAGTCGGCCTAACACTGATCCATTTAGTTCTAAAAATCAAATCTACTCACATTATTTAGTTCAGTTCGAGACCTGTTAATTGTGTGAAGTTTGAAACGTGTGCGATAGTTAGTTTTAATTTTATAAATTTATTAACAAAGCAATCTGACATCATTTCTGCAAATGGAGCAAATCGAGCAGCGTGCCGTCATTAAGTACCTCCATAAGAAGGGGCTGTCATCAAAAGCCATCCATGATGATATGGTCAGTACATTAGGGGATTGCGCTCTTTCATATTCATACGTCAAAAAATGGATAGCAGAATTCAAGCGTGGTAGAGAGAGTGTGAAAAACGAATCCCGCTCTGGAAGGCCTACTGACGAAAATGTAAAAAAGTACTCCACTTAATTATGGGAGACCGCAGATTGAAAATTAGAGAGATAGTCGAGATTATAGGCATCTCTTATGAACGTACTCAAAACATAATAGTCAACGTGTTGGGTTTCCACAAGGTGTCCGCGAGGTGGGTTCTGTTCTGACTGTTTGGAGTTATTTGAAGGTGATGACTGTGAGTTTTTTTTTCTATGGACGAAACATGGGTTCATTACTGTACACCGGAAACAAAACAACAATCAAAACTGTGGAAAAGACCTGGTTAACACCCCCCCAAAAAGGCTAAGTCGATTTTGTCGGCAAGTAAGGTGATGGCTTCAGTATTCTGCGACTCGAAGGGTGTGATTATGGTTCATTATCTTGAAAGGGGTCAGACTATAAACTCTGATTATTACTGCACCTTACTACGTCGTTTACGAAAGGAAATAAAAGAAAAACGTCCAGGAATGATCAGAAGAAAAGTCCTGTTTCATCAAGATAACGCTCGTGTTCACACGTCTGTCCAATCAATGGCAGAAATTCACAACTGTAGCTTTGAACTGTTACCGCATCCACCTTATTCACCTGATCTGGCACCGTCAGACTTTTTTCTATTCCCTAACCTAAAAAAGCACTTGGGAGGTCAAAGATTTTTGACAAATGACGAGGTCAAAGCAGCAGTAGACGCATATTTTGACTCTAAGGAAGAATCATTTTTTTTCAACGGGCTAAATGCTTGGAAGGGAAGATGGCAAAAGTGCATTGAGCTTGATGGTGATTACGTTGAAGAGTAAAAATATATTTAATGTATTATGTATTTATTTTCTTGGTTAGGCTGATTACTTTTCAATCCACTCTCGTACTTTTTATTTATCATAATATGTAAATATTACAAAACTAACTAATAATGCAAAATTATTCAATTGTATTGCAGCTGTACGGTAATGGGAAGCAGACACGCTCATTCTGTTATGTATCAGATCTCGTAGACGGGAATTCGATTTGATCCTGTACGTTGACCCAATGCACTCACTTGGTTAGGTTAGCAGTAGTATTAAATAGGTATAGGTAGTTATAATAAATAATGATACCTAGATATAAAACATTAGTCCATTGAAATGTTACATTTGGGTGTGCAAAAGTCAGAGGACGCTATTTTATTATTTAGATATCAAGGGGGAGTAGTGTAAAGCTAAATCCAAGTTTGTGGGGTCCCAACCCTTGTGGGTTTTCCGCCATCTTGAAAAAGGGTTGCAAATGGTTATCGCGCTCTATCGGGCAAACTATTCATCGCACAAAAAAATTGCGACCACATTTTTATTGCAAATTAATTTGTCTACAACTTTGTTTTACTACTTTTTGTCGTAGAATTAAACATTACAAAGTTAGTAACAAAAACAGATGAAAATTTGAGAACGAATTTCTTTTAAGGGGTTATATTTGTTTTCCTGATAATTTTACAGTAAATTTCATCAGAGCATGTTTGTAGATGAGTATTCGAGGAATAATTTCCAATACTAACATTTCAATATTTATTTATTTATAAGAGTTTTACAGCGCACCGAAATTAACGATAACACTGCCTAACGACAACCTTGAAAAAGGGTTGCAAATGGTTATCGCGGTCTATTGGGCAAACTATTCATCGCACAAAAAATTTGCGACAACATTTTACTGTAAAATGATCAGACAAAAATTATAACCCCTTAAAAAAAAATTTCATCTACTTTTGTTAAAGTTATTAACAAAAGTAGATGAAATTTTTTTTTAAGGGGTTATAATTTGTCATGTTTAATTCTACGACAAAAAAGTTTTAGCACAAAGTTGTAGAGAACTTAATTTGCGACAAAAATGTTGTCGCAAGTTTTTTGTGCGATGAATAGTTTGCCCGATAGAGCGCGATAACCATTTGCAACCCTTTTTCGAGGTTGTCGTTAGTCCGTGTTGTCGTTCATTTCGGAGCGCTGTAAAACCCTTATAAATTAATAAATACCGAAATGTTAATATTGGAAATTATTCCTCGAAACTCATCTACAAATATGAATGTTGAAATGGTGAAATTTACTGTAAAATGAGCAGGAATAAAATAAAAGATGCCCGATAGAGCGCGATAACGATTTGCAACCCTTTTTCAAGATGGTGGAAAACCCATAAGGGTTGAGACCCCACAAACTTGGATTTAGCTTTACACTACCCCCTTCTTGATATCTAAAACATAAAATAGCGTCCTCTGACTTTTGCACACTTAGCCCCAAAAAATGTAACATTTCAATGGCCTACATGTCATTTCATACACATAATAGTCTGTCTGCCTGTCTGACGCTAGATTATTTCCACAAAGATAGGTTACTGTTTATTACTGATATTTTATGGAGTTATTGTAGTATAGTTTTGTTTATTTACTATTTAGGTATATCACTGATAATAGCAACATGTACTCGTAGTAGCGCGAATCGTTTACGTTTATTATTTACTACAGTTAATACATATGTATGTGTATATAACTAGGTATGCAATGCATGCTACTAATTGCAAATGTTGAGCGGAGCAAATTTTTTTTTATGTTCTATTTACATGATTTCAGAGATATGCACTCCCGGGTATGATGTCGACCAGCATGCCAAATTTGGTCAAAATCGTTAGAGCCGTTTCGGAGGAGTTGGCACACAAACGATTTACATTTGTCGTCTAAGATAGAGCTTCGCTTCGCTCGGCTCAATAAGTGTATGCTATCGTTAGTAATAAATATTAATATGCATTCACGTAAAGATTTACAATACGTGGTAAAGTGATACGTTGCATCCACTAACTTTTGTGGAGCAACACAATGCAACGCGGTTACATTAGGTAACTACTAACTATCTGTAACTTTTGTGGCTCCTAATGTTAATGTTTATTGTTATTCATCGCGTCCATACATTCAAGAATAATTTATGGTTGATTTCAATATTCAATCTCAATCCATATTTTGCTATCCGGGATTGATAAATACAATCAATTCCTGTCAAGTGTCAATGTCAAATTATTTAGGAATTGTATGAAATAGTGTGAATTATCAAACCCGAAGAACAAATTTTAAATCCAGATTGAATATTGAAATTGGCCGTTAATCAAACGTACTTAATTCAACGTTATCAGATGCTATTTTATGTTGCCGTGTTGAGGTAACATTTCCTCAATGTTATCGATTGTTAGCGCAGTGTTATTTAACATATACCAACACGGCAACTACAAAAAATAAATAACTTTTTGATTTCGGACGCATAGACTAATATCTAAATATTATTACGTCTATGGTCGAACGTTGCTGAGTAACACTTAGAATCGTTGATCTTGTGGTTGATCTACAAAAAGTAACTGCGGTGTGGATGCATCGATAGAGTATAATTGCGCGAGTGAATTTTAGGGTATTTACGTAAATAAAAAGAGCAATATTGGTTCTCCTCTTACCTTCGGGATCGCCAGCAGTCGGTGCGCATCGATGACGTCTCGTCTAACTGGTGCAATCTCGATGCTGGGGTCCCACAAGGCGGTATTCTTTTGACCTCTTCTTTTTTCTATATTTATTAATTTCTTAACCTGTGATCTTCAGTGTGCGTATCACCTGTATGCTGATGACCTGCAGTTGTACAGTCAAGCCACCGTGGATAACCTGACGGAGGCCATCAACAATGTAAATACTAACCTGAACGCATTAGGCAGTTGGTGTGAGAGATTTGGATTGTCGGTGAACCCTGATAAGTGCCAGAGCATAATTTTAGGGAGTAGTAGAATGCTGGGAAGGCTGAAGGATGTCACCATTCCGCCCATAGTCTTCAAAGCAAAGCCTATTCCCTTCACTACGAGCGTTAAAAACTTTGGACTGCGTATTGATGCCACGCTCAGCTGGCAGGCTCAAGTTGCCGGAGTATGTCAGAGGGTGACGGGCAGCTTACGAGCTCTTTACCGCTTAAAGAACTTCCTTCCAGCCAACACTAAGATAGCACTCATGCAAACGTTGATATTTCCTGTCATAGACTATGGTGATGTGTGCTATTTCGACCTGAATGCAGATCTGCTCAATAAACTTGACCGGCTTCTCAACAATTGCATTCAATTCGTTCACAATTTGCGTAAGTATGACCATGTTACGGAATTCCGCTCTGAGTTGGGGTGGCTATCCATACGCAAACGTCGTAGTTTGCGTGCTGTGAGTATGCTTTACTCCTTCTTAAATTCTCCTAATGTCCCCACTTATCTGAATCATACTTCCAATTTCTAGGCTCCAATCACAATAAAAACTTACGCTCTTCAAACAATCTTCTTTTGCACTGTCCTTTTCACACTTCAAGTCTTGTTCACTCTTCTTTCTTTGTTCAATCTATTCTCCTCTGGAATGTGCTCCCCTTGGAGGTCAAAATGTCAACCAGCCGCTCCGTTTTCAAGAAGAAGGTATATGAACTATATAATAGTGATTCATAGACAGGATCGACATTGATTTATTTATTTTCGTCAGAGTATAGTCGTAGCTCATAATTATTATTGTGTATATCTATCAGGTAACGTATAGTATATATAAATATATATATTAAGTATGGCATTATGTGTAGGTTTATATATGTACGTTTATGTATATTTAAATTATTAATTATTTAAGTAGTTATTAGAATTTAAGTCTATGACCTTCATATGTACTATTTTTTTTTTTGTATTAGTTTTACTTACACCAATATAATTTTTTTTCTTCTCTTTTTCAACACTACTGCTATGCACCTACTACTAGATCTATCTGCATCACCCTAAGGTTGACTGGAAGATAATGCCTGTGGCATTAAGTCCGCCATTGTACAATAACTGTGCAAAAAGTTTAAATAAATAAATAAAAAAAAAAAACAATAATTAATGAACATGTCTACTTATGTGTAGTTTACGACGTTATTTATACATAATTTCGTAGGCAATTAAACCTCTTTTGGGATAACTTTTTGAAAGAGCCAACCACTTTGCTTAATGTCTTGATAGTTGATACCATAAAAATGTCAATGATATTGCGTAGCGCCTACAGGTACCTACACAAAACACTTGCCCGCATCCTGTAGCAGACTTTGGTAGGCAAGTATGAAGGGATCCTTAACAATTGAACCCACACTTAGGTAAACAAGGTACAAAATGGCTCATAATAAGTTACTTACTCAATTACTGTCAGCTCAGGTTATCACGTGGCTAACGTAGTTGTTATGACAAACAAGAGCTAGTACCTACAGTACCTACAACGCTATTTTGGACAAATAGATCAACCTTGTGTACTTTAGGAGTTATGATGATTCATTGTCTTTAAATGTAATGATGCCGGTCGTATTACTGGCATTATACTGCAGGCGGCTAAAACGATTAGTATGTTTACATTGGGGTTTGAAAGTAATGCCAATCGTTGTCGCCAAATGTAAAGCCAGTAATTACTGCTAGTTGTTTTACGAATTGATATTTTTTATGGTTTAGTTACGTACGTCCTGTGCTCGATTCCATCAGTTTAAGAAACATGCTACAGGCGCGGGGCTCACCTCTGCCATGCAGGCGTCACTGATAGCCAGGAAACTACCAAAAAGGACGCGAAGATATTTCAACAAAATTCCAAATTATGAACGAAAAATGGTTTGACTCATAGATATAGTATGTAGAAACATACACAAAGACATTTCAGAGGCGATCCCAAAATCAAAATGCAAATGTGTGGGTGAAATAGTGTTGTGTACACTATGGAATACGCAAAATATCGATAAAATATTGAGTGTTATTTCTAAGTAATACAATAGAATCTCACTAATCCGTTATAGTTTTCGCTTACCGCTCCTTTACGCACTGGCGGCATTAGTTAAAAAAAACCAGCCAAGTGCGTGTCGGGTCACGCATAGAATAGGGTTCCATAGTCATGTTATATAAACTTTACAAAGATCATGATTTTGTAAGATTTTTCGAGTCATTCGTTTAGCTTTTAGAAGAAACGCCCTGTTTTAAAGAAAATATGGGTTTTAAAGTTGAATATCTCGAAAACGGATTCTTAAATCAAAAAGTTGTTTTTGCAACTATAATATTTTTAAAACACCTATCTAATCATACCCCACACGATGGGAGCTGACGGTAGAAAAATAATCATTTTCACATTATGTGTAGGGGAGGCAACGCAAAAAAAATGTTTTCATTATTTTATTATAGTTCTTGGTTACCGTTATAAATACACATATTTATGCAGTTTCATTGTTCTAGCTTTAACCGTTTAGGAGGAAGGCCGAGAATGGACAAACTTTGTTTTGTACTATGTTATGATTTTATGAAATCAAATAAAAATTTATCTAATCTAGTCTAATACAATCATTCTGAAAAACAGGCGTATACGTAAAACATTATACTTCATATTGCCATGGTTTATCGATACATCGATAATCGTGACGTCATCAGGTGGTCAAGCCCTATCGTAAAAGGACATTCACCTATTTTACGTTATTTAAGAACAAATTCTTCTTTGTAAATAGGAAATATTACTGCATAATGCAAAGGTAATCAATATGCTATGATTAGATCTTTTTACTTATTTGATGACCCAAAACATAAACAAATATATGTTATCTAAGAATTGTTGGAAAATTTTGTATTTACCTGTAAAATGTGTAATTATTTGGATTGTCTGCTTTAGTCACATTACAATTACTTTAAGAATAAGACACCATGGCTCTAATATACAGTTTTACTGTAAACAACACAAGGATTCGCTTATATTTTAAACATCTAATATTCGTCAGTTATCACGGTAATCGCTATTTTCGCAATTTGGAAAACTACGGAAAATAAAAAGCACGTTATCGTCTATCTTTATTACTCATAGGCAATGTTCGAATGATGATGACTTCTCCGGACTTCTCTTTCCCACGCTCTGTTGGTCTATTAAGGGAGCGAAGCGAGGGGCATCCAAGGGTAGTGACCTGAAGGTGTACATTACGGTAGCTGATACATCCAGCGCTGGTCGACTGCAGGAGGACATTGACAGCAATGTACAGTGGAGCAAGTACAACAAGCTGTACTTTAACGTCACTAAGTGCGGAGTAATGACTTACGGCAGGTCTAGGTCTCCACTTACATATGATTATCGAATGGATGGTATTGCTATTCCGCGGTTTTGATATGTCCGGGACTTGGGCGTCGAAATGGTACCAGAATTAACGTTTCGTAAGCACATCGTTAATATATGTAGTACATCATTTAGAAGCTTAGGATTCATTTTAAGAACCTGTAAGGTTTGTTAGTTGTCAGGATGTTATACAATGCGCTTGTGAGGAGTCATCTGGAATCGACAGCCTTTATCTGGAGTCCACAAGAGGCTAAGTATAGTCTTATGTTGGAGAAAATCCAAAATAAATTTACCCGCTTCCTATACTTCAAGCAATTTTGAGTGTACCCACTGTACCCGCTAATGTACCCTAGCCTCTTTGTGCTTGGCATGGTGGGGTACGTGAGGCTGAGCGTGCGGCGCGAGGTGGCGCTAGTGGTATACGTGTGGCGGGTGCTGCGGGCAGTTGTACCACCCGGATATATTGGCGAGGTTGCAGCATTATATTATTTTTGACCTACATATGTACTACTTATTAATTATTATTTTTATTAGCTACTATTTATTATCTTGTATTTAATGTAATTTTTTTTTACTTGTATTTTTACTTGCAGTGTTAAAGTAGGATAATCCTGTGATGACACTGTAAATGTTTTGGAAATAAATAAATAAAAATAAATAAGTCTCTGGTTTGACTGAATGTACCTACCACGTACGTACGTCAGTGGTTAAGGGTTAAGGCTTTTGTTATGAGAATCATACCCGAAGTGACGAAACGGAAACTTGTATCTGACTTGTCAGTGGTAGTACTTGAACGAAGTTGATCTTAATATTTTGTTTGTACTTATTATGTCGTGGAAGGAGAGAAGCGTGTAACGCTTTTGTGGAGAACAATTGAAATTTGCAATTTAAATCTGTAGATCACAGTAGTTCTGTAATCTGTAGTTCCTGACGAAGTTGACAAATTTAACTGGTGCGAGATTGTATGACCATTCAGTTATTAGTAACATAAGTATTGCTTAGCTAGATTAAGGTAATCTAGTATATTAATTTGTTAAAAACTCTATTGGCATTGATAGATATAGGTACATATTTATCCTCATACATTGTAATAGTAATAAGGCTCAACAACAATAATGACTAATACCTTATTGTAAAATAACCCTTTATGTAACCGTTAAAAATAAATAGCAATGAGGATTTCCGAGCGTTCTCTGACTAACAATACAAATTTTAGAATAGTGTATAACTAGGTAGTTAATATTACAATTGAAAATTTCGGAAAAGATCTCTGGTCTGACCTTGCTAGTGTTTAAAGAGCTGTGTGTGAGTTTCTTAAGTGGCCTATATATAATATATAACTGGAGGCATTACGAGCAAAACTACATGCATAGTCTATGCACTAACGGAAATACGATATTGCAAATCCCCTTGGAGAAATAATTCGTGGTTATTATAGTAAGTACCTATCTATTAGTATTATAGTATATATATAGTAGTAGATTTAATGAACGCTTCGTTTTGCCAACGATAGTAAGTATTAAATAATTGTGATTCAAAGCCGACTTCATTGTGAGATCAATATTATTCGATGTTACTAGGGCGACATTGAACCAATAGAAAATGCTTCCGCGCCTCCATTTGCTATTTGTTGCCAAGTGTTATTATGTTCCACGTGTTAGATCACGAGCGCGTAAGGTCACTTTAGTCGCCTTACTTCTTTGCATATTAATATTGTATAAGATGATCAGTCTACATTTTCTTTCAATATTGATAATTTATAGGTCTTGAAAGAGAAGAGTTGATTCTGATATACAACATGCATTACATCTATCTACACATCATCATATCCTGCCTCCGCCAGGAAGTGAGAATGGTGGAAGTGATATTCAAAGTACCATTTTTTTTATGAAATGTATGATTTTTTAAACTTACAATAAATACCAATGATTGATGATCAATAACAAATTGGCAAGTGTAGTATACGCATACGCTACGTATTAGTGGAAGTGTTCAGCTATTTATAAATTATTTATATCTTATACAGTTACGGCTAGACGCGGAGACAGCGTCACTATGATGTATGGAAGTGAAATCTTACGTAACCCTTTTGATAACCTGTATTATTCGCAATCGGTAATCAATGTAAATTGTGAGTTCATCTTTAGTCTTTATTGGAACTTTAAAAATTAAACATTTCATCAATTGTTAAATACCAAAAACATTAATTAATAGTATTATAATTCTCGAACTAGGTAACTGACGGTAACCGCCAGCAGTGTAACAAACGACCCTGCCTTAAACTACTTTAGTTTCACGAGTATGACGTTAGATAAAAATAGAATATACATATAACCAGAACTAGACATCGCGTCGTCGCACGTGATCGTGAACAGTTCAATATTGATGAAACGATAACAACAATGTACTGAATGAGTTGAGTAACATTTGATTTGTTCCTGAAAATTTCAGCTATGCTGTAGTTGGTACTACAGCTGTGATTTCGGTGAGTAACCTTGCCTTGACTCTGCATTCGATATACCCTTGAAAATTCTACGTTGCTCGAATTAGGAATCTTTTTATTTGAATCGATTTTTAAGATCGTAGATAATAGAATTCATTCACGATCTGAATCCCAGTGACTTTAAACCTAACTACTGGTGTGTGGTTTGTACGCTAGTATAGAAAGAAACACACCACACACACAGAAACGGATCCTGAAGGTTACAAGCGGTGCTAAAAATTGTGGAGGTGAGTTATTTATAATAGGTACATAATTAAGGTGAGAGTACATTTTACGAGTACGGGAGAGGTACAAACTATATGAATAGATGGCAAGGCTTAAAACTGTTCGGTGTGATTTGATGTGTGCGCTTATAGTTATTGTCCAGTGTAAAGTACAATATTATGTAAAAATAAATTACAACAGGTAAGTACTCCTAAATGCCTCGCTTCGACCATACATTTTTCATTGTGCGTTGCCTGACATGTTTAACTTCAATACCCTTTATTAATAGATCATAATTTTCTTAATGGCTGTCCACGAAGGTTGCCGACCGTCATGTACCTACGTATTATTATAGTCGACAAACAATAAGAGGAAAATTTTCGAAGCTTAACGCATGGTTTAACCCATGTTATTAACGTGAAACACCCGAGCAACATGAATTCAAGCTGATTATCACCATTCATTTTACAACACGGTTTATCAACACTAACCGCTATACTAGGGCTAGTCAAAAAAACGTCCATTGTTTTACAAAGTTTTCAATATTTATACGCATTAAAAAAATACAAGGTTCAAGATAACTCATTCATTTTGCCTTTCGTATGTAATATATGCCACCTGTAGAATTCATTTAAATCACGACAATTTTTATAGTATCACTAGCGGACGCCCTCAGCTTCACCCGCGGCTTTGCCAGTTTGACTTGACAAAAACCTTCCTGGCGAACCACTCTATCCATTGGTGAAAACCGCATCAAAATACGTTGCGTAGTTTTAAAGATCTAAGCATACTTACATACGGACGGATAGACTTCGTTTTATACTGTGTTATGATTATAATACACTCACGATTAATTAAATAAGATCAATTCGTCAGTAAAACAATGTGACCCCATTTATCGAAACTGATTAAAAAAATATTGATAAAGAAAACAATTTTCAGTGAATCACTAAAATTAAACAATTAAGTCCATAATATTATGTTTGTAATGCATAATATTATGACAAAATTGCAATATTTCTGGTGAACTTTGGTGATAACTAGCGTTAAGCAATCTATGCAATTTAATAAAAACTAGTTATCCCGGCGAACTTTGTATCGCCTCAAATATAAAAAAAAAAGAATATTTTAATATTTCATGCAAATGTATGTATTATTAATTATAATTGAAAAACGCGACCGACGGACAGACAGACAAATTGTCGTATTAAATATATAGATAATACGTACATACAAGTAGGTACTCAAGATATTTAATTGTAGCTGCATATGTGTATAATGCTGTATTCTTTTACTTAATTTATCTATAGTAATATTTACAAAATACACTTTGTTTGTTTGTTTCTAATAAATAGCCTCGGAAACTACTGAACCGATTTTAAATGGAAAAATATATTTATTTTAAAAACTACCATTGCGTGTTGCGTAAACGGCTACAGTAATCCAAAAAATATGTTACGAACGGAATAGTAGAACTGCCCCTTTTAAAAGTTCTAAAAAAGTCCGCGACTGTAATTAGTACTGTACCAGTTACTTGCGAAAGTGTTATATAATACAGACATGATATAAATCCTTATCCAAATAACTTCGTTAGTCATCATGAGTATTTTGAAACAATTTCCTCTTGATATCATTTGATTTTAACGAATATCTTAGGAGATAGTTTTAATCACGTACCACGCGCACCATAATGAGCTCCAACCAAAAAATTAAGGGTGCAAGGCAAGGGAAACAAGAATAGGCTTGTGTCCACTAAAAATAAATCGGATTGCTGTATGTTTCTTATGACTATTTCCAATGAATAGACAACAAAAAGTAATATAAATTATTAGACAGAATAAAGATTACTATTATTTTTAGAAAAGTTTGGAAAAATTAGGCATTCAGTCACGTGACATCAAACACCAATCAAAAAATATGACGCCACAGGTTGCACTCTCACACCATAGAGTAAGTATGTATGACTTCTTGTTCAAGTTGTGTCTGTGATTTTGTGTAATTTAATTATTCGTACGTTTTTATTAATTTACGAATTTTTGTTAATTTTAAAGTTAAATTATTATAAATCTAACAAAAGTAGATTGAACAAAACGCAGTTTTGGTGCATTATTTCGATGTGCATTTCGAGACAACGCACAGTGAACCAGAATCCCAATCTAGCTAGACAAAAAGGGGTAGGCTCATTTCTTCCATTCTTCTAATAAAAACAGTAGGTGATAAATCAGAGGCAACGATTCGGCCATTTTTTTTATCAAATACCCTCTGATAATTTAATAATTTTGAATCGTCTCCGTACAAGCGGGTTATTTACGATGAAATTATTCACTTTCTTGCGTGTAATGAGTCAGTGTCTTGAGGTAAATACTAGTGATAATTTTAATTATGGATCGTGAAGTAGAAGGTATGTTTTACATAATTCACAATAAATTTATTCTGAATACCTATTAATTAATTACGACACATGTCGAATAAAAAAAAAACTTAATTTTATACGTTTTTCCATTTTCATAGACCAGAAACTACTTGTCCCCTCATGTCCCCGGGCTGTTTTTTATATATGAAAGAGTCACATATCTGTACTTTAAAAAATAGTAAGTTATAAGTGCCTCACGACAGCACAACTTTGATTTTATTGCAGAAAAGGAAATGGAGGATCGCGAAGGGAGTTTTTCTATCAGTGGCTAAACTACCCAAAAGACACTAAACCTTCTGGTCTATGGGCATATTTTATAAGGAGATTTAATTTAGTAAATATAACGGAGGAATCTGTGCGAAATATTAAAAAGAAAATTTGCCGAATTTGTACGAACTTAGAAAATAAATGGGTTCAGTGTGGAAACACTCGAGAAGGTTTTGAAACAAGGTCGATTGGTTTTAATTGCCTGAATGCTGCAAATATGAAATTTAAAATAACTCGTATTTTGCATCCATCAACATCATCATTAGAAAGTCCATCTACTTCAGAACCGGGACCTGGTCGTCCGAAGATTGATTTTGACCAAGCCTCGTACAAACCAAAAAGAAGACGAGTTGACGATTTGATTAAGTCTCGAAGTGCTGATCAATTGGCCGTGGCCGCCAAGATATCTTCGAGACTATCAGGAAAACGTGATGTAGCTAATATAATTAAAGATGTTCCCTTTACTTTTTGCTATTTATTTCTATGGTATTCTTTGTGGTATCAAAACGCTTTGCAATAAACAAAACAAAATGTTTTTAATATGTGGGTAGATAGGAATTTAGTTAGTTATTTATTTATTTGACAATTAGTTATTTATTTGACATTAGTTGAAACAGGTGAACATTTGTAGCATTAGCAAGATACAGTTATTCATAAAAACATAATTAAAAATGTTTGAGGAAGACACATCTCTGTCTCCGAGCATTCTTGGATCTGTAAAGAAAAGGAAATTGTGTGTATCATCTTCGTCCCAATCGGATAAGGAAACACAAGTTCAATACGTTCTAGATTGTGTTGTCTATAAAAGAAATCGTTGTAACCCCAGTGATGTGCGCGGGCAAGTAAACTTCTTAAAAAACATTGATTTTAAGTCGGAGAAATGTTTGGACCCCAGAAATCAACATTTTGCTAAACTAATAGCTTTTGAACTCGACCGGGTTCCTGAAGAAAAAAGAACCATGACTTATTCTAAGTTACTGGATTTCGTTAGAAAAGTAAGAAACGAGGACAGTTTAGCAAATGTAAGTCTGTCCAGTTGTGATGACTCCGAATAAGTGTTGGAAAAAAATTGTAAGCCAATATAAGTAAAGTGGTATCATTATGATAATATTGCTATACATAGTTTTATTTAATTTCCTTTATTTATAAATAAGCATCCTAGCATAATTCTATTATACTAACACAAAACTAATGTAAAGCGGGGAAATAGCGATCTATATTGCATGGAAAACACAATTTAACTTAACTAAGACAACCAGTTTTACTTGACCTTCATACACATACGAAATGTTTAATAACGGGGGTCAGCTTAAGTTGGTTACCATTTAAAATATATTTATATGGGTTTCTGTTATTTAAAAAAATATAATATATCATATTATGTGCATATAAAGCGGTTGGAACTTAATACAAGTTACTTAAATAATATTGTCCATCTAGATTGGGATTCTGGTTCACTGTGCAACGCTTGAATCAAAATATTGCTAGACACGCTAGAGAGCTCAATAATAAAAACTACATCGAAAGATGTATAGGGCTAGCTTCACGGAAACTAGGAATACTGAATAAGGTAAAGAGATTCTTTACACCGGACCAGAGGTGTCTGCTGTACAAGACGCAGATTAGACCCTGCGTCGAATACTGCTCTCACCTCTGGGACGGCTCCGCGAAGTATCTGCTGGACGCTCTCGACGCTATGCAGCGACGGGCTATCCGTATTATTGGTTGTCCGGAGGTAACGGGAAGCCTTGAGCCGCTAGCTCAGCGCCGAACAATAGCTTCCTTGGCCGCATTCTACCGTATTTACCACGGCGAGTGTTCTGAAGAGCTCTTCAATCTGATCCCACCCTCTTCCTTCCGATCCCGAACGACTCGTGCCGGGCAGAGATGCCACCCCCACACAGTGGATAGCATGTTCGCGAGAACCGAACGTTTTAAACGTTCGTTTCTCTGCCGAACGATAGTGGCCTGGAACGCCCTGCCTGTGCACGTGTTTCCTCCCACATATAATCCTGGGTTCTTTAAGCGGAGCGTGAAGAGGCACATCAGTAGGTCGTCAAGTTGAGGGCCACTCTCAATAGTAATGTGTGCTGTGAGAGTGGCCCACAATCGCTAGACGTCGTCACGACTTACCACCAGGCGGGCGGCGTCAATTTGGCGAACCAAATATAAAAAAAAAAAAAAAAAAAAAAGACACCTATATCAAAGTTAAAGGGCTAAAACACAATTTATTTTTAACTTTTTGGAGGTTTTTAAATTATTGAGCGAAGCGAGCCGAAGGCGAGCGGAGCTCTCAACGGCTGACTCAAATTATTTTTCAAACGATATACGTTAAATTGTTTATTGGCGAATACTCGGCCGATTTCGGATTTTCTTGCACTCATCAATAGCTTACAGAATTACCCAGGTTATTACGATGCCAGAATTTTGAATTTAAACTCGCTTCGCTCAAATATATGCTGCAGCGTAACGGTACGTTTCGCGACTGCGGCGACCTAGTTTTATCCTTTTTTCAGTTGCTTTTTAATCGTCGTGGGTTTTTTCAAAATTTTTAATTTTGATTATTATTTTAAACTTCTTACAGAGCATAGATATGTAGCGTCTTCTAGTAAGTTGCTGTCGTGACACCTATTTAAGAACCCTCACTAATCAACTACAAATCCATTCCTAAAAAAAGCCGCATCAAAATTGATTTTCATCACAAATAATGTTAGCTGTAGCGCCCCCTGATGAGTTGTCACCGTAACATCTATCTAGAAACCTGTACCAATCTAACTCAAACCCAAAACTGAAAACTGCATCAAAATCGGAATAGTAGTTTTGGAGAAAATTGGCAACATTGCTTTTCACAACAATGTTCGCTGCAGCACCCCCTGGTGAGTTGTCATCGTAACATTTATCTAAGAACATGCACCAATCAAACCTGAACCCATAACTAAAAACTGCATCAAAATCCGACCAGTAGTTTTGGACAAAAATGGCAACATGTATTTGCACAAACATCCTCTCACCCCAAACGCATATACCATCTCCGTTCCGTCGCGTCGTAGGTAAAAAGCTATGCGTGTCCAGTCTATAGTGTATAATCCTTACAAGTGACATGTTCTTGGAATACGTTGAAGGAAACGCGTAAGCGCCATGATATTCACGGCGCTTTTGACCTTTTGGTCGTGAAAACCTATAACTAATAAGCGATCTTGCGCTTGAATATTTATATTACGATTAGACGACAAATTTATGGCTTAATCGCTGCAGCGAACTTCGTTCGTTTTTTGTTCAGGATAGCTTCGTCAAACACATTTTGATTTATTTCGCAACGTGTGACATCACCCAAGGCGCCATGACAGATTGGAGCGTTTTCGTTACCAATTTTAAATACATTTTTTAGATCGCAAAATAAACTATGTAAATGATTGTTTTAAATCAAAATAATACATTTTTGTGACTATATAGATTCAAAACTACAGATTTAATAAATTTTTGAAATTTGGGACACAAGCCTATTATTAACAGGGGGTCACCACAAGCCTACTAAATGTTAAAAGTTACCTTCCTACTTAATTTTACCAAAATCGGTCGAGCTGTTTTTATGTACTACCTACTAACAGTTATTCTTTTAAACTGCATTTTTGGGATGGGTATTTGGCGCGTTTTTACATTTTGTTCGGAAAAACCGAAAGAGCCCCATTACTTATGTCTTTCCTTATTTAAATGTCTTTGTCTACTTATTTTTTTCTTATGATATTAGTATTGTCTCCATAAGATTGTGTTTTAAGTTTCCTCACTTACTCTACTGAAACACCACTTTCACATCTTTTTCTAACCATAAAACATTTATATCCATCCAAAGGTTGCCTGTAAGAGATCGCTTTTAGTGATATGGCCGCCATTTGTACATTTTCATACAATGTTTCTCATATTTATCTGTATTGGTGTACAATAAAGTTTATACCGTTCTATTCTATTCTAAGAGCCCCTGTAATACCTCTGAGGTCCAAGTCTGTATCATATACCTACATATATGTAAAATATTAGCATACGGACGAAGTCAGGGGCATCCGCTAGTTGTATGTACGATAATCGGATATTTGATGCGAACAGTCTCGCCGGACACCAGCTACTAAATACTTAATAATAATACGAAATGGAGAACCTGTTTTATTAACTATAAGAGAGATACCTGATGCTTTTAATATGTTTGGAGATAACGTGTCATTGACGACACTTTAAAATAAATTAACAAAAAAAAATGAGACCAAGAGTTCATTGTGAAGGTTATTTAAAGGAATTTTATTATACGAGCGTGGATTGAAAAGTAGTCGGCCTAACACTAATCCATTTAGTTCTAAAAATCAAATCTACCCACATTATTTAGTTCAGTTCAGACCTGTTAATTGTGTGAAGTTTGAAACGTGTGATAATTAGTTTTAATTTTATAAATTTATTAAAAAAGCAATCTGACATCATTTCCGCAAATGGAGCAAATCGAGCAGCGTGCCGTCATTAAGTACCTCCATAAAAAGGGGCTGTCATCAAAAGCCATCCATGATGATATGGTCAGTATATTAGGGGATTGCGCTCTTTCATATTCATCCGTCAAAAAATGGATAGCAGAATTCAAGCGTGGTAGAGAAAGTGTGAAAGACGAACCCCGCTCTGGAAGGCCTTCGACGTCCACTACTGACGAAAATGTTAAAAAAATACTCGACTTAATTATGGGAGACCGCAGATTGAAAATTAGAGAGATAGTCGAGATTATAGGCATCTCTTATGAACGTACTCAAAACATAATAGTCAACCTGTTGGGTTTCCACAAGGTGTCTGCGAGGTGGGTTCCGCGACTGCTTTCAGTTGAGCAAAAAAGGATGCAATTGACTATTGCACGCGACTGTTTGGAGTTATTTGAAGCTGATGAATGTGATTTTGTGAATCGTTTTGTTACTATGGACGAAACATGGGTTCATGTGAGTGGAAAAGACCTGGTTCACTACCCCCCAAATAGGCTAAGTCGATTTTTTCAGCAAGTAAGGTGATGGCTTCAGTATTCTAGGACTCGAAGGGGGTGATTATGGTTGATTATCTTGAAAGGGGTCAGACTATAAACTCTGATTATTACTGCACCTTACTACGTCATTTACGAGAGGAAATAAAAGTAAAACATCCAGGAATGATCAGAAGAAAAATCCTGTTTCATCAAGATCAAGATAACGCTCGTGTTCACACGTCTTTCCAATCAATGGCAGAAATTCACAACTGTGGCTTTGAACTGTTACCTCATCCACCTTATTCACATGATCTGGCACCGTCAGACTTTTTTCTGTGCCCTAACCTAAAAAAGCACTTGGGAGGTCAAAGATTTTTGACAAATGACGAGGTCAAAGCAGCAGTAGACGCATATTTTGACTCTAAGGAAGAATCATATTTTTTCAACGGGCTAAATGCTTGGAAGGGAAGATGGCAAAAGTGCATTGAACTTGATGGTGATTACGTTGAAAAATAAAAATATATTTCATTTATTATGTATTTATTTTCTTGGTTAGGCCGATTACTTTTCAATCCACCCTCGTAACTACTCGCAAATAAGAGTAGCTTACTCGATGACTGATGAAGTCTACAGTCCTGTTTAAATTAGTGAAAACGTAAATTTATCTAAATTTGTTGAGCTTTATACTCTATTATTAATTATAATTAAGTGTTATATAATTAGCATTTATCACGTCAGCCACATTCCAACTAGTAACCTTAATATTCCTCGACGAGCCAATTGGATTTGACCAATCGTAATAGTCATTAAGGAAATAATAGTTTAAAAATACTAAAAAAACACGTTTTTTTAGAGAATCCAACTAAAAAGTAGAAAATCAATTTTAATAAGTTTGAATTAAGAATAGTGTAAATAAGAAATAAATGTATATTATTGTAAAAAAGCGTGAGGTGCATTTTAAGATATTATCAAAATGATAATTCTTCTGGTCATATCTGTCAATAAAATACGAGTATTTATAACTATTGACACTATGCACCTCACGTTTTATTTACAATAATATACGTTTATTTCTTATTGAGAATGGTGTACATTCTTAATTCAAACTTATTAAAATTTATTTTCTACTTTTTAGTTGGATTCTCTATAAAAGCGAATAAAAACTATTATTTATTTTTAATTTTTTAGTTTTTATTTTCATTTTTTTTTTATTTTCAATCGAATTGTTGCATTGTCATCGGTCTTTGACAGGTGTGCAAAGTTTGAATTAAATCTGATCGTTCAAAGTAGGGCAAAATCGAACCCAAAAGAGTCGGTACAAACAAACATACATTTTTTTTTAATTTTCAATTGAATTATTGCATTGTCATCGTTCTTTGACAGGTGTGCAAAGTTTGAATTAAATCTGATAGTTCAAAGTAGGGCAAAATCGAACCCAAAAACCCCAGTCGGTTACAAACAAGCAAACATACAAGTGAAGCTAATAAAAGCGTAGTAAAAAGATCGGGTACCTATTTAATAATTTACTTCGTTTACTATACTTTACTTTGTAACTTATTTTCTATTGTGCGCAAAGTCAATCCGCGAAATATTAACTAAAGACAAGAACATTTAATATTCATTCCAAAATCAATACACATTTTTCAGAATCAAAAGGACGTAAACGCACCGTCAACCTAATAAAACGAAAACTGAGAATACAATTGTACAAGCTTACCTTATACAGCACTCCATAACCAAGAGTACTAATCCATAAAGCATGCATTTCGCTGCATATGCCCTCATTATGACTCGTAATAGACTTGGTTCCCTTTTCTGTCCTGCTCGCGCCACCTCTTCCTCCCATAGCCGAGCAAACTTGTCTCCTAGTGGTCCTAGAAAATAAAATATCCTTCAGCCTCCGTGTGGGGATTAACCACGGAGCAAAAATAAAGTTGCACCGTGGAATTACCAGTATTTCAGGAGTACGCCCAGCACGGGAACATATTTAGGACAGAAATAAAAATATCCTGGGTTCATTCAGGAATTGCATTGGGAATTGTCCTATGTGGCAATTTTCATCTAAATCTATTAAATGGTTTACATGTGTGTGACTTAACAAAACACCCTTCTCGAATCTTAAACCCCACACACTACATTGTTCACTACCCTAACTTACAAGGAAATATGAGTATGATAGGAAGGTTTTGTGGTCTACATTAACCTCACTACTAATAATTAATAGTAATGATTTGAGGTTCGACGATTACGAGGCTCAGCATGCATAGCAATACCAGACGGCATTGTAAGCTTATACATTAATCTATGATAACGATTTTATCAAACGGTTATAATAAGTGTGTGTGACTACTTACTAACACTAGTAACGTTTGTATAACGAACGGCAAGTATCGTAGGTATTTGCAGTTGTCGAACGGTCCTCCTATGATTTCAATGCTATCTACGAATTTGAAATACGTCGAGATAAGAGAACTTGTAAAAAATTCAGCAATCGTGATGGTGAATAATTATGTTTTCAGTATTAAGCACTGATTCAATAGGTCTTAGATCTTAGAGCTGTGTTCAGTGGCCGTTTATATTTACGTAACTAAGTAGGTAGGTACCTACTACATTAAAAAATACCTGTGATTAAAACATCGTCGTCAAGATTAATTTAATTATACGAGACCTACCTCGACTCGAGTGTTAGTTAATGTACAACTGGCGGAAATGATTCCAATTTTTAAAATTATGTGCAGAGTGTCTAGTACCAGTTCCTTACGTTAATTTGCTTGAAATACGTTTTCGTATTCCCCATAACATTTCACACCAGCGCAGCGCCCCTTGCGGTAACGTCGTGGAACTGTGTAAAATAAATGGAGGAATACGAAAACGTATTTCGAGCAAATTAACGTAAGGAACTGGTACTAGACACTCAGTATACTAGTCTAACGAAATACCATACTTGCAATAGCGACATGGAACGAATATAGTACCTGCCTAGCCTACTTGCTTGCTACTTACATAATAAAGCTGAAGAGTTTGTTCACTTGAACGACGTAATCCCCTGAGATAAGCTACTGGTTTGAATTAAAAATATATTTTGTTGAAAATCGATTTATCAAGGAACGCTAGAGGTCATATAACATTACGCTTTGAACAAGAGGATTGGAGTTGAAATAATGGGAAGAAATATTTTTTAAAGATCTTCCATTCCAAGCGTCCGTCACTGCGTTAACGGTTAAAGATACGCGCAATTATCTACGAATAAGAAATCGTCAATAATGACGACTAATATCGTAGGTATTGATCGTGTTTGAAGTCAGACACCTTAGAGAATTTTGTGACGCACAAGAACCTAATTTATTTGAACGAATCCAAATTAGGTAAATCATGGTTAGTTAGTACGTCAGACAGAAGTTAAAATGTGATCTGGTGCCGAATATCGCAAAACTTTCGTACAAAATATTACCAATTCATGCAATTCATACGAAATATTACCTACACTTATTCTAGGTTATTTCTGACCAATTACGTAAGTCGGGCTTTGAGTACCAACGTAAGTTCACGATCTCATTATTCATCATAGATGTTATGCTGAAAACGATACAAAGGATGTACCACATCACAACTGATTTCATTGAACTTTGGACGATGCGATGGTGCTACAATGTTTGTTTGTCCTTAGTTGCATGTTGTGAGTCGGTTATCAACTCATTGTCGTTTGTTAACTCCGCACATAATAAACAGTTTCTTAGTACCAACGCGTAGACATTCAAGGCGTATCATAATGCATATTTATTATCCAAATCACCGTTATCAAAATAACAGAAGAATGTTTGGTACAGCTCGATAAAGTTTATACTTAATTATGATTGACTTTTAGACGTATTTTTCAGATCATAAAGGCCTTGTCTTTATGATCTGAAAAATCTTACTTAACCTAACCTAACCTAACTGAGCGAATGCAAAATAGTGTAATTAGGCCTAAAGGAAAGCTCGCAAAAGTCGGTCAGAAGGACTGAAACAAGGATGAACTGATGCGATTGTATTGTATAGGTAGGTGCTCAAATCCGATCTGGTGAAACTGCCGCTGTTTGATTTGATGCGATCGACCTAGTAATGAAGATATGGGCTTGAGTCACAGTATCACAATATCACCACAGTTAACAGTAGAAATGTAAGTTTCAGATTTTGTGAAATCCTCCTTACCCGAAATATAAAGGTAGTGACTAACAATGGTTATCCTTCATTCATCATTTTGGCTATCAGCCAACATTTAGCTAACTCCTGCAAGTTATATTGAGGCGAGAAGTATTCCAATCAGTGTTCAGTTCTACATGGGAAATATTTTTGTATTTTAAACCAATGAGTTTGCTTAAACTATTCTTAAAATTTTAAGAAAGAAATTATACATAGATCACAAAAACTGATGTCATCGGCAGGACTCGGGGTTTGGAGGTATGTTAATTCATGAGTGAACATGCTTCCAATCCCCAATGTCATATTGTTTGTTTATTGTGTTAGCTACTATAAAATGTTCATTGTTGTGTGTGACCACATTGCACTAAATAAATGGTTCTTTCTTTCTTTCTTTCTTTCTTCTTACATTTACCTGGATTCACTTGCAACCCAAAACGGTCGCATCAGATACCTATTGCGCTCAAGTCTGCATTTATTCTGTGCATGGCTGCCGGTAGATCGTTCACACTAGCCCGGCTGTAAATTTGCAAGTCGTCTGCATACAGGTGATACGCACACTGAAGATCTGTAGTAATGGCATTAATGAAGGTAGAGAACAAAAGAGGTGATAGTATACCGCCTTGAGGCACACCAGAGTCAAGATTACACCAAGCTGAGGACATCTCATCAGTGCGGACTGACTGCTGGCGACCCCGAAGATAAGAAGAAAGCCATTCCAATACGTCTGACGAGAACCCAATGCACTTAAGGATAGCTAGTAGTACGTCATGATCGACACAGTTGAAAGCATTGGAGAAATCCACCAAAACCAATTCATATCATATTCTATTTTAGACCCTTAGCAACGGCGTTGCCGCGGCCGCCCGCAACATAGTCATGGGGCCCGCCTGGGACCAACCACCCCAGTAGGCTGCCCCACATGTTGCGCATAATCCTGTTGTGGGGTCGCCGCTCCGGGTGGTAACCGGTGTGGGGTAGCGGCGGCCTTGCATCAGGGGGGTTTGGGAGCCCTTCCGTCCGGCGGGTCGGCTCCGACCTAACCACACGGTTCTAGACGAAGCTAGCCTCTGCACTTTGTCACTTACTGCCGCACCAAATATCGCCCTGTCTTCACGCTTCCCCATATTTCACAATGACAGTGTAACAAGAGAATAGACGGTACACAGCGGCCCCTAGAAACCCCACAAAGTTGACTTCGTTTGAGGTGGAGTTCGCGAATATCCGCGGACTCCATGCAAACCTCGATACCGTCCACCATCACCTGGAGTCGGCACGGCCTTCTGTGATGTTCCTAACGGAGACACAGATACGCCGCCCTGACGACACGTCGTACCTCTGTTACCCGGGCTATATCATTGAGGAACAATTCCGCGATAAAGCCGGGGTGTGCGTGTTCGTTAGGGCGGATGTTTGCTGCCGCCGGTTGCGCTTTCTGGAGAACCCCTCCTACTCCGTCCTTTGGCTGCACGTGGATCATGGCTCCATGAGCCAGATCTACGTGTGCGTCTACCGCTCCCACACAGGGGACACTGGGACAACAAGGCTTTTCGAATACCTCAGCGAGATGGCTGACGATGCGCAGGTGCGGTTCCCGAACGCTGATCTGGTTTTCCTGGGGGACTTTAACGGTCATCACGTTGAGTGGCTGGGGTCCCATAGGACCGATCATGCGGGAGGAACCGCCCATGCATTCGCTCTCTCCCACGGGCTGACCCAGATGGTACGGGGGATCACCCGGATACCTGACAGGTCAGACCACACGCCCGCCTTGCTGGATCTACTGCTGACGAGTCGCCCAGCCGAGTACAGTGTGTCGGTACGCGCCCCACTGGGCACATCCGACCACTGTGTGGTGCACGCCAGCTTCCAAGTGCCACCGCCTGCTCGTGCTGAACAAATGACTCGACGACTATGGCACTACTCGTCGGCAGACTGGGACGGTCTCCGCGATTACTTTGCGTCCGTCCCATGGAGCCAGCGCTGCTTTGTAGGGAAGGCGCCTTCGGATAGCGCTGCTGCCATTGCTGGCGAGATCAGTCTAGGGATAGAATATTATATCCCTTTCACTGATGTCGCCAGCATCCGCAAAGCTCGCCCCTGGTTCGGGCGTGAATGTGCCGAGGCTGTCCAGAAAAAACAGTCGGCATATCGCGCCTGGGTCAGGGCTCGGGCGGCACGTGACCCGAACGTGAACCACCTCAAAGCAGCGTACAATCGGGTCACTAGGTTCAGCAAGAGGGCCTTCAAGAGAGCGGATGCCCAGCGCGTCGCGCGGCTTGGTCAGGAGCTCACATCCCATCCCACGGGCAGCCGTGGATACTGGCAACTGGCCAAAGCCGTACAGTAAAATTTTTGTCAACCCTCGCTGCCACCACTACGTTTTCCTGATGGATCACTGGCTCACAAAGCCCAAGAGAAGGCGGACATGCTCGCAGACCTCTTTGCGGCTAATTCCCGGGGTCGATGACCGTGGCCTGCAGCCCCCCGCCATCGCCAACTGTGGCCACACTATGCCTGATATTGTTATCAGGCAATGTGATGTACGGGCAGTGCTGCGGTCACTCGACACGCGGAAAGCCAGTGGCCCTGACGGCATTCCGGCGGTGGTGCTACGAAAATGTGCTGCTGAGTTGTCTCCAGTATTAACGCGTCTGTACCGCCTGTCATACTCTACAGGCCTCGTGCCGGAGGCCTGGAAGGAGGCGAACGTACAACCGATCCCCAAGAAAGGGGATCGATCCGATCCAGGCAACTATCGACCCATAGCTGTCACCTCAGTCATTTGCAAGGTGCTCGAGCTTCTTATTAATAAGCAGCTCATGCGATACCTGGAGGATCACTCGCTAATCAATGATCGGCAATATGGCTTCAGGCCAAAACGATCAACGGGTGACCTCCTGGCATTCGTCACGCATGTATGGGGTGAGGCTATGGAAAAGTTCGGCGAGTCCTTGGCTGTTAGCCTGGACATCGCCAAAGCTTTCGATAGGGTCTGGCATGCTTCGCTCCTTTCCAAGCTTCCGGCATATGGTCTACCTCCTCAACTGTGCAGCTGGATTGCCAGTTTTTTAAACGAACGCCGAGTGCGGGTCCTCTGCGATGGCCAGGCTTCTCGCTTTTTGCAAGTGAATGCCGGGGTACCGCAGGGGTCCGTACTGTCACCAACTCTCTTTCTTCTGCATATCAACGATATGCTTTCCCTCGGGAACATTCATTGCTATGCAGATGACAGTACATTGCACGGGAGTTACTCGGTTCGTCCGACGGCGGGGCGATCTGTGATAGAGGAGGAGAGACGACATCTCGTGGGTGATCTCGACCGAAACCTCGACAGTATCTCCCAATGGGGTGCCGAGAACTTGGTCGAGTTCAATGCCCACAAAACACAGGCGTGTGCATTTACAGCGAAAAAATCCCCTTTCCTTCCCCTACCCACTCTTCAGAATGCAATATTACCAATGAAGGACAATCTAGACATCCTTGGCATAGACGTTCGTCGAGAGCTCAATAACACAAAATACATTGAGAGATGTATTGGGCTAGCTTCGCGGAAACTAGGAATACTGAACAAGGTAAAGCGATTCTTTACACCGCACCAGAGGTGTCTGCTGTACAAAACGCAGATTAGACCCTGCGTTGAATACTGCTCTCACCTCTGGGACGGCTCCGCGAAGTATTTGCTGGACGCACTCGACGCTATGCAGCGACGCGCTGTTCGCATTATAGACTGTCCGGAGGTAACGGGAAGCCTTGAGCCGCTAGCCCAGCGCCGAACAATTGCTTCCTTGGCCGCGTTCTACCGTATTTACCACGGTGAGTGTTCTGAAGAGCTCTTCAACCTGATCCCACCCTCTCCCTTCCGATCCCGAACAACGCGTGCCGGGCAGAGATGTCACCCTCATACCGTGGAAACCGTCTTCGCGAGAACCGAGCGTTTTAAACGATCGTTTCTCTGCCGAACGATGGTGGCTTGGAACGCCCTGCCTGCGCACGTGTTTCCTCCAACATATAACCCTGGGCTCTTTAAGCGAAGCGTGAAGAGGCACATTACAGGGTCGTCAAGTTGAGGGCCACTCTCTATAGTATTCCTGTGTACTGTGAGAGTCGCCCTCAATTGCCAGACGTCGCCTCAGCTTACCATCAGGCGAGTGGCGTCAATTTGTCGACCAAAATATAATAAAAAAAAAATTCATAATTTCTGGTTAGCGTTGGTCATCGTAGCTCAGTTGGTCAGAGCATAGCATTCCCCCTGTTAGGTAAAGGCCGTGGGTTCGAGTCCTGCCGATGACATCAGTTTTTGTGATCTATTTATAATTTCTTTCTTAATATTTTGAGAATGGGAAATATTGTTTCGATTGTCGCATGCTCAAGTCGCCAGAAAATCTTGAGGTTTTGTTGCACGTTCTTTGATTCTACGATTCATTGACACTTCAGTGCATGGAGTACGAAAAACTACTTACATACTGCCTTACTAGGAATAAAGCGCAACGTAAAATGGGCACAATGGTGAAACACCTAAAGTAAAACTGAAGTACTAGTTGTGGGTTAATATACAATTTCAACCAACGCAAATACGTGTGACGCAAAAAATCTGCACGCAAATCCATGGCTAACAAATGGATGGGCTTAACAGATAAGAAATATTGTTGGGCTTATGTTTTTAAATTCCGCGTAACCGCGGCCGCTCCCATGTCCATTGCTGCGGGCGTCGCTGGTACGCACCAGAAGGTATTCCCAGTGGCGCCAGGCGAACTTTGGCCACCTGTGAGTCCTCTTCGGTTCCTCTTCTTCATCCCGTGTCGGTGAATGAATCTGGTTGCGTGCTGTGGCCTTCTAGCCTGCTTCTTTAAGGACGGCGGGTGGCTATCCCGCCGTCCTCAGGCCCCGATCATGGAGGTCGATGGTCCTGGGCGTAAATGAGTCTGCAGCGCCCTGGCCGCTGACTGCGGAACTCAGCAGGGAGGGTACGGTGGAGACCATGGCTTGAAGCATGGTTTCCAGAGAGAGGGTATCCACGCCCAGACTCACTACGTGGTCCCGGTGCTGACTCGCCCACGCTGAGCACTCCACCAACGTGTGGAGTGCAGTGTCGTCGTCGCAAACCTCACGGTGTTGACACCGGGGTGTGACCTTACGATGGATTCGGAACAGATAGCTACCGAAGCATCCATGCCCGGTAACGATCTGCGTCGCACGATACGTGAAGTCACCATGCCGCTTCTGCAGCCACTCGTCCATGATTGGACTCACCGCCGCGATGATTTGGTAGTTACCCACTTTATATTGTTGGGCTAACAATGATGCATGTCATTTCTAATATTATACATCTAGTTTGTAATGTCAGAATTACATGAACTAAATTAAGACTGTTACGTACATATTAATTTAAATAACATTATAAACACACTTACCAGATGAGTGCTCTTCAAGTGGTTCATAGAGATCTTCTTCCTCCATTTCTTTTTTTATACCGCTGCAGAACATGGGTAATGTCCATCTATAACATAATTTAGCATTATTTGACTGCTTTGGTGGGGCGGTTGGTAGTGCATTGGCTTTCAACTCCAGTCTCGATTCCCTCGGGTCGAATCAAATATTTGTGTGATCCACAAATGTTTGTTTCGGAGTTTGGGTGTCTTCTATGTTTATTATGTGTATTTTATTTTTTATATTTTAGGACAATTCACACAACGCCATCTAGTCTCAAACTAAGCAGAGCTTGTGATATGAGTACTAGATAAACTGATATAAATATTTATATACATTTTTTTTGTAAATACATATTATATACAGGAAATATCCAGACTTCGGTACAAACGTATATGTCATCACACAAAGTTTGTCCCGACCGGGAATCGAACCCGAGACTCCGGCATCGAAAGCGGGTGCACTACCGACTACGCCACCGAAGCAGTCGATATTTAGAAATATAATGTTTATCAGTTGTCTAGATCCCATAGCACAAGTTATAGCTTAGTTTGGGCTTTACGAGCCCCAATGCAAAATAGTTCGTCTAGTATGAAATTTTGTTTATAAGATTTTTTTTAACTTCATTATTTTTGTCTGTTCTACTATCGCATGTCGCGTTACTTGCCCTTTTTTAATTACGAACCAATAAACTCTATTAGCTTTTTAAATTCATAGATATCCTGTTTTAAATTTGAAGTGACAATCGGCGATGAAAGGAAGAAAGTAATTCGGAACAAAAATGGGGCATTTCATAATGATTGTTTCAAACGAAAAGTGAAGTTTCCGGCGTCTCTTATGATATGGGGCTGCATGTCTGCACAAGGTGTTGGTAGTATGCAGTTTGTGGATGGTTCTATCAATGCTGCGAGGTATCAACACCTTTTGGAAGAGAGTTTATGCCCTCTATTTCGTCACTCAAGCATCAAGATTCCTTCATTTTTCAACAGGATGGTGCTTCCTGTCATACTGCAAGGACAACAAAGACGTGGCTACTGGCGAAAAGCATCCCTACAATCGAATGGCCATCTAACAGCCCGGACTTGTCGCCGATCGAAACCCTATGGTGGAAAATGAAAAAAGTTCTCCGTAAAAGTCCATCAAGATCGAAGAGCGACTCAAAAGGCTAAACTCTTGGCCGTGTGGGAGTCAATTACGCCTGAGGAGTGCGAAGCGTTGGTTGCAATTATGCCTCTGCGTATTAAAACTGTCATTGAGAGCAGAGCGACACAACTAATTGGTAGACGAACTATTTTGCGTGAGTGACAAGGGTAGACGAATACGTTTGCGTTATGTTTACAGAATATTTTTTAAATGATTTTATGTTATGTAAAGTCATGAAAGAAATTTAGTTATGGTAAAATAAACTTTAAAATGCTCCTCAAATTGTGGTTTACTTCTTATTAAATGTTGTTACATATTTTACCAATATTTACTTTCTGTATTTTAAGCTTGGCACTACTTTCCTTACTAGACAAACTATTTTGCATTGGGGCTCGTAAATGATGTTGTGTGAGAATGTCCAAAAATATTTATCCCACCAAAAAACATTCTGTAAAAAACTAGCCAAGTCTCGATGGAGCTGCTTGTTTATGTCTAAAAAGTAATGAAATCTAGACAAAGTCGTGCCAAGTCTAAGGTTCCTTACTGCAATTTCTTTATTATTATATTTAATGTTGTGTGACTTGGCCGTTGGAGGGTACACAAGGGTACAAAACCAGGTGCTCCATGACACCATTGCACCAATCTGTCGCCTGACGATGGAAAATTGCCACTTGGAAAACGTTGATTCAATAGTCAATTGTAGGCTTGATAAAGCTGCGTATTTCAATAAGGCGAGCCTGAAACACAATCAACAACAGCCTAAAATGAGACACTAGCGTCCAATTACCAATACCAGTATAGGCTATTATCTCGCTTAACTAACAGGTAGTTACAACAAATATAACATAACATGTAAACAAAATAGACTTGTACACATTAACGTATAAAGAATGTTAAACGACCAAGTCACACAACATTAAATATAATAATAAAGAAATTGCAGTAAGGAACCTTAGACTTGGCACGACTTTGTCTAGATTTCATTACTTTTTAGACATAAACAAGCAGCTCCATCGAGACTTGGCTAGTTTTTTACAGAATGTTTTTTGGTGGGATTTCACTTCTTTTTGTAGAAACGTGGGCAAATTGATTTATTTTATTAGATTTTCTTATTTGACACAGTTTTTTTTTCTTTTTCATAGTAGTTTTTTTATTATTACAAATCTTTCTTTTCTTTTTTCCGGTTCTGATTCTTGTACAGTAGCAACAGTTTTTAGTATTGCCCATTCGCGTTCATTATTTATTCTTTTAGTCGGTTTAATTTCTGAAAGATCGGCGGGGGTGGCTATCCAGCCACATGACTTGCTCGTAGCAACGCTCGTAGCAGCTCGTAGTTGACGGCTGCGTTCCACCTACTCGCACTGGAGACCATGGCTTGGAGCATGGTTTCCAGCGAGAGGATATCCATGCCCAGACCCACTACGAGGTCCCGGCACTGACTCGCCCACGCTGAGCACTCCACCAACGTGCGGAGTGCGGTGTCGTAATCGGAAAACTTGCAGTGTTAACACCGGGGTGTGACCTCACGATGGATGCGAAACAGATAGCTACCGAAACATCCATGCCCGGTAACGATCTGCGTCCCACGATACGTGAGGTCACCATGCCGCCTCTGCAGCCACTCGTCCATGATCGGTCTCACCGCCGCGATGACGGTAGTTCCCCACTTTGGTTGCTCAAGTCGTACCCTCAAGTCTCCGTGAGATCCTGGCGGAGTTGGGACCGCTGGTCCTCGATTTCTCGAGACGCGTGTGGTCCCTCTCCCTCTGCCATTGACACAATGACACAAGGGCTCTCGCTTCCAGGTCCCATGGAGGGGTCCCGGCCAAGAAACATGCAGCCTCTCCGGAGATCGTGTGTTTTGACGGCCAAGGTTCGCAGTGGTCTGTTCAGAAGAGTCGCGTTCTCCCTGACCGCCAATCTATCCGCCCATACGGGAGCCCCATATAAGGTCATACTCCGCACGATCGCCAGGTAGTCTCCTGCAGGAAGCGTTGGGTCCCTTTAGGTTGGGCATGAGTCGCGAAAGCGCGACTGATGCCCCCGTCACTTTGGGGACCAAACTTCGGAAATGTGGTCCGAAGTTTCATCGGCTATCAAGTACGATCCCTATTTACTTCAACGAGGGCTTGATGCCGATTCTAACGCCTCCTACAGTTATGCTGGAACCTTCAAGTGGACCGTTCCGAGGTCCGTAAAAACAGAGAACCTCGGACTTGTGCAGGGCCACCTCCAGTCCCAGCCGCCGTATCCGACCCACGACTTGAGCAGTAATGTTCGAGTAGAATAAAGTTAATGGTTCCACTATTTCTTCTCGTAAACTTGTAAGTATAATTATAAAAGCCAGTCTAGTCTTATCCAAAGTTTTCCTTTATTTTATTGAGCGGAGTTTACGAAACTCTTTCTTAGACGACTCGTGTATTTCGTTCGTTATCGAACTCCTCCTAAACGATGGACCGATCTTTTTGAAATTTGGCACGGTCATAGTGACTATCACCTTGAGTGCATATATCTGAATTCATAAAGATCGGTCCAGTCGTTTAGGAGTTCGACCCAGATCGACAAACTCAGTTAAATTATTGCAACAGCAAAATGTATTGTATGCATATTAAAAGCAGAATAGGAGGCATTCGCCCAGCAGTGGGACGCTATAGACTAGATTAAATTAGAAGATGTGTCCCACTACGCTGGATTTTTGCAATGACAGTCGATTTTTTAATGTACCTAGATAGAAGAGGGCATTACCATATCTCTAATTACAGCTGAGACCAGTTGAGGGTTCTTCATCAGATACTTTAGATCTCCGATTTTTGACATCAAATGAAGCGGCCCACCAAGTTGAATATTTTTTGTAAAGGCGGTATGTCGATCTCTAACAGTTTTATTGGGCTCTTGTGTTTTCTAATCAGGGTCACCAGATACTCCAGATCTTCGATTATCCTAGTTTTTATAGTTTTCCCTTTATGTGGCTATTAAACCCTAACTCTGTACCAAATTTCAGCTCTCTGAGTTTATGGGAAGTACCTACTAGTTCTATTCTGATGATCATGAATGAGTGAGTGAGTGTCATAAATGCGAAACTTTGTTTTCGCTTAACTTCGGAACTAAATGAGCTACAGACTTGAAATTTTGGATTTTAAGCATGTGATTATAGCTTCCTGGATGACGAAAATTTCTGCGTTCTGGTCTTATCCAGAGGTTCTCAAATAGGGGCCTGAAAATGCGGCGAAATGGTTCCAGTAAAGGATGGTACGGCAGTGTTTGCTTCGCGTTCGACTTGGCGGAGGCACTGCCCCCAGATTTATTATACTTACTAGAAAAAAATCAACATAAGTTTAAACTGTTGCTATTGAATATAACTTCAAGGAAAATATGAATTTAATGGCAGGTATTAGTCACAATGGACGGAACATGTCTAATAAAGGCTAATGAGAATTGCACCTACTACATACCTCAATTCAATAATGTTAAGTAAATATGAGGTGTTAATAAGAACACAGAGGTTTTGTCATGTTTTCTTGATGAATGTGTCTTACTGAATTGAATTTATTTAGATATAAAATAAAATTATTAACTAGTGGATATTTAATTATTAATTATTACTGACATTATATAAAATTTGCATGCTGTCAGAATATGGCTAAGTGGGCTTGCTCTGTTAACATAACTAAGTACATGCCTACTGCCTCGGTGGCTCAGTGGTATGAGTATGCGTCTGCCGTCTCTGAGGTCCCAGGTTCGATTCCGGGTCGAATCAAATTATTTGTGTGATCCACAAATGTTTGTTTCGGAGTTTGGGTATTTTCTATGTATAATATGTATGTATTTAGAAATATATAAGTATGTTTATCAGTCGTCTAGATCCCATAGCACAAGCTTATATTAGCTTAATTTGGGCTAGATGACGTTGTGTGAGAATGTCCAAAAATATTTATATTTATATATTATATTATATTTATATACCTAAAACTTATGTAATACCATTATTATGTACCTACCACCCCATTTATTACAAGTAAATATTATGAATTATAAATTATGTAAAAGTACTGTCAACAGGGATCATTTGGTCACTAAGACAAAAGCATAACAAAGTATTGTTTTTTAATGATATCTCTTACTGTAGATGCTAACAATTAGTAAGTACATTTAAGTGTCCATAGACCATCCAAGTGCATTTCCCTAGGAAATGTACCTTATGATTACATGTTTAAATGCAATAATCAGTCACAATCTCAAATGAGGTAGGTACACACTTGAACTTAAGTTATTACTACTGACTTACCCAAAAGTAATTGCTGATAGTAAGTTAGCTCTAGCTCTAGGATGCGGCGGCCGGCCTTTCTTCTTATTTGACTCCATGGCGTAGACAACTGCAAGGATTTGTCGATTTTAACAACAACCTGTTGCCCACACTATTATAAACTAAACTATATGAACAAAACTCTTAACTACAAAGTATGTAGGTAATTAAATGTCAAAACACACTAACCTACTTATTAACTTTTTATTCAGACTGTAAAGAAAAGGTCAAGATCAAAACAAGCATGATAATTTGCACTGATTCAACAAAATTTCACTTCGCCACGATTTTATGCTGACAGTTTATTGTTTATCGACGAATCTACGTGCCAAGTCATTAGGATAATAGTGTTCTGTGGTTCCTTCGGTTTGTAATTTATTTTATAAATACTAAATACGAATACCCACTGATTCAGTACCCACTAGCAGTTTAAAACTGCACTACAAAATAAAGATAGGTTTGTATTAAATTTTGCCATAAAATATTTGATAAAATCATAAAAAGATCAACTAAACCTATGAATTAAGTAAGTGATTTTATTAGTTCACTTTTGCAAATATCACGAACAAATCATTTCGTAAATGAAAAACCACCCGTCCGCAACTACAGAAAATTTTCTCTGAAAGAAAATAAATGTGAACGAGAACGAGAGAATAGAGATTGACACTTTGACAGTGACTGATTTCAATTGACATTAACACTAGACAGACAACCATAAATTTAGACAGAAATTATAAATCTACGAATGTTACATATTATCTATTATATAAATTGTTTTAGTGAAACGTCGTTCAGAAAACGCTAAAGTATTTCGCACATATATAGCACAACAATATCGCACATCGCACACCATACATATATAAATGAACACGTTCACACTCCGCCGTACTAAATAGCGTTAGTACCGTATGAGTGTGTTATATTATTGAAGCATACGCGGATCCACTGTGGTGGGCAGTATGGGCATGCCCACCACCTTCATCAAGAAAATCACGTCAAACTTTCACGGTATTGAGATTAACTCTGTATTTCGAAAAAGAAAAAAAAAGAATCGTGCGTGATCCATAACGCACCAAATATTCCGCATATTAAATTTTTGACAATATTAATATCTTTTTTCTCGTTTTACCAAATCAACGTCGGTGTTGGTTGGCTTGGCAAAAAGTCTTGAAAAGGTACTAAAATATTTAATCACTGGCAACACTCTGTCAATCACGTCAAGTCAGTACTTGTTGTGTCATTTCATAAAACGTAGTGCTTATATTCTATTTGATTTCATACATTCTACGATCGTTGTTTTATATTTACTTGACATTATTTGTGTTATTGAGTTCAGAATGAATAGGTATGTAATCCGCAGCTCCGCCAGAGATATTATTTATAAAGTATACTTAAGATGTTTGTCAGAACGCGAAGCCGGAGAGTGTTTATCCGATCTTAACTTAGAGCATTAAACCAACGGGAGAAGAGACGCGCGCTATTTGTACGAACAAAAGTCTGCCACTTTCAGCGGGGGACGGGGGACGCACACTAATTTAATTGTTAACTACTAATGCATTTTTGAATCACGTCGCTATTCTCGCTATGCACTCACACAACCAAAATGTTGAACACTAATTTAAACTATACGCACACACTCACATTCACACACAGGGACCTCTATCAGTGACATCTCATTAATGTAAACAAGCTAGAGCTTGACTATGTCGATATTATGTATCGATGTTTTGGTGTTTCAAATGCGTGAAGATAATTATCAATAATCATAATATGTGATGACTTTGTTTACGTATTATAACGTCATTAAAATAATATTCATTATATTTATTATATTATATTTATTCATTATATTTATTTCAAGATATTTTGGAGGCGCAATGATTTTACTGTCTGGCGATTTTCGCCAAACGCTGCCAGTCATTCCAAGATCGACTGCTGCCAATGAAATTAACGCTTGCCTCAAATCGTCCTATTTGTGGCACAATGTGAAGAAATTTCAGTTAGTAGCAAACATGAGAGTTGTATTGCTGAACGATCCCTCTGCTGAAGATTTCTGCAAGCAATTGCTGACTATCGGTAATGGCCGTGTTCCTATTGACAAATCGAGCGGATTGATTTCATTTCCACCTAATTTTTGCAATTACGTCTCATCGAAGGACGAGCTTATCGAGAATGTATTTCCAAACATGATTGATAACCACAAAAGTAAGGAATGGCTGAGTGAGCGAGCTATTTTAGCGGCTAAGAATAAAGATGTAGATGACTTAAACTTTACAATCCAGAATGGAATAGTTGGTAGTCTGCATTCATTGAAATCTGTTGACTGTGTCACTAACGAAGACGAAGCTAACAACTATCCGACTGAATTTTTAAACTCTTTGGATGTGCCTGGCTTACAACCGCATAATTTACAACTAAAGGTTGGCTCGGTAGTCATCATGCTTCGTAATCTAAACCAAACAAAACTATGCAATGGAACGCGTTTGGTGATAACAAAACTGATGACCAATGTGATTGAAGCAATGATTCTCAAAGGAAAATTCAAAGGTGAAGAAGTCTTTATTCCGAGGATTCCGATGATCCCATCCGACATGCCCTTTGAATTTAAACGTATTCAATTTCCAATTCGCCTTGCATTCGCAATGACTATAAATAAATCACAAGGGCAACCCTTAACTATTTGTGGACTAAATTTAGAAAATGCATGCTTTTCACACGGTCAATTGTATGTGCCATGATCACGTGTTAGCAGGCGGATGGCCGCCTTATTTGTTCTTGCGGCCGAAAACAAAACAAAAAATATTGTATATCATAAAGTCCTTCAGTAAAATAAAAAAACATTAATCTTAATAAAGTTTGTGTATTTTTTGATTATGTACCTAAATTAAAATTATCAATATAAAAATTTTAGCTAAGTTAAAGTTATCACTACAATTATAACCTTTTATGCGATACGAAGTTCGCCGGGTCAGCTAGTATTTATTAAATAGAAAATGCATTCTTTAATGACTTTTCTTCTTTTTTTGGGTTGTGGCAACACTACGGCTAACATCTGTTCGCATTTCGTCTTGTATTTATTTTAATTTATTATTAATATTTTCGATAAATAGGGCTAAAATTCATCACAAAACACAATCTTACCATTATCAAAGTGTATCTAGGTAAAAACCAGTGTAAAATAAATAAGAAATTAGTGATATTTGCGTACTGCTGATTTTGTTTTACCGGCTAAAAGTCAATGACTGAATATTAGATTTTTATACAGGTAATCGTACTAATAAATAACTACTTATTATCGTACCTGTTAGTTTTTGAAGTTGTAGTGTATTCAATCAGATTCTTTTTGACATTACTTACGTATTTATTTGTGTACTTAGTGTATTCATCAGGTAGCTTTTTAGTATCTAAGTCAGTATAAATTTATAATATCGTAATGCCAGTCACACGTAGCATGTATTCTGCTCGCCGTGATGAGGCTAAACAAGAAGATATCTTGAGAAAACTTGACCTGACATTGAAGGAATTAGAGGTATCCAAAACGTTGATTAAACAGTTGCATAGGGAAAGAGATGAAAATGAAAAGGAACTATTAGATAGCCTAAAAAATACGACTTCATAAAAAAGCAGATGGCTGAGATGCACACAGAGAATAGGTTAGTGTTAGATGAGCGGGACAGATTACAAAATATTGTGACTGGGTTCAGAGAGTGTAGTGACGAGTATGAACAGGGTCTCAAGCGCATGTCAGTCTTGGAACAGGAACTGCACGAAGCCCACCACCTCATTTCCCACCTTGAGGCTGAGAAACGTGACACCATAGTATCCCATACCCATAACTTGTTTGAGGAGTTAGTTGATAGTGTGCCCAGCCTTGTTGCTACTGAACCCAGCTTAGAACCCACAATTACTATAGATTTAACAAAGGATGATACCTTAACAGCTCATTGTTCCAATCACAAGATGGGCATAGTTGAGTGCAGTAGAAACAAAATTAAGAAATATGTGAAAATTAATAAATACATAAGAAAAACACAAAAACTTATTAAAAGACAAAAAAGTATGTACAAAATAGTCAAGTATATTAATGAGAGAAGGCAACTAGGCGATGAACTTGACATGTATTCATTATTAATTGAAAATAATATCTCTGATCATAATAACAATATTTTAAAGTTAGAATCAGAAAATAATAATTTAAAAAAATCACTAGACATAATGACTGACAGGTTAAAAGTGAGTATCAGGAATACATTCTGGCCATGAAGGATCTTATGAGTCCAAATTCCACATTGACATCAAACAACCATTTAATTAGTCCTGAGCCGGTCTGTAAGTCCTTGCTGACTTCAAACATAAGCCCTTCACTTGAGTCAAACAAGAAACCCAGTGGTTCCTTCACCAAACAAAATATGATTAAATCTGAAATAGTGATGTTTTGTGATAAATTAGAGAAATCAATGGGCCAGTTACTAAGTTCACATTTAGAACAAAATGTTACTAACTATTGTATGCCTGGATTAACTTACTGTAACATTATAAAAAAAATTAAAAATTGTAATTTAAACAGCAGCTGTACACTTTTAATTTTGGTGGGAGATAGGGGAAATGCAGACAGAAATTTAATTGTAAATTGTTTAGAATTACTGAGCTTATTAGATGTTAAAAACATTATTTTATTCACACTTCCTTATAGCCGTAGCTTGTCACAGGCCGAAAACAATCTTAGATATAAGCTAAATCAAACAATACATACATTGACATTTCATAATCCAAATAAATTCCATCTGATTGACATTACCATGTATTTAGAAAATAAATTGTTATTGACGGAAGATAAATTCTATTTGAATAGATATTTTAAGAGACAGATAGCATCTTCGCTATCATATTTTATTAGTTATTCAGCCAAAAACTTGGCTAAACAATCTGCTTTTATTGAGCAGAAAAGTGACAATGTTTGTCTTGTGACCTTGGAATCTGTTCCAAAAAAGGGTGACAATAATTTAAACTTAGCTGTAGGACAATAGAGGAAATCCATAGCAAATTAAATTTAAGGACAAAGGAAAAGTCCATGTTCATGAATATTATTCATCAAAATATTGAAGGCTTTTCTGGCAAAGAGTTAGAACTAGAATTATTTTTAAATGAAAAACGTATCCATGTACTTTGTTTAACTGAACACTGATTAAAAAAACATGAACTCTTAGTTAATATTGATACAACTCAACTCAATGTCATCTACGCCCAAGACCATCGACCTCCATGATCGGGGCCTGAGGACGGCGGGATCGCCACCCACCGTCCTTACAGAAGCAGGCTAGAAGGGTTGCGTGCTGCGGGGCCTCTGCCCCATAGCACGCAACCAGATTCACTCACTGACGCGGGATAAAACCCTACCCCAACGACGCGGGATTCTCATCCCGACCTAACCCCCGCAGAGACCACAGAGGTGATCAAAGTCCGCCGGGCGCCACTGGAAATACGTTCTGCTTGTAACCAGAGACGCCCGGCAACGGACGTTAGAGCGGCCGCGGCCGTGGGCCGCGGAATTAAAAAAAAAAAAAAAGCTACTTTCATAGCGTTATGTCATATGGTCTGCTGCTGTGGGGCTCAGCTGCCGATATTGAGACAATATTCATATTACAGAAACGAGCTATACGAGCAATCTATAGACTCGGACCCCGTGACTCGCTGAAAGAACTATTTAAAGAAATTAATATTTTAACAGTTGCTTCTCAATATGTTTACGACAACATCTTATATGTACGGAAGAACATAGATCTCTTCAAAAAAAATTCCGATAACCATAATTTTAATACAAGAAATAAAAATAAACTGGCAATGACAAAAATTAGACTTATAAAGTTGGTAATTCGTTTGTAGGCAAATGTATAAAAATTTATAATAAAATTCCTCAGGATTTGGATGACATGAGGCATGTCATCCAAATCCTGAGGAATTTTAAATTAATAAGTTTAAAATAGTAGTTAAAAAATGTTTGATGATGAAAGGCTACTATAATGTAGACGAATATCTTAAGGGCCCAGATCGTGAAAATCACCGAAAAGAGTGTTACGATTGTTCATATTTAACCTATTTACATATGATTAATAACAACGATAATTTGTATATATTAAAATGAAAGACCAAAAATTATGTTAGTGCTAATTTTAACTCTTAAAACCCTGTAGTTGTTATATAATAAACGTCAACAAACGCACAAAATTGAGAAAAAATGCGAAAACGTGCCTTCGTATTTTTCAGATTTAACCCAATAAATCAACACAAATTGATAAAAAGAAACACTTTTTGAACACTGAAAAAAACAATAAATATAACGTGGTACTTTTTTTTGTACCTTTACAAACAAAAATTTCCCCTTTTAAAGCCCTAAAATCTAGATATGTTTTACGTAAATTCTCCATAGAAAAATGTATGGAAATTCAAGCACGTCCCGATAGCACGGTTGTCGCTACTAATCGCCACTGCACCATAGAATTTCAAAGTGACTCCACGCGTGTCGGATGCTACAGCAAAATTACGTGTTGTGAATTTGTGTTTTTTTGTGAAAAACTGTAAGTACAATATTTTTATAACTAATTTACTTTCAGTAAGTAGAAAGTACCGATATAATGAAAGTCTGAAAGAAAACCATGATGGAACTAGATATAAATCGTAAGAAATACAAAATTATTTACTTTGTTGCGTAGGTCATTTTATGAACCTTGTAAAGTAGGTATCAATTCAGGCTTGAAACAATCAAAGCAAGAAAATAAGGTGGGCAGACCTTATTTTCTCGAGATATGAACTGGCGGGGTATATAGTTCTCTGCACGACATACATAGATTTTTCAACATGATAAAGGCAATAGGTATCTTAAACGTAATTGGTAATCGAGGGTCTCTTTTCGCAGGATAATTTGCTGAGTGCCATGCCAGCGAAAAGAAAATTTAGTACGCATTATAAAAACGTGAAAGCCAAAAGATCTCGGAATAAAATGTAAGTTCCTCCCTACTTATTTATTTACCTGCCTACTTGACTACGTCTTGTCCTAAATACCTAGAAAATAATTACTAGATTTGTGTTAGTGTCAAGTAAAAATCCTAGTTTTATAACTTTTATTTGTGTGTATGCTTATCATGTCTTAGTAGTAATAATAATATAATCTATTTGCATTTTGAACAGGGTAGGTACATTACAAAGCAAATAGGTACAATGATTTAGATCGCCTGATTCAGACATATACCTACAACAGCATGTAAATATTGATTTGACATGTAATTAGATAGGTACACAATTAGGTATGTCAGTCTAAGAAGAAAAATTACAATGTCCAGTAGGTAATAATTACGTAATTTCAATATCTATATAAGTAATAAAGTCAATTTCTATAGGAACAATTTTCATAATAATAAATTTTATTACATAATATAGTATTAGTTTTCATATATTTATGTATTTCAAAGCAATGAGTTTGCTTACACTATTATTAGTTACAGTATTATTAGTTTTCATGTTCATCATGTCTAAATATGTGGAAGTGGAAGTAGGTATGTTTCCTATCAGAAATTGCACAGGCGCGCGCGCGGCTTTGTCGACATACCTACCGCCAAAGAGGCGCGCCGTGCCTGGCGTAGGGTTGTACAAAAATTACAAAATAAATAAAAAGTGGATATTGATGAATAATATTTCCAGTACTGAAAATGAAGAAAACCTTCAGGCTGAGACTCCGAGCAACACTGCTACGCGCTGTATAGAGGTAAGTTGTTATACGTAATTCTTGTAGACTTGTTACATAAATAAACAAACTAGTTAGTGATGGGCGAAGACAAAATCTCAGTACCTACAGTTTTTTTTTTGCAATATTTATTATTTTCATTGTGAGACAAACACATACTTCTCAATTACTTTCTCAAAAGAAAATTCACGTTCAAATCTCGTATTTTACCAAAATCAAGAATTTTTTTTGTAAAATGTTATCTTTTACGCGACTGGTGTACGTATGTATGTATGTATACTAAGTAATATATCTTTGTGGCACGATAAGTTCAAAATTATTGAACCGATTTTAATGTTTTTAGTATCATTAGAATTGTCTTCTAAGCCCGAGTGACATAGAATAAGTGACGCCATAAAAAACCAATACGTATAGCGTAAAGGAAATTTATAATTTCTGTTCATCACGAACATAATATTGTATGAATTCTTTTGCACTTTTATAATTTGTCTTCGTCAGTTATGAATATAAATAAATAAACAATAAAAATGTTAAACCCGACAGATTAAAAAATGAAAATGTGTAATAAAAATATTTAATAAAAATAAATAACAACACCATTGTAATATAGCGTATTTAGCAGTCGGGGCCTATTTCTAAAGAAATATTTAGCTAGTCAGGAATATCTTTGAGCCTGTGAGGATTTCAATGGGTCTCAACTGTTGAATTCGATTTATTACAATAGTGTTCTTATTTATTTTAATGTAACATAATTCAAGACCGTAGACTTGTTTTCTTTTTACCTTTTGAGTTTTTATGCATATAGTTGGATTTATTAAATTTATGACGTGATAACGTCTTATAAATCGATGAACACCGGCAACACGCACAAAAAAGTGTCACATTATGTCACGCTAGGGTCAAGCGAGAGCGCAGTACAAGCGATGGAGAATAATATTATGACATTATCCGGTAAAATTATCGTCCTAAACCGACTTTACAAGCAACCAGTTTTTTATTATGTTTATTTATTCATTTTCATAATTGACGAAGACTGATAAAAACGTTTAAGATTTTGATCTAGTGTTATGTGTTTCAAAGATGTATTCTAAGGGAGTTCTTAGCTATGTTTGAAGAAATTTGGCCCATACCTTTTGAATTATTTTTTATAAAAAAAATCAAGCCATTATCTTTCTTTACAGGAACTAGTTATTGACAACCGTCAAGAGGGAAAGGTGGATGAAGTGGAAGTTGGGCGTAGAGTAGTGGATATTTCTTTTTTTTTTAAAGCTCTTCAGGCCATAGGGGACCACGGTCCAATGGATTGTAAGTTAAGTTACCTCAGTATAATAGGTGAAGTAAAAGTTGGTCTGGACTCAAAACTCATCATAAAATGTAGTATGTGTAATATGAAATTTACTGTGTGTTTGGTTGAAAAGAAAGAAGTGAATCATCAAATTATGTCTGGTATCATATCATCTGGTGGGAGCTACTCTCAGTTAAAAACATTAAGTGCCGCAGTAGCCCTACCAATCATGTCACCTTCATTGTACAATGAAATTAATAATACGGTTTGCGATTGGTGGGAAAAGACAGCAGCACATTCCATGGCAGAAGCTGTCAAGGAAGAAGCGGAGTACGCAGTGTCTATAGGTAGTGTTGATAAAAATGGTACACCATTAATATCTGTTGCTGTTGACGGTTGTTGGAGCAAGAGATCTTATGGTAAGAATTTTTTCGCCTTATCCGGCGCAGCTGCGATAATTGGCATTAAAACTAATAAAGTATTGTTTTTTGGAGTTAAAAATAAATACTGCGTAGTCTGTGCACGAGCCGCAAAGAACAACAGTCAGCCCCCGGAACACCATTGTTTCAAGAATTATTCAGGATCATCTACCGGGATGGAATCGACCATTATAGTTGAGGGGTTTAAACGTTCCTTTGTTGATCACGGTGTAATTTATAATAAATTTGTAGCAGACGGCGATTCCAGTACTTATAAAAAATATTAGATTCGCGTCCGTACGATAATTTAATAGTAGAGAAAATTGAATGCAAAAATCATCTTTTACGAAACTACTGCAATAGCTTGGAGAAATTGTCGAAAGACACTAAGTATCCTTGCGAATTGTAGAAATTCCTAAAAGAAAGGTATTTGCGTTTAAGAACGGGTGTAAAATGCGCGATTAAATATTGGGGGGATCAAAATCAGTCACTCGAAGAAAAAATAAAAAATCTTAGTGAAGATATCCTAAATGGTCCACAACACGTATTTGGTAATCACCAACATTGCAAGGAGTATTTTTGTAGACCTGACACTCGTCGAATAGAACCTGTTGGGTTACTTCCAGCAATTGTTGGATGCGGATTAATGGACGCGGTAGAAATTTTAAGTAAAAGACTGTCATATCATTCTAGAAGTTTAATTCATAATTGCACAAGTAATATAGTTGAAAGTTTTAACGGAGTAATTGCCAAATTAGTTGGGGGTAAGCGTGTAAATTATTCTTCCCGTGGTTCTTATGCGGGCCGATGCGCAGCTGCTGTTGTGTCTTTTAATACGGGATCGATTCATAGTAAAACTCATGAAGTCATATTTAAATCTAGTCCTAATCCTTTGATCGCGAAAGTGGAAAATAGTAATCGTAAAAACCGTTTAATTGCTAAACCTAAATTAAGATTGAAAAAAAGCCACAGCGCTGTATCGAAAGACGCTCACTATGGACCAAACTGCGAAAAACCTGATCTGAGTCCAGAATTATATGAGAAAGCCAAGTCATCTTTTTTAGTTGATTTAAAGTTGTCTTGTGCTGAAAGAGAGCAGCTTGAAAGGTCGACCCATTTGCAAAGAAGTAGTGCTGAGTGGATGAGTACAAGGAGAAAATTACTAACCTCATCATCGTTCGGGGAAGTTTGTAAAAAAGGAGAGAGCACAAGTTGTGCTGCTTTTGTTTGTAAAATCGTTTATGGTAGTAATATCTCCAGTTTGCCTGCTGTACGGTACGGTATCGAAAACGAAGAAACTGCAATTAGACAGTTAGAAATTCAAGAGAATATTAGTATACAAGGTTGCGGTTTGTTCGTCGACGATCAATATGAATTTCTTGGTACTACACCAGATGGCATTTATGCAAACGGTTTAATTGAAATTAAGTGCCCACATTCTTTAGCTGGCATGACTCTTGATGAAGCAATGGCCAAACATACCTTTTGGGTTAAGGACAAGGCTTCCAAGGGTTATGTCATAAATAAAAATCATTACTGGTATTTCCAAATTCAGGGACAGCTACATATAACTAAAAGAAACGTTTGCATGCTTGGCATCTGGTTTGGTGCTACTGTACCTATGAAAGTTTATATTATAGAAAAGGACGACAAATTTTGGAAGGAGAAAATTGAGATGAAATTAGTTAGATTTTATTACGATTGCCTCCTTCCAGAATTAGTTGATCCTCGGCAGTCACGAAGCATGCCTATTCGTGACCCGCCCAATGTCATAGAGGCTATGAAAGAGAGGAAAGAAAGAGCTTTACGTGTTTTGAAAGAGAAGAACGTCTAATGATTTTGAAAGAGACTGAGGTAACTTAACTACCCAGCCGGTCGATTCACGTAAACACGCCAGTTCAAAAGTCGTTTTAACTTAGAAACTTAGAAATCGCCTTTTGGTTTTCTGTTTTTAACGCACTTACTTATCTAGTCTTGGATTGTCATAAATCTTCCAATAGCTCAATTTCTATACAATTCCTATACGATTTTGAAGAGTTACCTGGTGTAAACCCAAGGTCCGATCCTAATGAAATTAAAATGTGACCACACGGGATGCACCAGCTTTCAAATAAAAAAAAGAATCATCAAAATCGGTTCAAAAAATACAGCGAATTGAGAATCTTCTTCTTTTTTTAAGTCGGTTAAAAAGTGTGCGAAGTGACATTTTTAAGTCACTACGCTACGGTTTTTATTACGTGAATCGGGCAGCTGGTAACATTTTCATTCTGATAGGTTTTGCAATAGCAATTGATTTTATCATCAAATTAGTAGAAATCAGAATTTGATCAGTAATCATTAAAATGAAAAAAACATTAGAATTTTGAACTCATATTTTGTTATTGTTTACTTTCGTTTAATTAAGTATATGAATAATTTATAAATTTCATGTTTGTTTATAACTAATTTTTGTACAACCCTAGCACGCTTTTTAGGTGGCGACTCATATTTTGTTATTGTTTACTTACTTTTAATTATATGAACCATTTTTATACTTGTGTTTCATTTATTGACAATTTTTTGTACAACCCTAGAAGATTTTTAGATTGCGAGGTGATCGTAAGCAAAAAGTATTTGAGTTTACGCAATAGGCACATTTCCTTGCGTAGAGATAAACACTAGCGAGGAAAGGCGTGATGTTATTTCGACCGTACTTCCTACTGAATTTGCAATTATTTTATTGAATGAAAATTTTACGAAATAAGAATAAACTTTGGTAGTAAAATTACAAATAAATACATACTCGTAGTTGGAATTTTAGGTAAGTAGAATACAAAAAGGTCAGTCCGGACCTGCTCTTGATTGTTTATTATAAGTAGAAAATCATAAAAATTGTGTCTCAAACTACTCTTATTTATTTATCTAGTAATTAGGATCATTTTATAACGAAAACTACTCTTGGAATATTTTACAAATAGGCAGTCGTTTATTTCCAATAATTCAACATTTTTGTTATGCTGTAAATATTCAACTTCAATAACAATAACTCAACGTGGAACGTTTGTCGCAAAACATTCTCAAAATCGCGGTCTCTCTGGGTCATTCACCCGCCCGTCGGATGATTTGGGCAACTTTAGCGCTGCTGTCGCTCAAAATCGACTTTGTCCGTGCGCGGTCCCTTAACGATCAGTGCTTTAAAAACGGCACCACTTCACCTCGGTCATTGCACACCTGCGCGATTCAACCGCTTCCATACTAAGTTCCTATTGCGCTTGCTGACTCTCGAGGGATGCGACAACGGTGCTGTACATTGATGCTTTTTATTAATTATTACGAATTATTTCTATGTCAACCATCAGTGTACAATCTTGTTTATTTTATAGATGGTATTTATAATAATTACCTATATAGGTGTTCGAGTGCCAAGATTCCGCGTTGTATTTGTACTGAATCCAATATCTATAGTATTTTTGATCTAAGGTTATAAAGTAATGGTAAGTAAGATGTTAAAACTTTTCAAGTTATAATAGCATTATCTTCGCAACATTAAAGGACACTAAAACGTCGACAATTGTTTCGCCTCTAAACGAGGCATTATCAAGACAATATAAGAATAAGAATACCTATTTTTGAATTTCGTTATCATAACTTGCAGTTTCTACCCACGTTAGTTATTGTGACAAATCCTACATCGCGCTAGCGATATTTACACAGTCATACTTATAAGCAAATACGTTCAGGCTTCATATTTTGCTGTTCTCTCTGAGACAGTCTTGATGCCTCGTTTAGAGGCGAAACAATTCTCGACGTTTTAGTGTCCTTTAATGTTGCGAAGATAATGCTATTATAATTTGAAAAGTTTTAACATCTTACTTACTATTACATTGTCATGGATTTTCGCCAGGTAACGCCTGTTTCCATCCAATATCTAAGGTTATGTTGGTACACTCGTCTCAAACATATAGTAACAGTTTTAAATGTCTTACACTTTTATATTCTTTTATTTAAAAAATATACATAGCGCATAGCAAGCCCATACTATATAGTATAGTGTGAACCTGTTCATGGTAAATATCTGTGTGCGATATTGTTTTTTATTATAGCGTAGTATGAACAACGCTTTCTCGTGTTCACGTTTAGGATTTCTCATTTCTGAACTTATTGACATTTGGCACAAGACAGGCACAGCTGTATAAACTGAAAACCATATTTTGCTTATCCTGTACTGAGGAAATTAAAAAAAACTGAAGACAAAAAATCTTATGAAAAATATAAACTAATGACTAGGCGGTAAGCGGCGGTATGGTCGAAACACTTTAGCCTGCCCATAATTGGCGTCGACGAAAATAAACCAGGCAGCTGTCATCCAATCAAAATCAATACCTAACCTACCTATGTAAAATAAATAGGTACAGACCTACAAAATTAAAAATGATATTTTTATTAAAATGACAGTTATATAGAGTAATTTTATCATATTTATAATATGTAACCTACATACTTAATGTGTGTTATTTATTACCTAAATACTGATTATATTATTGGTCTGAGCTTAGTAAAGTTATGCTCATTTTCTAAACATGTTTTATGTTTAGAAAACATATGAAATGTGTTTACCTTTTTTAAGAAGGTACCGGGGCATGATTCTGGCAAGCATTTTCTTTTTCTATATTGGTTGTGGCATAACCTTAAGCTTTCTGCGACTTGAATGTGTTGATGCACTTGCTGCCAAAGAATTGAGTACACAACCAAGCTCACCCAACGACATAGAGTATGCTGTTCTTATTTTGAGTGGACCAGATAATGAAATTAAAAGAGATGCAATAAGAGTGACTTGGATGAAATTAGCACATAATATTTTTATTGAAAATGGAGAAAAACTTTTCAAATGGAATCACACATCAAGTGTACTGCGTAATGCCCAAGGTTCTGTAAAGTGTTATTTTGTATTAGGAACACAAGGGCTCAGTGAAACCAAGTTGATGAAACTACAGTATGAAAACAATCGCAATAATGATCTGTTATTATTAAGTGACTTTGAAGATAGTTATAAAAACCTGGCAAAAAAAATGCTGCATTCATTGAAGTGGATGAATGACAATTTAAAAAAATTAAAGTATTTGATTAAATGTGATGATGATTCATTTGTAAGAGTAGACATGATTATAAGAGATTTAGAAGCTTTTGCACCGGCATTTAACGCTCCTCAAATAAGTGAATATGTGACTTATAAGGTAAATTATATTTCTTCAATCTATTGTATGTATTTAAGTCACCCTTCAGTAATCATGTGGAATCTTCAAATACTAATCATTATTTATCATGTTTGGCTATAGCCTTAATTAGCCTTTCTTTCTGTAGTATTAAAAAAAAATATTTGTGTTGTTTAATACTTTCAGTTTTAACTTTACTAACTAAAGAAATACAAAAATAATCCATACACCTGTTTCTTGTTCTCAGAAAGATCTGGCATTACATAAAGGCTTATATTGGGGATACTTTAACGGTCGAGCTAAAGTATTTTTAAGTGGAAAATGGCAAGAAAAAGACTGGTTCCTATGTGACAACTATTTACCATATGCACTTGGAGGTGGTTATGTGATCTCTCAGAATATTGTCCAATATATTGGGAGAAACTTTGACATTTTGGGGTATGTTAAAGTTCCAACCATACTATTAGTTGTGTCCATTAGTTGTAACAGATTCACCCGCCCATGTTTTTTTGTTTAAGAATCATTGTATCAAACATCTAAATAAGTGTAATGGTTTTATGGTTGTATAAAAAAACTAGCTGACCCGGCAAACGTTGTTTTGCTTTAGGGGTGGACTACCCTTAACATTTAGGGGGATGAAAAATAGATGTTGTCCGATTCTCAGACCTACCCAATATGCACACAAAATTTCATGAGAATCAGTCAAGCCGTTTCGGAGGAGTATGGCAACGAAAACTGTGACACGAGAATTTTATATATTAGATAAATAAAACTAAAAATAATAAATAAAAATCATCACTATTTATCACTAACATACATATTATAAAACCAATATGTATGCTTAGATCTTTTAAACTACTCAACGTATTTAGTTTTCACCAATGAATAGAGTGGATCTCGAAGTTATGGTGTATTTATTTTGTCAAGTGCTAGTAGCTGTATATTTCCTTATCCATCACGCTCTAACCACTAGGCAGAGTTGGCTGGAATTTAGTACACATCTGATAACTTTGAAAAAGCCATAAGCTCGTTTTATCCCTTAAATAAGCTCCTCTTGAAAGTGGTAACAGTAGTAATTGTAACAGCTAATCGAAATTTAACACTACCTCTTTCAGAACATACAATTCTGAAGACGTCTCAATGGGCGTGTGGACAGCTGCATTGGATGGTATGAATAGAGTTCATGACACAAGGTTTGATACAGAATGGAAATCCCGTGGGTGTTTTACACAAATGCTTGTGAGACACAAACAATCTCCCGGTGATATGTTCCAACTCTATAAAACATTGGTCCAAACACAAGGACAAAATCTTTGTAAGTCAGAAACTATTGAAAGACAAGCTTACTTGTATAAGTGGCATTTATTGCCTAGTATGTGTTGTAAAGAAGGTACTTAGTTAGTTTGACTGCAGTTGTTGTATATTAGTAACTCGAAAATATTAAAAAAGTAATGGTAAGTAAGATGTTAAAAACTTTCAAAATATAATAGCATTAATTTTTCGCAAAATTAAAAAGGACAAACAAACGTCGACAATTGTTTCGCCTCTAAACGAGGCATTATCAAGACTGTCTCAGAGAGAACATCAAAATTTGTAGCCAGAACATATTTGCTTATAAGTAAGTGTGCAAATATCGCTAGCGCGATGTAGGATTTATCACAATAACTAACGCGGGTAGAAACCGCAAGTCATGCTAACGAAATTCAAAATAGGTATTCACCGATACAAGACATTACCTTTTTTTATTATTTTTTACATAGAAACGCAAAGTGACACACAGAAACCAACAACCAACTACTGTGTCTGTCTTTTTGTTCGAAGTTTTTAACATCTTACTTACCAAAACAATGGTAAGTAAAATGTTTTAAGACTGTCTCAGAGAGAACAGCTGTTCTCTCTGAGACAGTCTTGATAATGCCTCGTTTAGAGGCGAAACAATTGTCGACGTTTTGTTGTCTTTTTGATTCTGCGAAAAATTAATGCTATTATATAATTTAAAAAGTTTTTTCTTAAAACATTTTACTTACCATTGTTTTGTCATGGATTTTCGCCAAGTAACGCCTGTTTCTATCCAATCTTACTTACCATTACTTTGTTATGGATTTTCGCCAAGTAACGCCTGCTTCAATCCAATATTCGAAAATATTAATCATGGAGGCTTCTATTCTATCTAAGCCTTATCCCCTGCCGGCGCCCTGGGTTTAAGTTATTAAGAGTGCGTACCCGGGATGCCTGGCAATGGATGTTCAGGTGAATATTTACAAAAAAAGCCTTGGAGCGGTTTTCCTGTCAAGCGTTTTCCCACCAGCATGTAGATCTTGCCCGCACTGCGCGTGGATGTCAATGTCAAATTTCATACAATAGGTAATGAAATGCTTTTCATGTAGCGCGGGCCGCCCGCACGCCGCCCGGTTTCTATGGTAACGGGGCTAGTCGCGAACTGATTTGAAAACACATTGCGGGCGGACGAGATCCTCATGTTGGTAAAAAAACGCTTGATAGGAAAAGTGCCCTAACCCCCTCTGATGTACAGGTTGTCAAGTATAGTTGGCGTATAGGGGCGCCATGTTACATTGAAAAACATAAACAACATTTCAGAACAATAATTAAATTAGTTCCATTTTTTGCCATGTGCCAACTTATACTTGGCAAACTACAACGGGCTATATCTGGCAAAGATTTAAGTTCACAGAGGGCTGCTGCCATCCTATTATGTTGAAACAACAAATTTTGCTTAGCGTACTCTAAAGTAAGCAGAGGCGTGTATATATTATTATCATCCTATTATGTAATAATTCTTTGTAAAATGTTTCTAGTCATTGGATCAATAAAATACTATACTTAAAACTTTGCACGATTGTGCACTTTTATTTTAAACAAATAATCGTAAATAATATTAAACAACACATGTCACCCTAATTTAGTCATATATTATAACAAAATGTTAAAAACAATAACAATAATTAATTATTTTTTGTTATTCATGTCAACCACAAACACTGGCACCCGATTTATCACAATATAAATAGATTCAATCATTTCAGATTAATGGTGGCTCTTCATGTCCATATATGTTTGATTATTTAAAAACGTTGTTCTCGACAATTCTTCTTTAAAATAATCAATGGTTCGTTGTAAACCCACTTGTAATGACACCTGAAAATATTAAAAGTTAATCATTAATCAAGGTCTAAGCATTATTATTATGGATCGCGTCCATAATTCGCTAGTCATTGGCTGATTCCGAAATCTGTCGTCAGTCGCTAGAATCTAATTGACCGACCACCAGAGTTTTACCTGTCAATTGGCTGGCAGTCAAAGATCTTTATGGAACTCCAATGCACGGTTGCAAAGGTCAAGGAGTTTAGTGAAGCATAATATTACGGCATAGGACATAACACAGAACTACGTCTTTAGGGAGTCCGAGGCGTTTATTACATTTTGTCTAATGCACGGACTGCAGTCATTTTATTTAGTGTTCTGTCACTTTGTCCTGGATGTTGGAATTTTGGTTTGAAGTGCAGACTGGTTCTGGATTTTCTATAGTGCCCGGTAATGACAATGGCCACTCGGACCACTGAAAAAGTGTGTAATGCCTACCCCTTCGTAGGTAGGTATATATTTTTTTCCACAGTACAGTTACAAGATGTTATATTAACTTATTCTACGGCCGATAGATATACAGGGTGTTACGTAAGGGTTATATCACCCGAAGTCACCCCCATAAGCTGGTTGAACAGAACCCGTTTCGATGTGTCGACCGCCAAACAAGAAAAAAAATCATCCAAAAAAAAAAACATTATTACCAAATAAAATACTCTTGTTTGAACAACACTAGCTAAAATCAGCTGATTCGGTCATTGACATCAAGTATAGGTAGTACAAATAAAGCGCGCCTGTGAAAAATCTTCTCTCTCTCTCCTGGTTGGAACATTTTGTCTCTGTTTCGCTTCAAGGTCGCATGTCGGTCGCCGCCTCCCGCCCTTCCCACCATTGTCTGTTAAGTAAGTACGTCAAGCACTAGTGTTGGGACACGTTTGTTTTGATTTGAAATAACGCATATAACTTTTTTATTATGAACTTTTTTTTCTTGTTTCGCGGTCGAAACATATCAAAAGGCGTTCTGGGCGATCAGCTGAAAGGGGTGTCTTCAGGTTGATATAACCCTTATGTAACACCTGTATATATATATATATATATACCTTAAACTTAAAAATACATATAAATATTACAAAATTGTTTTAGTAAATAAATCTTAAAACTATATTAGTTAGTACATAAATACCTTATAATAAGAATATATATAAATATATCTAAACCTAATGGTATAGGCGTGACTTTATATGTGTGTACTTCGGGGGCGACCCTATTACCGTTCCCGGGCACTCCAGGTACATTTGACGGTACGTCCGCCAATCGGCAGGTGCAGCGCGAGCATTATAGGATGAAGATGTTGTGTCTCCAATATCCGCCATACACATTCCGATAATTTAATGAAACAGATCCTGAATGGTATAGACATTGTCATATAATCTGTGGTAAGATTAGATAACTACGAATTTCCATATTTTTAGCAGACTTCAAAAAAACCGGTCAAGTGCGAGTCGGATTCGCGCATAAAGGGTTCCGTACCAAAAAGAAAAAAGTTACGTTTGTTGTATGGGAGCCTCCTTAAATATTAATTATATTCTGTTTTTTAGTATTTGTTGTTATAGAGGCAGCAGAAAAACATCATCTGTGAAAATTTCAACTTTCTAACTATCACGTTTCATGAGATACAGCTCAAGACAGACGGACGGACGGACAGCGAAGTCTCAGTAATAGGGTTCCCGTTTTACCCTTTGGTTACGGAATTCTAAAACGGGGGAGTTAGTTATGTTTGTTGTTGTGAACTTTCGTCTGGGTAAACCGAATTTGATGATTCCTTTTTAGAGATTTCGAAACGAAAATCTCTTATACAACAGTAATGTCGAACAACTTTCAACTCGAGAACGGTAAGAGCTAGAGACTCAGTGTAAACGCCAATCGACTTAGCATCGTCGAAAACCCCCCAAAATGAACTCGACCTTTGACCTCTGATCTCAAGGTCAAGGCCAAAACGAGGTCAAATCAAGAACGGTAATAGAGACTCAAGACCAGCTGCAATCAACTCAGTATGGTCAAAGACCTCTAAAACGATGTTGAACTTCATGTCATGTGACATTTTTTTAGATTTTATGAAAAAACTTTCGAAAACTCTAAAATATATGGCAAATTTTTGCCATATTTTTAACTTGTTTAAAATTGAAAAGGGAAGTACTTCCTTTGTGGTCCCCATTTTATTTTGATCCAATTTTTACAATATGCAGTCGGTTATTTTTGCTAAAATTACTATTTGACAAACTGTTTGAAATGATGTGTTAGTTCAAATTATCGGAACGTGTATTAATGACGAGTACGATAGGTTTGAATGTTGACTAACTTTGGGCGTCCACCCCAAGTGTTCCTCGGCGACGGTGATGTCTGGCCGGCGACGCTGCGGGTCGTCCTCTACAGCCGCGCCCGTCGCCACGGTACTGCGACATCCCGGGACTAGATTCTTTATTATCATCGCAAATTCTGCAACAAAAAGGTTGATTTAGAAATATGCTACACATTTTTGAAATATTTTGCGATATCGTTGGTTGTCTTCCGAAGTCGACGTTCGTCGTGGTTCTTAAAAAAACGAGATATCACTATAAAAATAAATAAGGAAATATGTTAGGATAATTCACACAACGCCATCTAGTCTCTAAGTAGAGCTTGTGATATGAGTACTAGATAAACTGATATAAATACTTATATACATATTATATATAAGAAACGTCGTCATAAATGTATGTGTCATCACATCACACAAAGTTTGTCTCGACTGGGAATCGTACCCGAGACTCCGGCGTCGAAAGCGGATGCACTACGTCGGTACGCTAAAATGTCAGCTCCATCTTACCTTCTATGGTATGTTCTACTGGATTGCCGAGGTTGACTGGTAGCGTATAACTTGCCGCCATCAGCCCCAACAGTCCGTCTACGAGATCTGATACATAACAGAATGAGCGTGTCTGCTTCCCATTACCGTACAGCTGCAATACAATTTAATATTTTTGCATTATTAGTTAGTTTAGTAATATTTACATATTATGATAAATAAAAAGTATAATATTCTAGAATATTTTTCAAACATCTCTATTTTCACTCCCTACTGATACGGGCTTAAAATAGTATCAAAGGTACGGTACAGCTTGCCAAGTACCTATAAGTTGGCACGTGGCAAAAAATTTAACTAATAAAGTTGTATGGAGTAATTGTTGATAAATCTCGTTTTTGACGTTTTTCCATGTAATGTGGCTTATTCTTGATAACCTGTAGGTTATGATTTCCCGATATTCCAGTAGGGTTCTACCAACCGTGTCATGGGTCGACTCGTGAACACGATTGGTGCAATTTAACCGAAACAAGTTATCGTACTTTTGATACTGTAATTCTCTTGTGCATGAATAAATACGAGAGTTGGGTAATTTGCATGTGGCGGAATATTGCAAAGTAGTTAGATTTATTTAATTTAACTATGGACTTCCGAAAAGTAACGCCTGATAGTATTAACTTTGTAATTCTCTGTCTGGTATAAACTAGTGGTCGCCAATATGGTCGAACAGTCTACTGTTCACGTTCACGACATGCAAAACATTGTTTGGCCCCATTTCCACCCTCTACCCCCAATCAAAAAAAAGCTCAGGAAGAAAAAATAGTTTTAAATCAAGGAACACTTGTGCCAAATTACGTAGAGATCGGATAAAAAATGTGGCCGCTAGCCAGCTAGACACACGGACGAAAGCAAAATTGTCCAGTCTCGAAACTTATACTGGTGTTCACGTAAAGAGAACGCTGGCCGAGAATGGGAGGGGGTGTGTAGGCATCGGCACTCTCGATCGGACGTATCGCATCAAACGGATTAATTTTTCACAGTGCGTCCACTGTATCGGTAGCGATCGGATTTGCCGACGCAAGGACCAGCAATCGGATTGCCGATGCCATTTCATTTGGATTTTCGCCAATCAAATAAATCGCTAAACAACACGTGTTGACAGGACGATCGTCAAATGCAAATGGCGGACGATGCATCATCGGCACGCATCGCAATAGTTGCGTCTCGGAGCAACGAAGTCGGCATTGCCGATGAGCAGATTCGTGCGATGCGTACGATACGTATTGGTGGACGCACTTGTTTGACTTTCTATACAAAGAATACTACGATCCGTTTGATGCGATGCGTCCGTTGCGTACGATGCGGACATGTGGACGATTACCTTTAATCGTCTACTGCGCAGCTTGAAGGTCAGCGTTCTTCTTACGTGACGCGAGGTATAGACGCTTCGTTAGTTTCACTAAAGTACCTACTACTTTTATTTCTAATTTTTTGATACACTCACAGTAATAGTTAAGTTTTGTAAAGCTTGCATTATAAAGTTGGATACGACTCGTCCGTCGGACACATGCATCCTCGGCCCGTACGTGTTGAATATCCGCGCAACTCGCACAGACACCTTCTCCTGTTTCGCGTACGAATACGCTAATGTTTCCGCGACCCTCTTGCCTTCATCGTAACACGCCCGCGGTCCTGGAATTTACAACTTGTATAATAAATTATAATCACTATCACATCACTACATAGTATAAAACAAAAAGTTGCTTCCTTCCGCACCACTTACGCAGCGGATATTGATGCACCAATTAATTGAAAATATTCTCGAGGAAGGTTTTTAGTATACCTACATATAGTTTGTCAAGCGGGCGAATTCGCGGGCTTCGTCTGCGCATTAGTAGGTAATTCTGGTAGCATATATATTTTATTTTACTAAGTTCTATTTATTAAGTGAAGGCATAAGATACATACGAAGTTGTTACGACTCGAAGAAGTTTTGACGGCATCAATAGCTTGATAAATGAGTAACTTCCATAGTTTACAAAATGTTTGACAGTTACGAAACTGATGAAAATTTTGTATTGGGAAAGTTTTTTTTATCTATTGTTCTCGTAAATTTTCCAATGTTTTAAATCGGAAAAGAAATAACTTGTTTATTTTCATCTATAAATGACAAGGCTTTTGGCCTAATAGGGCATATCAGTCTCACAGTGGCTTGAAAATTTAATAAATAAATAAATTGTAAAAATAATTTTGGACATTCCCACACACCGTCATCTAACCCAAACTAAGCTATAAGCTTGTGCTATGAGATCTAGACAACTGAAAAACATACTTATATATTTCTAAATACATACATACATATTATACATAGACAAAACTCAAACTCCTAAAAAAACATTTGTGGATCACACAAATATTTCATGGTTAATCATTTGCAAAAGCGTAAAATTACTTTGTACATTTAATTAAAGGATAATTAAAAATAAATTGATTAAAAACAAACCTATTGGATTGACATGACCCCAATAAGATTCAGGTTGCGGGTGCACCATAGGGTCGCCGTATACTTCTGAAGTGCTTGCGATTAGTATCTTAGCTCCAACACGACGTGCTAATCCTAAAAACACATTATAGTAGGCAGGGTAATGCATCAATAATATCATATCCCCGAAGGGGTAGGCAGAGGTGCATTACACACCCATAATTTGCCAGTATTTTTAGTCCCACATAATGGGTTATGTCCAAAATAGCCGAATGAATTTAATAAAAAGTAGCAGCAATACTGTAATTTTAAAAAGAAATTGGAACCCGCCTAGCGATGAAATGTTGATTAAAGGCAACAAAATCTTCAGCCGCTGTGTCACAGCCAATTAAAGTCCTGGGCGTCTCGGATAATATAATTAATATAGTCTTAATACAGAACTTTGATACCGTTGAAATGAAATGATTTATTTATTTGTATAGGTCACTAAATGGCTCTTACAAACGTCAGTAAGTACTTAAAATAAAAAATGTCATTGCTTCTATATTTACATGTACTGCCAGATTCGCAAAGCAATAAGTAGAACCGAGAGAAAGAACCTGGCAATAAAACTCTCGTCCCGTCTATAGGTTATGAAGGTGAAAGAAAGAAAACACCTTTGATAATGCTGAAAAGCGAAACCGGTCGCTAAGATAAATCAAATAACGTTGTGGAATAGTGTACCAGTGTGTTTGTTCATCATATGTTTCACTCCACTTTAGAATAGGTACACATAGAAACCCCCGCAGAGACCACAGAGGTAACCAGAGACGCCCGGCAACAGACGTTAGAGGCCGCGGCCTTAGACCGAACTAAAAAAAAAAAAGGTACACATAGAACATAATATACCTAACAAACAACGAAAACAATATGCTTAGAAAAAAAAAGGAAAATAATAATAATAACATGTGGAATGAACTGCAGTCTCTCCGCGTTAGGCTGTCTGCGTAGTGCAAGGCAGACAGCGCTGGTTTTCAGAGACGGCCTGATGGTGGAAACCATGACAGGGAAAAAATACTACATACATACATATGGTCACGCCTCTTTCCCATGGGGGTAGGCAGAAACTATGGAATTCCACTTGCTACGATCCTGGCATACTTCTTTTGCACTTCCACTTTCATAACTATCTTCATGCACGCTCTCCGGTTCTGGGTACTCTTGACCTGGCCTTTGGTCAAAACATCTCCGATTTGGTCGAAGTACGTTCGCCTAGGTCGACCATTGCCTGGCTGTCCATTCACGCCCGCCTTATGTATCTGTTTCGTCAATCTTCTTTCATTCATCCTTTCTACGTGCCCAAACCATTTTAGGCTCCCCTTTTTCTATCTTACTCACTACATCTTCTGATACACCGCAACGTTCTCGTATCAAAAATACTTGAACATCGAAATATCCTACTAATATTATAAATGCGAAAGTTTGTAAGGATGTATGGATGTTTGTTACTCTTTCACGTAAAACTACTGAACGGATTTTGATGAAATTTTACAATAATATAGCTTATACATCAGAATAACACATAGGCTACAATTTATAAAGATACGGCGACGTGAACAATAATCACGCGGACGAAGTCGCGGGCGACAACTAGTATGAAATAAGCAAAACTAACCGTAACAAACATAAAAGAGCAAATTGAAGTACAACAAATTGATACACAAAGTTAAACATTAAAAAAGGAGGAAAAAAGATAAAAAAGACAAGTGGAGGTCAGGATATCAGTATCTTCACGGAAAATATCAAAATTCAGCCGCATCGCAGTTAGACTGGTTAGGTTAGGTTAGCCAACCACCCGGGATCGGTGAATGATAATGTAATAAGTAGAGCACTGGGCCAAGACAATATAATCATCATAGTGTTGCCCATTGACCCCAGAAGAAGAATAATAAGTACTCTTGTTAGTAGCATTCATCATTCATCACAATCCCTGTAGATAAGTTAAAAAAGCTTCTAAAAGTCATAGTAAAAATAAACGACCAATTTCTACTGCAATTCTTTATGTCTGGTTACATCTACTCTAAAATCAAGGGCATTTATTCCAGTTGTGGCGCCAAGTTTCATACGGAAGCATGGTTGTTTAACATAGCTAGAACCAGCTATCGCATCCGATCATGTTAGGTATGAATATATCGTTCAAAGGTTGCAAGCTTGCAGGTACTTGACTTCGTTGATCGATATGCGTACCAAAGCCTTATCAATAAAATTTAACGATTGTTACTATCAAATATTAGATCGAAGATTTAGTAGATTAGTTACCCACCTAACATATTAATAGTTCCTACAGTATTAGTCTTGATAGTCTTAACGGGATTTTGCATATAATGTGGTGGGCTTGCGGGACTAGCTAAGTGATATATTTCATCTGCCTGAAAAATATAATACACACTAATCAAAATTAATAGTAATAATGTACATATTAGGGTTACAAATTATAATCACGAGGTACACACATACGCCCACTGTTCACTAGGAAAATTTGTTGGATTAGAGATGACCGTAGACTCGTCCATTGATCTATATCTTCACAGGTGAAGTTTGATTGGACCTCCAGGATCTTGGTGGGCAAAATAATAATTACTTGTAGGTACTTACTCTCCTCCATATGTTATGACAAGTTTCGTTGAAGAACCGATGAAAAATGTGTCCGCCAGCCTGGAGTACCATACAGACAGACCAACGAAAGCAAAAAATAGTCCAGTACGATCTCGAAATGTAGGCATATCTCCCGCTCGTCCAATAGAACTTACTTCTACATAAAGTGGGTTGACGATGTCATGGTGGATCATTTCGAAGTTGCGGTGTCCGAACCAGTGTTCGACATTTCGTTTGCGCCCTGTGAAGAAGTTGTCGACCACTATCACTTCGTGGCCTTGTGTCATAAGTACATCAACTAAGTGTGAGCCCACAAACCCTGCGCCACCTGTCACCTGCGATAATTGAAAACTTATATTATGTACACACAAAAAACTCGCGTCTTTGTCCCTGGAGTTATCCCCGATGGTTTAGACAGAAGTGTTCATCATAATAATATCCACATTTCGCTAGTCACTGCTGGTCTCACGTATACATGCCAGAGACTCGTTGTGAGATGACTTGAGCTCTAGAGATGTTGATAGGGACCCTTAGCACCCTATACTATGTACCTATCTACTTAGCTTCTTAGTATAATTACATTTCTTAGCTATTACCTACATATTTGTATTATACTTAAGATTTCCTTCGAGACAATTGAACAGTTTAGGTACGTGAAAACAAATTTCCGTTCTTTTTCCTCTAGTCTTATTTTAAAGCAATACGTTGGTACGGGACACCCAATTGAAACGCTACCTCGTTAGCAGAGCTGCACGTATTAGGTTACAAGTCAACTTTGAAATGAAGGAGCCATTTTGTAATTAAATGCGTCCAAGCGAGTCGTTGGAAGATTACGAAAGCGGTCAGTTTGCACACAATGACAAGTATTACTGTAGAATAGGAAAACCTACCTGTTGTATTATATAGTGAATTAATTAATATACGTAAATAAATAGACGTTGTGACTTCATACGCGCGTAAGCCTAACTCGCTAAGATCCTTGTTTTTTCACCTTCACGGGAACGTAATCACACGCAAGGGGTGCTTATAAAAAAGATTTTTTTCCTAGATTCTGCAAGATTTTTTACAACTGCTACTCTCATATAGTCAATTTTATATATTAGTATAGTAGCGGGCAGTTCCGCCAGCGTATGGTTGTTCTCAATTTCCGATTGTAAGTATATATGACTGCTTGCCTATTAAAAAATAGGCTAACATCTGTCCAGTATCTATCTGCGTACCAAATTCCATCAAGATCGGTCCAGTCGTTACTATGTGATGTCCGAATAAACCTGTTAGAACTATGCTATCTAATATAAATGCAATAAGTTTATAATTTTAACAAGTTGTTTGTTATTTATGAGTTCAAGCAAACAAATAAACTCCTATTATTGATAATGGGTGGTCATTTAACACAAAACATAATGAAGTACATATATATTCAGAGCCTAGAGCTACTTACTTTGTGATAACATTGTATACACAGTGATTGAAGCTTGTAAACAACCCAATGGAAGTAGGTAGTGGCTGCAAGCTAATCATTAAAGATAACACCTATAAGGTTTCACATTGTTACATTAGTTTTGTAGAGGTAGTAAGTAGGTTCTCCATGGTGGTCCATTGATTTATGTCCGGACCAAAAGTCTTGTGAAAGATATATAAGTTATGCTTTCGATTGTCGGCACTTGGTGGAACATATAGTAATACATACTGTACAAGTGAGTCATTTCATAATGTATCTTGTGAAAGAAAGGTAGGCCGGCAAAAAACAATCAGGAAAGGATTGGATGTACACAGCTAAGGACAGGGATAAGTGGAAAGGGATGGAAACGCTTTTAACAAAAGGAAGCTACATGACAAACTATATACAATCAACAACAATAAAATAAATGAACTGTTGTCTAGATAAATAAAGCTATAAATAATAATAATAACCTGAGCCTGACACCTCTTTCCTTGGCTAACGAGAACTGGCGTAAACCAAAGGTGTTTAGTACTGAAGACCGTAAGGACGTAAGGAAGAGCAAGAAGCTACATGGGCGGTTCTACCGAGTCTTAACAGGACCCGATGTAGACCTGCCCGCATCGATGAACTGGCTACGTTTCGGTGACCTCTTTGGGGAAACTGAAGGTTTTGCCTGTGCAATTGCAGATGAGGTTATTAAGACGAACAACTATCGGAAATACATCATGAAGGACGGTACGGTCGACATTTGTCGAGCATGCCACCGTCCTGGTGAATCACTTCGCCATATTATTTCCGGTTGTTCGTTTCTTGCTAACAGCGAGTACTTGCATAGGCACAATCAAGTAGCCAGGATCATCCATCAGCAACTTGCTCTTCAATACGGCCTTATTGAGTCCGAGATATTATAAGTACACACCAGTGCCAGTTCTCGAGAATGGTCGTGCGTTGCTCTACTGGGACCGATCAATAATCACGGACAGGACTATTGTTGCCAATAGGCCTGATATCGTGTTGGTTGATCGGACCCAGCGTCGGGCAGTGCTCGTCGATGTCGCCGTCCCGCATGACGAGAATCTAGTGAAGGCAGAAAAGGACAAACTTAGCAAGTACCTTGATCTGTCCTTCGAGATAACCGCCATGTGGGACGTAGACTCGACGATCATTGTGCCGATGGTCGTTTCGGCTAACGGATTAATAGCGAAGAGTCTCGACCAACATCTCAAGAGACTCTCGTTAGATTGTTGGATCAAGAGTCAGATTCAGAAGGCTGTTATCCTAGACACGTGCCGTATTGTTAGGAGGTTTCTCAGTCTGTAGCCTCCACCGCCGGTAGTTTGGGTCCTACTCCGCTACTGGTGGGTCACTGTTTTTTTATATTTTTAAATGTATTTACTTTTTTATAAATCTATTTACAAAAGGTAATAAATATGTTCTCAGTCTGTAGCCTCCACCGCCGGTAGTTTGGGTCCTACTCCGCTACTGGAGGGTCACTGTTTTTTATATTTTTAAATGTATTTACTTTTTTATAAATCTATTTACAAAAGGTAATAAATATGTTAAGAATTTGAATAAATGAAATAATAATAAATGTTAACAAGAGCCAGGAGTAAAAATGCACAGCTAACACCCCCGGACTCATCACTTAGCTCCACCTCGCAAGCGCTAGACCGCTCTCCTGCGACACAAGTGCTTGCTGAGGCGTCGAGGCGAGCTCATCGTCAAGTGATGAGTATTTTTCTCCGCCGACGTCGCCAACACGCCGGCGAGGGAGAGGCCGGCCGCCGAGCAGTTTGGGGCCCCGACGCCTACCAGCTTCGAGTAGGGTCCCCACCACCGGTGGTATTGTGCACCGCATGCGATGGATTTCATCCATCAATGAAAACGTCATGGGCATATTATGAGGCTACAGATATTCGGGATTCAAATACAATAGTTTAATTTCTTCAGTTCTCCCCAGCCCGGGCACCGGACATGGGCAATTTTGGTCCTCAATCGCTCTCAGTGAGCCTAAATATAAATGTTTGTCGGTCCATTTCCGCGGAACTTTTTGCGTTTTAGGTTTTTCAACACAGATTTCTATACCGTGTGTTTCGTTTACTTGGATCATTAAACTTATCTGTGAATGGCCATATTTTCTTCGCTGCGTTTAGTTCTCTTATGTAACGACGCCACAGGTCCCAATATATCTTAATTTTCGGTATCCCGCGTAATTCGAAATATCTCGCAGTTTTATCAAGAAACAAAACTTTGATACAACTTCTTTCGCTACAGAAACCGGTGAAAGACCGTTTTTTTGGTTGCCTGACAAAAGTTCTTAACAGTTTTTTGTCGGGGGGTAACAAAATGCGGGCTTTCAACGGTTGGGTAATGCCTTTATTGTTGTACTCCTTCGGCATACTTAGGTGGACTCAAACGGAACTAGACGCCCTGGATAGGCGAGTCCGTCAACAACTGACATTGCATCGAATGTTACACCCACGATCTTCTGTTATCAATCATCACGGACAGGACTATTGTTGCCAATAAGCCCGATATCGTGTTGGTTGATCGGACCCAGCGTCGGGCAGTGCTAGTCGATATCGCCGTCCCGCATGTCGAAAATCTCGTGAAGGCAGAGAAGGACAAACTTAGTAAGTACCTTGATCTGTTCTTCAAGATAACCGCCATGTGGGACGTAGACTCGACTATCATTGTCCCGGTGGTCGTTTCGGCAAACGGATTAATAGCGAAGAGTCTCGATCACCATCTCAAGAGACTCTCATTAGATTGGTGGATCAAGAGTCAGATTCAGAAGGCTGTAAGTTATCCTCGACACGTGCCGTATTGTTAGGAGGTTTCTCAGTCTGTAGCCTCCCGCGCGCCGGTAGTTTGGGTCCTACTCCGCTACTGGTGGGTCACTATTTTTATTTTTTTTAAATGTATTTGTGTTTTTTATAAATGTATTTAAAAATATGTAAAATAAGAATATTAATGAATAAACGATATAATAATAATAAATAGGTACATAAATCTATATACAATTCACACAACGCCATCTAGTCTCAAACTAAGCAGAGCTTGTGATTGAATACTAGATAAACTGATATATTTATATCAGGTGTATGTATGTATTTACAAAAAAAATGTATATAAGTATTTACTTAAATACATTTTTTTTGTAAATACATACATATTATACATAGGGGACTCTGGCGTCGAAAGCGGATGCACTACCGAACACGCCACGGAAGCAGTCAAAATAGTATATAATAATAAATAAATAAACATGTGTCATGTAGTACTGATATGCCAGCCCTTATTTATAGTCCCATATAAAATATTTATTATTTATATGGGATGAAGAAAATGTGGTTAGTTCTTCAAATAGCATTATTATATTTCTTTATGCATAAATATAATATGTGAAATTACAAATTCAACTGGGACCATCTGTTGGAACATGCATAATTGAATAATAATGATAAATAGGCAGACTAGTTAACACCTTTCCAATTAAACCTACCTAAATATATATTGAATAGGTAATTTGCGTTTCACCATAGTTCTTTTAAACTGGCATGTAAAATGCTTATCAGCTTCAAGACTATAAAGTTACGATGTGAAAATGGCAGCCTTCATAAAATAATATCAACAAATATAATTTGTAATGACATTTGTAATAGTCCGAGTTGCCCAGGACTTTAATTGGCTGTACCTTAGCGGCTGGCACGTAACATATTGTTGCCTTTCATTAACATTTCATCGCAATGCAACGGGTTTCAAAATTACAATATAGCTGGCTACTTTTTATTAAATTAATTCACCATTTTGGACATAACACATTATAAATGTGCCCGGTGATGGCAATAGGCTTGCCCCCTACTACATTGGACTAAAAATAATGGCAAATTGTGGGTGTGTAATGCACCTCTGCCTACCTCTTCGGAGATATAGGCGTGATATGTGTGCGTGTAAATGAAGATACCTTTTTCCCATTTTACAAGTGCCATGTATATGGATGCAATAAGATTAGGGACTTAGCTGTAAGCTGATTGTAGCGATCATGTACACTCTTGCATTTCTTACACACAACTTGTTAAAGAACACTGACGAACAAAAGTTCAAATCCGATTTACACTCTTGCATTTATTATCTAACATTTATTATCCGATTTACACTCTTGCATTTATTACACAACTCGTTTAAGAACACTGACGAACAAAACTTCAAATCCGATTATACATTTTATATAATAAAACCATACTAACCAATATTCTTTTTCTTTCTTTATATCCAAGAAATTTAACATCTGGGTACTTTTCTGGCACTCTCCCTTCAAGAATTGCAATTTTCTTTTCTAACTGTTCTATTCTTACTTTAGCTTCTACTAAGTCTCGCTTTGTACTATCTTCTTTGTTTTTTGACTCCATTTGAGTGTCCATATTCCTTTCAATAGTTAAACTGTCCTGATTTGGCCTCTGATTAAAAACTTCGTAATTTATATCTGGAATTTTATTAGCACTTTTGTGCATACCATTGTCTTCTGAATTAATTAAGAAATACAGCAGTACTGAAATAATGTTAAGAGGTCATTTGAATGAATTTTAACTAATGGTTAAGACCTACTAAAATAGAACTGTCATTAACTAAAGTGAGGTAACCAGCAGCCAAAAGTAACAAAAATATACTCTCACAATCTATTTGTTCCAGTTTGACTTCTAATGACTTTTGGATAGGTACAACTTATACATAACATTCTACTATTAATACTTTAGGATTTAGGTATCATCAATTATCTGAGCTAAGTCATTTATTTTTATTCATCTCAATTTATCTTAACTATTTAGCAATTCATGTAGTAGAAGAGTTATGAAATTGTTTGGTCCCAAATGATTGAAAGTAAAGTCCGGTCTCAATACAAAACGTTTAAATATGCCGCAAACATTTATTTGTGTACTTATACATAAATCACTACTTACATGTAAACAATACACCTAGGACTGTTAATGTCTTTCTATACCTCAGAGATTGTCTTATCATGACGGAGTTTATAGCCAAGTATATAAACTGCTCACGTTGCTAATTTTAAATTACAATTTAAGTTGCACGTCGTGTATGTTTGGAAATACATTTTATTATGAAATGAAATGACAAACAACTGACAAGTTATGTGAAGTTTGACAGTTAACCAACAGCCTGACTGCTGACCCAAGAGAATACAATACTAACCATAGATATAGTACTTATGTAGAAGCGAAGCGAGCGCCACCCCAAGTCTCTGAAAGGTACTAACTGATAAATTGACAGTCCGATCAGGCTGACAGTTTAGTTTTTTAATTTTTTTTTTAGGTACGCATTCACTCTGATCTATAGAGCCTCCCAGGTCAGGAGTCAGGACTCACGACATCGTTCAGTAATTGGCATCTCAGTAGCTGGGCAGAAATTAAAGAACGAGCTCACGACAATCTCTTTAAATGTTCATGACATCTTGCTGAAATTTAAACTATTGAATGGCAGCATGGGTCCGGGGCCTAATCAGTTACCTCCTTTCTTCAAGTCCTCAAAGTCTTGCGCACTCCTTAAAGTCTTGCGCAGCTGAACCGACTCGACTGAACATAATAAATCACTCCAATCTGGAATGTTCCCTAAACTTTGGAAGTCCGTCCCTAATTATTATACCGATTTATAAAAGCGGTGACGATCCTGCTGCGAGAATTATAAGCCTATTAGCATTAATATCTTAATTTGCTCTTTAAGGTCATATAAGGCCGGTATTTGCTGACGAACAACATGGGTTCATTAAGAATCGACCCACAGTTACAAATCTTTTAAAATACAAACAATTTTTATGTAGTTCCTTATTGCTGTTGGTGGCCAGGTGGATTCTATATAGGTACATCGATTCTCGAGTGCTATACTTTCGAGCTGGGCGCCAAACTTCGGAAGTGACTATACCAAAGTCCCATCTCCCATCGAGTATATGAGTCCCAAATACTTCATCGTCAACTTAATGAGGCTGTTGACGCTTCCTCCCTCTAATAGCTGATTCCAACACCCATATAAATAATATAGGGCTTCGGCCTTATGCAGAGCAACTTCGAGGATCAGCTGCCGGATACTTGAGCCACCCACGGTTCTGCCTTCATGGTTGCCTTGTAATGTGCCCACGCAATAACAAGAGTGTCGGCGGCGTCGGCGTAGCAATTTATCGTAATACTCTCCACGAGTCACGATCTCCGTCACGATCTCATAGAGACATAGAAAGTCGGCTTGAGCAACCAAGATGGGGAAACGCGACCATTGCTGCCGTAAGGCCGGTGTTAGCGCTGCGAGGCTCTCGGTGAGGACCTGGCGCTCAACACTTTAATGGAGAGCACAGCGTGGGTGAGTAAATGCTGGGAGCTCGTTGCGTTTTAAGTCTATGCGTGGATAGTCTCTCGCGAGTATGATGTATGATGGTGTCTGATGTCACTATAGCACCTACAGCTTCACATTTTTCAATAAGCAACCTGAATTGTTACCGATAAGTTTTTAAAAGGCATTTTCATCTAGTGCCAATCTATTCGAGACTATTCGTCTATTTGGATTCCGGCCATAGACGGTCGGTTGTCAGCGACGTACATTAGATATGGTTGTCCTCGACCCGTGGATCTCAATACCTAAGTGACCCCTCCGTGCCTCGGAGAGCACGTTAAGCCGTCGGTCGCGGTTGTCATACGAACATCGCCCATGGGTTGTGGAGGTCAGATGGCAGTCGCTTCAAGGAAAATATCGAAGTTTAGCCGAATCGCAGTTAGACTGGAAACAACAACTGCGTTGGGAAAAGGCGCAGTGAATGATGAATGGGTCCAACACTGGACGATAAGGGCTCTTGTTACGGTGTATTTGCCGTGCGTAGGCCTCTTGTTCATGGCACGGTTTTTGCAACATACGGTATGTTTGCCGTGCGTTGGTCCGCCAAGCTCTCATAGCGTTGCATACAACATTGAGAACCGTGTTAACCCACGGCGAATTAGCTGTAGATTCTTACGGACAAAAAACTTGTGTGAACAAGAGGCTTTACTGTCCATTATTGGTAACTCATCAGGAGTGTTTTTATTTAAAAAAATCATTGTACTGACTACTAAACTGAAATTAAACATTGAATAGGTACTGATTGAGAAAAAAGCGTTTTATTTAGGTACCTAAGCGATTTTTTTTTATTTTGCTTTGTAATTTCTTGATTGTTAAGAAATTACAAAGCAAAATTTAAAAAAAATCGCTTAGGTACTCGGTCCATGACTGGTGACTTTATCTATTTGTTATATTTATCTACTTATACGTAACTAATAACAAAGTTAAAAACTAAGTACCTATTTAGCTTACTATACCTATTTACAGTATTAAATATTAAGCTTATGATTCTAGACATGTTATCGGTTCACCATGGTCACCATTTGTCACGCCGAAGACGTACAGGTATATCAGGTTGATCACAAAATAGTCCATCGATTCCCGCTTCAAAATATGCATGCAGTTCAATATCCAAGTTACCAATGGCGCTTGTTAAATTATCACCACTTTGACACTCAACTGGTAGAAAGTAATTTTCAGCGCGAAAAGTGTATGGGTGGACTTTCAAACCAACAGCATGAGCATTATTTACAAAATTAGTTGCATTGCCTAAACTATTGTCACTGTTGCGTGGTATTATATAGGACTTGTCTGGACCAACTGCGTAAGCATATTGAGCCACTTCATGAAGTCCTTTCGGCGTTGACATATAACCGTATGTAATATTGGTACCCAGCTCCACTTGATCAAATGGTTGGTCTGACTTATTGTCCAACAGCTGCAACAGTCGAAGCCGAGTGATAGCTTTTAATGTTTTCAAATTACTAATTTCAAAAGATTGTAAATAGACAGGATGATGACGTTCTGAGTAACCATTTTTATGAAAAATATCTACAACTGCTTGTTCCATAGGTAATCCAAGATTACGGAAATACGTGCTGTGCTTGAGTTCTGGATAGAGTCCTATAGTTCTTCTTTGACTTAATTGTAGTCCATTGACTAGATCAATAATCTCTTGTAAGGTTGGAACTTGAAAGGCGCCATCCAGTCGTGCATTTCCTGGCCTTATGTCTGGAATCCGTTCAATAACCCGTAAGGTCTTAATTTCTGCGAGAGTGAAATCTTCTGTGAACCAACCTGTGAGGTTTTGACCATCAACAGTTTTCGTAGTTCGTCGACTGGTGAATTCGGTGCGGTTAGCGACATCTGTTGTTTTATCTAGTTCATTATCATGTCGAGCAATTAGTTGGTGGTCTTTAGTCATAACTAAATCAGGTTCTATGTAGTCTGCACCCATTAGTACAGCGAGAGCATATGAGCTGAGAGTATGCTCGGGGACGTAGCCACTAGCTCCGCGGTGTCCTATCACTAGCGGGTGACCGAATTCTGAATCTGGGGTTTTTGTGTGGATATTTGATCTTATACCTGTTGCACCACACATTATTTGCATTATCATTAGAGCGATCAGCACGCTCTTTGTCCATGTTGTCCTGAAATAATTAATAAAAGCGTAGTTAACATATAGATAAGTAGGTGTCATAAATAACGGGTTAACTTGAAGTTCTCAGAAGATCTCTCCTCTCACGTGCGCTGAAGTAGGTAAGTACCTACCTATTGCTTTAATCTTATCAAAAATAACCAATAAGTGTTTGAAGATATTACAGAAAATAGGTAGGTACCTACCTACTTAAATTTTAATATCTGATACCTGTTATCAGTACTTTTCGACAGAAACTCTCTACCTATTTATTGAATGTAATAAATAAAGTCACGCCTATATCCCAGATGAGTTATGCAGAGGCGCACCTCACACCTAACGCATTACACACCTGCATTTTGCCTATAGTTTGGTAGTCCCACGGTAAAGGGAGCCAGCATATATTACTATTTACCTGTTACCGGGACAAATATTAAATCAATAACAATTCAGTAATTCGAACCATAATTCCGAGTCAGCCAGAACCAAACTGTATGTAGGTACCTAATATGTATAAAAAAAAACAATATATTTAGCAAAGAACTGGATCACAAGATGAGAGCAAGAATTAAAGAGAATCGTAATTTCGATAGCTTCGGCTGTGCTCTTGGCAGCTCAGTTGTTAGTCAGACCATTCCTTCTGTAAGGTAACTGACAGTTCCAATCCAGCCTAAGAGGTTCGTTTATATTATCTACTTACATTGTAAGAAAAAAAAAGGTTCACAATCCAATAATAAATCGGTAAAGAAAGGTCTCACTGTTTATACGCTAAGGGCCGGCGATTAACTGACCATAGTGATTTTAAGAAACTTGATATTTATTTGTTTACTTATGTCATTATTATAAAGGTGATCGTAATGGATGGTAATATTGGATATTGCGGATCCCATAATAATGTGGCAAGGTTGTCAAATAAATTATCTACACTATATAATGGTCTACACTTACTACCTACTGTTGCCGATTGCTAATTTGTGGATATTATTTACATTAAAAAATATACCAATCGAAATGAGAACGTTCTCCTGAAGACGATTAATAATGAAAAATTGTACGTTGAAATGAAATGATTTATTTAAAAAAAGTGTGTTGTACTTTATTGAATTTGTGTAATATAATTTAAGTAAAATATTCAAATACACACCTTTTATTGCTTTTATACCAATGGACTTGTAAAAAAGTCTTATCGCTAACTTTAAATTCTCTATAAAAATAATATTTAACAAAAGAACATTCAGATTGTACCTACATTTCAATAATAGAAAATAAAATACCACTATATACGTATATACCTACAAATAGGTACCTTCTCAATTTTCATGTTTTAATATTTTCTAACCCTATTCATTACACTTTATAGAGACGAAAGTTAGTAAATAATAAACGAACTTACATTTTAACACTGTTTATTCTGCGGTTGTAAAAACATTAATGGGCACAAACACAGTAGATATACCGAACTAGGTGACGACAGAACATCCGTTATCAGATCACAGTACACACAGAGAGCGTGTAAAGCGCTTGTTTTGGCCGATGTGCAATGTTCAAATAACAAAATAGGAGTCTTAAGGCCACTTTCGAGCTTGACAGGAAAATGATATAAAAATATTAAGCAAATATTACAGCTCTGATACTTTACGACCAACAGAGTTTAATTGCCAGTCAGACGATACAGTTGTTACGTTTTAACTTTATTATTTTTAAGATGTAACTACATGTAAGTAAATAGTTAAAAGGTAGCTAGTACAAAAAGTACTATATGTAGTAATGAGCAAATAGCAAATAGTGGTTATACGGGTTTAGTCCAATAATATGCCTGCAAATCGGAAATTACACTAGCACTCATTAGTTTCGATGCGGGATAAACCCCAACCCAACCTCAGACAGAGGCCATCCAAAGCATAGGTGGCCAAAGTCCGCCGGGCGCCACTGGTAAATCTTTCGAGTGCTCACCTGAGGCGCCATTTAAAAAAACCAGTAAAAGTTTCAGTACTATAGATAGATTTACTTACCTATAGTCTTCTGGAGATCCTTTTTCATGATTATTATATAATTCTGTTAAGTTAGGTTAGGCTTTTTCAAGTAGGTAGGTACGTGGTTAAGATACCTAAATAAGGAAATTTAAAATATTAATAGGGAAAAACACAATAAGGAAACAATACCTAAATCACAGGTTTTCTAACATTAAGTAGGTATCAGATTCATTGAGGTAATAGAATCTCGGAAGTTTTTATGTCTGGCTGTGCCAAGTAAACACACTTCGGGAGGTCAAATTAAAGGTATTCATCTCCATATATCAGTGAACGAAAATACACTAGAGTCATAGGATAAGGATATACCACAAACAATACAGCAGATGTTTGGCGCTAAAATGTTTGTTGTCGAATAAAAACCACTCAACTCAAAATCGACTCAAAATAAAGAGAGTAAAGTAAATAAAAAGGTATCAAACAAAAGATACGACGAGACCTTATAAAGCTCTTAATTTTCATACTTATACAACTTACATGTTTCAACTAGCTGATTCCCACTACTTTTTCAGTTTATAGGTTCCTATTTCCCATGGGCACACATATCTATCGTTCAAAAGGTAGTCTAACCTTAACTCCATCGAACAACAACTATTTGCCAGTGAAAGTAGAGTAAAAATTGTTACATCAGTCTTTTTTCTTTATTTCAACAAAATATTGTGATTTCGAAAAAATCTACTGATGCTGGAGCTGGACGGTGGTCATAGAAAGTTGGTGTTTTAATACGAGCCAGGTGTGTTCGTAAAATAGTCGAGGGGTTAAGTGAAAGTTGTGTAATTTGGTTTAATTTAAGGGAAAGGTTTTCTCTAAAGATATTTTTTCGTTTGTGTCGTTTTAAGACCAAATAAATAAAATTAGCTATCGTTGGTAAGTACTTATTTAATTAAAACTATTAAAAAACCGACTACACTTAACCAATGCAAATTAAATTGATTATGTGTAGTACTCGTATTTTTAATTAATTCAAACTGTGTTTTATTTAATATTATTGACGGATTATTGCGACGGGCGGCGCGGCGACAGGTTCGATTAATATCCTGGTATATTTCCATACCTACAATACAAGTGCCTTTATTACGTTAGTAGTGAAATATCAGCTCCCATCTACGAGGATATAGGATAGGAAATAATAAGAAAGTTACACGGAACATTATAAAATTTAAAAAATACCATGTAATTATTATTAATTATTGTATTAACTTGTATTGGAATGAGTCCCACCTTTTTTTTTTTTTTAGTTCCGCTGCCTAAGGCCGCGGCCGCTCTAACGTCCGTTGCCGGGCGTCTCTGGTTACAAGCAGAACTATTTCCAGTGGCACCTGGCGTTTCCAGTGGCGCCCGGCTAATGAGTCCCACCTGCTTTAAGGTATGTACAGTAAGTTTCATATTTTTTTTAAATGTGCTCCGAAATGACTTTTTTTCCTCATTGTATAATATATAATATACTCTTGAGAATATACTCTTGAAATAAGTAGTTGCCTTTTTTTTTTTTTTTCAGTTCCGGCCGCAGCCGCTCTGATGTCCGTTGCCGGGCGTCTCTGGTTACAAGCAGAACGTATTTCCAGTGGCGCCCGGCGGACTTTGACCACCTCTGTGGTCTCTGCGGGGGTTGGGTCGGGATGAGAATCCCGCGTCGTTGGGGTAGGGTTTTATCCCGCGTCAGTGAGTGAATTTGGTTGCGTGCTATGGGGCAAAGGCCCCGCAGCATGCAAATCCCGCCGTCCTCAGGCCCCATCATGGAGGTCGATGGTCTTGGGCGTAGATGAGTCTGCGGCGCCCTCGCCGCTGACTACGGAACTCGGCGGGGAGGGTACGCTCCCTCTCTCTCTCGGCCGCCTCCTTCGCGAGCACGACTTGCTCGCAGAAGGACACGGCCGCGTTCCACCTACTCCCGCTGGAGACCATGGCTTGGAGCATGCTCTCCAGCGAGAGGGTATCCACGCCCAGACCCACTACGAGGTCCCGGCGCTGACTTGCCCACGCTGAGCACTCCACCAACGTGTGGAGGGCGACGTCGTCGTCGGAAACCTAGCAGTGTTGACACCGGGGTGTGACCTCACGACGGATGCGAAACAGATAGCTACCGAAGCATCCATGCCCGGTAACGATCTGCGTCGCACGATACGTGAGGTCACCATGCTGCCTCTGCAGCCAATCGTCCATGATCGGTCTCACTCACCGCCGCGATAATAAGTAGTTGCCTACTTACACATCACCTGCCGTTTGAAGTGTGCTAAGAATATAATCATAAATCTAACGATTACTACCATTTCAGTTTCTAACATCCTGATCATGTAAGATCGCGGGACCTAGGTCAAAACAGTTCCCTATTTCGATATAGGTTGTGTATACATCAACCTATATATCGAAAAAAGGAACCAAAGAAGAGACTCAGTACCAGGCTTCAGAATGAACAATAAAATGAAGCATCAAACAATGCTGTAGAATAATAATGTGTTTATCACAATAAACGAGTAATATCCACGTGATCTCTTGAGTTGTTTTGAAATGGTTTCAAGCAAGGTCATATAATAGTTTCTATTATAATTAATACTTAGCGTCATCGTTTTTTTATGAGACAATTGTTCAAGTTAATTATGTAGCTGTTTTCCTGCAGCCAGCAGTTTGGTGAAATACCCTAGGCACAGATTATAATAATATTGCCCTAGGTCAAACGCATCTGATAGATACATGGTGTAACGGATCTCTACTCACACGAGTAGATCCGTATGATAAATTTATGTCTGCAACGCTAATTCTTCTTGAAGAAGGCCTTCAAATTGGAAACACAAAATAAAGAATAATAAGATTCGATTGTTTTAATTCCTTTTAAAAAAATATCATTCTTAATTGAATAAATCTCATTTTGTAATGATAAAAATTATTTATAACTGCCATCTACTGGCAATTAACAATTACATTTAAAAATCAATGTCGGATACACTATATTCACTACCCAAATAGTACTTAGTTCATCCTATTATCACTAGATGGCGCTAATTATAAATTTTAAATGAATCAATTTATTAAATTTTAATAATTTACTTATTTTCAGCATGTCTAGTTATTAAACGTAAGTATAAGTAAGACACAGTACCTTAGGGGTGATTAGTTCATTAGTTGTCACTTTACAGCCAATGTAGAAGTAGAATTCATAAATCTGGAAATGCATATATTAGTTTAGGAAGGAAATTAAGGTTTATGTTGGATTTCAAATTATTGATAGATTGGCAATAATTGATGTTAGAATATTGATTGTGCCAGTACCTACGACTACTATTCAAAATATAACATTAAAATTCCAATTAATAATAAAGTTATGGTCAAAAATATGAAAGTATTGAATAGAAAAGACAGTCAATTTAGTCAAACTTAGACCCTAGGTATAATTTTGAATACAAGTAATGATTGATGTATGTATCTATTAAATAAGTTAATACATACTATATATTAAGTAAATTCAAATACAAACGAAGTTATGTAGTAGAAACATTGAATCCCAAACAGTCAAAATTCAGGATAAGTAAGCTATAAAAATATCTTAAAATTTCACATTTAACCAAAAGAATATGCTAAAAATGAGATAAATTCTACTCCTATAAGTTCATGAGGTATCACTGTTAGTTATAAACATGAGTTTGCTTATGAATTGAGAAATTCACATTGTACTTAAAAATATTGGTCCAGTAACTTAGTGAAAATTTAATCTGTTAAAACTATGCTAATGCCTGTAATTATTATGAAGTACTAACATATCTGAGGAATGTAGACTACATATAAACTAGAATATAGCAGGGAAGTAGGAAATATTAGGAGTTTAGTGGTAGAAAATAAAGATTAATTAACAAAAATTTTAACAATTCATTACAATTGTTTCTTCAAATTTGAGGTGTCCCATGATGAAGAATGACAAGTTCTTATAAGTAGAAGCTATGTAGATATCAGAATAATAGGTAGAAGCCAGATAAACATTAATTTAGATAGAAAATTTAGATTACCAAAATTAATAACTTCAATACAGATTAAAATGTTACAATATAGTATTGTTAGAATACATCATAGAGCCTTATGTTCTTAGAAGTGGTTGAAATACATATCAGTAAGGTTTATATCAAGTTATTATTGTTGGAAATACTATATATGTATGAATTGAAATTCTTGGCACTAAATTTAGATAAATAGTATATTAATTGATATAACGTTGGACTTTTCACAATTCTTTAGAGATCGTACTAGGATATTCCAAAAACACTTATTCATAGTTATTAATTTTATTAGAGAATGGTAATGAGGTATTCTAAACCACTTATTTATATTTATTAATTTTATTTGGAATTTAGGTACATTTGAATGGGTTCTGTATGTTTAGATTACATAATTAAGATTTAAAGTTGGTTGATGGTAATTGGAATTGTTGGAAGTGGGAAAGAGTGTAGATCGGTGTTGCTAGATTATAGAATGGGTTTTACGGGAAAAGAACGAATGATACGGATATGGGATGTGGTTTAAGAAAAGGTTATAAAAACGGGTGTGCGGGATTCTCGTCCTCTTTTCTTTCCTGATTTTCGACAGATAACAAGCTCTTTTCCTTTCGCATTTTCGACGGTATAACAAGCTCTTTTCTTTCCTGATTTTGACATGACAGATAACAACAATGATTTTAAATACAATGGATTTCGGATCATCGCTCAAAAGTGTACGAACTAAAAGAGAAACAAAACGCTAAAAGAGAAACAATCGCGCGCCAGTCTTGATTTTGACAACTGAACGACAACACGTTGCACAATGCCGTACTGTATTGTAAAAACGTGTAAAAACTACGAAAAAAAAGCAAATTGAAGACGGTGTATCATATTTTCAGTAAATAAGCTTTTGTTTTATTATTTGCAATTTATTATTTCACTTAAAATACAGTATTTCGTCGATAATAAATTAAAAGACAAAAGTAAATATTGCAATCCAGTCCAATACCGAAGTACCTATCTGTCTCTTTCGAACTCATCCCAAGCTCAGTAAAAAGAAAGAGACCATTTCATTTTCACTGAATAATGTACTAACAAAATGACCATTCAGATTTATTCGGATTACCGATAGCGATAAAACTATTTGGAACAAAGATTATAGTGGAGACGCCTTGGCTCTTTATGATTTTTTTTTCGTTATATGAACCAACATCTATTTCAGTTTTCCTCGGGATCCAGTACACTGTGCACAATGGAAAAATATTATTGCCCTAGCACGGCGAGAAGAATATTTTGATCCAAAAAATAACAATCTTGTTTGTTCGGCTCATTTTATGGACATAACAAAAAGAGGTCCGATCTTTATGAAATTGTACAAGAATCCCTTGATTGAATGGAGGAGATAAGCCCAAAAATGTTTTTAACTTTCACAGGGTATCATTGTTTTGTCATAAATATAATTACACATGTCATTTTATTTCGTGTATGTACTGTTATTTTCTTTTTATTTGGATTCTCGGTAATGTATTCCCACGGGAATCGGGGCCGAGATAACTATATCTCGCGGGCGGAGTCACGGTGATCAGCTAGTAGCCAATAATTTCGTATCCCAAAAATTAACCATAAGATAAAAATAAATTAATGATGCGCAGTTTTAGCAACTAATTCAGTCACTTGAAACACGGCTATCTTGTAGTAGACGTAGCGACATAGCGTTATGAAAATAGTAATGAAAGCGGAAGAACTTTGACACCCGCAAGAAGTTTGGCATTTATAATATTATAATTAGTTAAATTCATTAATTCCCTTTTTGTTATTCATACACTACAGTTACTTATTATGAAACTGACTCGAAAAAAAAAATCTTTGTCAGTCGTTAATTAGTTTTTCAGCTTATTTCGTCTAACATAAACAAGTAATTACAATTTATAAGATTATGGAATTTATTGTAGTCTTACATTAATTATTACGCCTACGTAGGTACATATCATGGAATCCTTAAAAGACTTTAACAAAATAAACCTACTCCATTGTTTCTATGTTCACGTAGTTCAAGTATAAGCTGCATAAGGTGAATTAGTCAGGCGGACAGATAGAAGCTACGTAATGCGATAAATTAGTGCAAACAAAAGTGAACACTATTCCGTTGAATCAAGGTTTAAATTTTAATATGAAATTTGTTTATATCTATGTATGCCTATGTATAATGTATAGGTCGACTCGGGACATTATTTTCTTGCGATTTGTTCTAGATCCTATGTCCGTTGTATTATAAGGTCTTTGGATAACAAGCTCTTTTCCTTTCGCATTTTCGACGGTATAACAAGCTCTTTTCTTTCCTGATTTTCGACAGATAACAAGCTCTTTTCCTTTCGCATTTTCGACGGTATAACAAGCTCTCTTTTCTCTGCGAATTATCATCAGTATCGGAACTCTTTTCTTTTCGCAATTTCGTTAGTATCGGAACGCTGCTCGTCCTCTGAGTGGTCGGTATCATCTAGTGCGCGTTTCGGCCGTCGACATGTGAGTATCTTAGGTACCTGCACAATACACCTACCCCTACAATTATTTATTATATATATGTATTTATTTTATTATACGCCTTTGTCTAGAATCCTGGCCAGATTCTATTCAGAGGGATACACACACATTTACTCAAGCATTTATCGCTTCTAAGACTTCTGGGGATAGAAATGAATAGATATTTTATATCTATTGCATTTGGGAAAGAGATTGAGTCTGGTCTCTTGGCGATAATTGTACGTCATTACATACTAGTCCGCGCTATGAGACTAGCACTAATTTAAGTGATTCAAGATGCAGCTGCAGAGCAACGAGGAGTCGAGGAAGACGTCATTTTGAGGTCAGATCTTTTCATCTATTCAAATCTTTGTGAATTGTTTTATCCAAATACCCTCCATGTACTTATCAATGTCATGAAGTTTTACCCACATATTTTTGATAATTTAGAAATTGGTCACACCGTATGGACAACGAACTGACGAATGATTTCTAGATTTTTAGCGTGTAATCTGATGAATATGGTAAAATTTATGGTAAAATTTGTCTAAGGGCTTGGAATGCCTACATGAACGATAAAGTAAGGATAAATTCATGATTCAGTGTAATTGTCGTAAGACAAGCGTCCAATTTGTTCAAATTGTAGATGTGTAGGTGCGATAAATCCAGTGTAGTTTATAGACATCCAGCGTTATTTAAATGTTCTATATTGTCCTGGTAGTGCGTACAACATTCTAGGTACATTATGATTCTAGTTCAATGATTGTGACAGCAAAATCGAATCTCCAGTGTCAATTCTAATTAGGTCTGTTGGAGTGTATAGTAATGACTAAATAATCACTACTTAGCCAATTTTAACGAGATAATCTTGATGAAATCGTCTTGAACCGAAGGAGGAAGCGTGGCAGGAACTACCCGTAAATAATGGTCATATTATCATACTTACTACCTACTACACATCTACCTACCTACCTACCTTCTTTTCTACCTACCTAAATAATTAATATTGTGAATTGAAAAGTTGTCCAAAATTGAACATAATTACAATACTGATTCTAATATCTTTATTGGAACGAATTTTTAACCTTCTTGACAGCATAACTCTCTCAGTTTTTGACCTACATCGATATTTTTTACAGTTTTGACATCCTCTTGTCGCACCCGTTACATACATATAACGTTCGCCCGGATTCGCTCGTTTTAAAAAATATTTACCTAACCTAACCCTAACTTTTCATATAAAACCGTAAATTTTACAAATAAAACCTCAAATTTTAAACAAATCATCTATACCGCTAGATACCTCTCCAGAGGCGCTTTCTGGCGGTACAGACTTCAATAGTAAAAACTCATATTTAGCTGCAGAAATCTTCATTTCGCGGTGCACTTGGTGTACCAAATAGTAGTTTCAGAATTGTTTAATCCAAATTTTGTTCTAGACCTAGACTTTTTATGATCTCATATTAAAGTTCATCTCAATACCTTTCTCTGGACACCCCGTTTGTTGATAAAGGTTGATATTTAGTTGTATTAAATTTCACTTTTGTGGTACACTTGGTGCCTCAAAAACAGTCAAAGTGCTATAATTTCAATTTTTTATACTACACCAAATATTATTATTACGTCACAATATAGCCCGTCTAAATACCTATCTTTAGACGTATCATTTATTTTTCTAGGTCTTATAGTTTCCGAGAAAATCGCAAAAAACTGCGTGCGATCGGCCGCCCACCCGCCCTGTTTTCTCGTTCAGGGACCTAGACTCTCAATCCGGAGCACTGGAAGGTCGCCGTAGGTAAAATAACCCAAAAGACAGACTAAAATTTTTATTTGGATTACTTTATTTTTCTAAATTCTTTAACTTTTAATCTCCTTGTTTTGACTACATATATACATATTCCTTTACTTATTTCGAAGTTCATTTTAATATCAGTTTTTTCATTTCAATTTCCTATTGTTGTTAAACCACTATGGCGCTTTTTAAGAGCCCCCAACCTATGAGGAAGGCTCGGCCACCAGCAGTACCGCCGGAAAAAACTAATCTAGACAGTACCTTTACAGTGGCAAGATTAGCACTGTCAGACGATGAGAGCTGTGAAACTAGCACTCAACCTTCATTCCTCACTTGCCCCATACTTTCTCAACCCGTTGCCCCTCCGCTTCTACTTTCTCAGCCCCTCATTCCCTTATCCTCAGACTGTGATGAACTCAATACATCTGTCCCTACCCTTTCAAGACCGCGTTCACCTCCTCCTATTTTCTCTCAATCTCCGTCGCTGTCATCTTTTACCGACTCACCTACTGCTGAATTTCACAATAAGCTGACTCAAAATATTAAAACCGCACGCAATCTACTCACCAGAGGCAAAAGCCTGAAAAAGGAGGACAGGGCGGCGATCCTTCAAATATTTGACACCATTAGTGACCTACAGAAGTCCCCCTTATGGCCTCTCCAGTTAACCCAACTCCTACACCTACCTCCATTCCAAACGATGAATCTTGTGAGGGCTTGAGTAACAATCTCATCTCCACCATCACTTCCGTTATAAAAAATCATCTGGTCACTGAACTCATACCAGTCAAAGAACAACTTAGGGATGTCTGCAGCACGGTGAAACAAATGAGACAAACACCGAATAATGCAGTTAACCCCACCCAACCCCTCTACTCGTCGGTCCTCACCTTCCCCGCGCGCCCTAAAACCCCCAAAATTCCCACCACCAAACCCTCCCTAATCGTCTCCTCCACCAGCAACGTGCAAAGTTCTACTGAAACTCTACAACACTTCCGGCAGCGTGTTACCTTCAAGGACACTAACTTTGCGCCCTCTAGGACTACCAATGTCAGCAACAATAAGATTCGCGTTGAATTCGACACTACCGAGCAAAGGGACCTTGCTCTCACTAAAATCAACAAAACCACTAACCTTCAGGCCGAAGCTGGCAAAAAATTAAAACCCATGATAATAGTTAAAGGCATCTCCAACTCCATCCCATTAGAACTATTAACAGAAACAATCACAAACCAAAACAATTTTAATTCATGGTATCTCCGCCACTATGGCGCACCATCGTCAACCTACAGAAACTCAATGTGGACCACCAACGAGTTCATGTAGAAGAGTTCACTCCTCTTTTGCAATGCTTTAAATGCCTGAAATTCGGACACACTCGTAACCACTGCACTTCTGAGGAAATTAACTGCTCCCATTGCTCTGACTCTGGTCACGAGTACAAGGACTGCCCAAACAAGAACGACTCAACAAAATCCACATGTTTCAACTGCAAAGTTCATCAAGAAAAAGGCAACAAGGGTAATGATAAATTAGACCATAGCGCAACTTCAAATACCTGTCCAAGGAAAATCTTTATGGCTGCACGCACTCGTTCCAGGACCGATTATGGACCATAATAGTAGTACACTCAATAATACACCCAACACCCTGTTTAACTCACCATCAGTCATAAAACCCAACGCCATTCAAATTAACCTTGGCAAAAGCAGAAATGCTTTACATGAACTTTGCGTCTACCTTGACAATAACAAACCTGACTTTGCTTTCATTACGGAACCCTACACAGGAACAAACGAGCGAATGAAACTCGATAACCAGATGTATACGCTCTATCAATTTCCCACCGCTCGTCCCACCCGTGCATCCATAGCCATCCGCAAAAACATTTCCTCCGCACTAGGCATCACCAGTCACTCCAACTCGAATATATGTATTGTACAGTGTAAAGATAGTCTTACAAATCACCAAATTCATCTTGTTTCCGTATATATCGAACCCCGCATTGATCCCTACAACACCCTCAATACCCTTGAGGACTTCATAAACCACAATCGCAACTCCACTTTCCTTATATGCGGTGATTTTAATGGATGGCACCACTGGTGGGGCTCAAACAGATGCAACGACAGAGGAGACTTAATCGCAGATTTTGTCACCAACAACAATTTAATTATCAATAACGAAGGAAACACACCCACATTTCAGACCGTAACCCACAATCAACCACGTGAATCAATTATTGATCTCACACTAGCAAGCAACCGCTCATCCATCAGCATCACCAATTGGATGATTGACCTCAACTTAATTCCTAGTTCAGACCATAATTCCATCACCTTTTATGTCTCATTTACTAGCACACGCTTCACTAAAACCAAAAAGCTATCTACATACAAATATAACACGACAACTGTATCATGGAATAGAATTATTGATAGGTTCACTGATGCGATCCGCGAGAGACTGCCTTCCATCGAACGTATCAACGAATTTAACACACAAGATCTTGACACCCTTGTAGATGATGTCACAAAAGCCATTCAACACGCCTGCGATAGTATTCTACCTCGAACTCGCGGCGCGCCAAAAAAACCCCCTTTCTGGAATGACCACTTGCAAGAGCTTAAAGCCAACGCACTCCGGACACACCACAAACTCTCACGATACAAACGACGCGGTCTCCCTCTCAACGAGGTTATTGCTGAGAGACAAATTGCTAGAAAAGCTTACTCCGAAGCCTTCTGCGCCACATCCACCCAACATTTCAAGGAATTTTGCAACCAACAAGTAAAAGAAAACGTCTGGTCAGTCACCAACCGAATCATTAAAACAAAACCACTAACACAACCACCATCCACCCTTCTTCTTAACGACGGCACCTATTCCACCGACGCCTTGGAAACTGCTAATGCCCTAATGGATAACTTCTTCCCTGATGACACCATCGACTTTACCCCTTCACAGCAATCGATTAGATCCTCAATGAACCAACCTCTTCTCACTCCATCTGAACCTCCATTTACCACAACCGAAATTCTGAATGGCCTAAATCATATGAGCCACAAAAAGGCACCTGGCGTTGACCACTTAACCGCAGATATTTGCCTACAGTTCGCCAATCAATTTCCCGATTATCTAACTAAAATATACAATAGATGCCTTGAACTAACCTACTTCCCCTTGCCATGGAAGCATGCTGTCGTTAAAATCATTCCGAAACCTAACAAACCTAATTATACTAACTTATCCTCATTCCGTCCCATTGGCCTCATTAATGTTTTTGGCAAACTGCTAGAAAGGCTAATAATCGATCGCCTCACTTATCACCTTAACATCAACAACCTCAATAATAATAAACAATTTGGATTTAAACAGCAAGTCTCCACCTCCCAGGCCATTTCAAACGCTGTCCATGCCATTAAATCATATAAATCACACGGTGAACACGTAATTACTATATCACTGGACATAAAGGCAGCCTTTGATAATGCTTGGTGGCCTGCTATATTTATTAGACTGCGTCATTACAATTGCCCCAGCAACTTATATAACATTCTGATTAGCTACATAACTAATAGAACAGTGGGACTTACCTTCTCTGACATCGAAACCACCAAAAACATGACTCGCGGCTGCATCCAGGGCTCCGTCTGTGGTCCCACTATGTGGAACCTTATCATGGATGAGCTCCTCGACCTCCCACTTCCAGATAACTGTCATATACAAGCATTTGCTGACGATGTCCTTCTGATAACACATTCGACCGATCTCACCACTTTAGAAAATACAACTAATCTGGCACTGCACCATATTAATGAATGGGGGAAAAATGTCAAACTTCACTTCGGCCCAGAGAAAACGACCATCATAGGCTTCACCAATAAATCTACTAAATTAAACATACATATGAACAACACAAAGCTAAAATTTACAAAAGAACTCAAATACTTAGGAGTCATAATAGACGACAAATTAAAATTCATAAAACACGCTAACCACATAATTGAAAAAGCCAAACAAATATTCTACAAGCTCCTTATTTACACTAGACCCACTTGGGGCATCCACTCCGATAATATCCGAATAATTTACGACCAAGTCATCACCCCCATCATATCTTACGCTTCATCAGTCTGGTCCAGTGCCCTGGAATACAAAGTTGTAGTCAAACAACTACTCTCTTTCCAAAGGTTATTTGCCATAAAGATAATTCACGGCTTCCGAACCAACAGCACAATAACATCAATAACACTTGCACAATTAACCCCTCTACCAGAAAAAATTAAAAGCATCTCGGACATTGAAACTTCTAAACTCCGTGGCGCCTCATCATTCCTTCCTCTTGACATCCCCGTTGAAAAACCCTCTCTCCCATCCTCTCTTCTTCACCCCTCCCTCCGGGAACCCATAACCTTCCTGGAAATATTCACTACAGAGGAATACATAGACCTCCAAACCGATAACTACTGTAATATCTTTACCGACGGTAGTCGGCATGACGATGTCGTAGGAGCAGCCTTCGTCGCCTTCAGTCCGCATTCCACCTCTCCTACAGTTAAAAAATTCAAGTTACACCCCTCCTGCTCCGTTTTCCAAGCAGAAATGCTTGCCATTCAAAAAGTCTGTCAATTTATAATCAGCAACAAAATTAAATCATACTCCTACTACATCTTCTCCGACTCCAAATCTGCTCTCCTCGAACTTTCCAATCCCTACAGCCATAACACATTCGCAGTCAACATATTCCGCCAATTGCACTTTGCCAAAACCCAAAACATCCAAATACAATTCGCCTGGGTAAAAGCCCATGCCGGAATCCCTGGCAACGAGGCAGCTGACACGGCGGCTAAAGCTGCGGCTTTCCTGCACAAACAACCAGACCACTCTCACACACCTCTTTCATACATAAAACACATACACAAAACAAACCTTCTCACCTCCTCACAACAACTCTACGAAAATTCCGCCGGGTCAATCCACACCAAGCAACTCCTTCCTACCTATCATGACCTCACGAACTTCCTCTCCAAAGTCAAACTCACCTTTCCAATAACCCAATTCCTCACCAACCATGCCTTCCACAAATCATACCTCTTCCGATTTCACATCACTGACAACGACCTCTGTCCTTGCACCAACACAATCTCGCAGACCTTCCAACACCTTATTTATCACTGCCCCAGATTCGCACTTTCACGACTAACATTTACACATATCTGCCAAAACAACAATATCGATCCTCAAGACCCCCTTCTCCTAATTAAATTAACAAACAACACCGAAACACGTAACTCATTCCTCCACCACATTACCTATATCATAAATCAACTAAAACACTTTAACGGCACATAACATTTAAACAATCAACTTGCAAACGGTTCCAGGAGAGGGCGTACTCCATAAGCGCCACTCCTGAACTAAAAACCAATTGACTCAACAAAAAAAAAAAAAAAAAATATCTTTATTGTATATTACCTACATACATATTATATTTCATACCGTTGCTTGACCACCCTGAACTAACCAGCGAATAACCTGAGGTGTATGAACAGAGCCATAAACCATTAGGAGGATTGATCTGAATTACATATACACTTTAGTGTACCACATTTCGCCATATCATTCCTGTAATGATTGGTAATCCTCGTCGTAGTCAGAAGCACCTAGGTGAGGTTGAAACAAATAATGTTAGCATACTTGAGTGTACCTATGTTTCGCCATATCATTCCTGTAATGGTTGGTAAACTTAGTCCATTGTCCGAGCTACCCCTTGAGTGAAGTTGTATATATCAACTATAATTGTATACTTGAGTATACCTACATTTCGCCAAATCATTCATGCAATGATTGGTAAAACCCGTCCACTGTCGGAGCTACGCCTAGGATGGCATAAACTAAATTAATTTATATTAGTAACCTTTACTGTGTGATACCAAATTATATATTTGGTGAATCATGGTAATAGGTGAGGTAACTTGGTTCATAAGCCTGTGGGAATTCCTTCTTGAATTCATCTCTCATACCTTTATTATAGAAACCGCTAATGGAATGATAGTATCAGAATAATACTACCCCCTATGTGTTTTATTATAGGAATTTCCAAATTTGTAAGATTTTGGATAGCGGATGGTTTGAGATGGAAGCATTTTAATCTTGGGTTAAATTGTTTCCTGGTATGCTGAACAAGCTTCAGTTGATATACATGAAGATGTAGCTGTATTTGCTCATCTCAGAAATCGATTAAATCTTGGTCTACTAAGCGTTTGGCGCTTGTATATTTTCAAGGTTATAACATACCTGGGTATCCTCCAGTCTACTCGGAGCCATGTCTCACCAGAGGAGATTGGAATTTATAAGAGAAGCCTAAGTAGTTCTAACAGCCTGGTTCGTTTAGAACTCCGATATCCAAGTCAGACTAGCTTGATGTTACTTGGCACAACAATGGAATATTGAGTGAACTCCTACCCAACTTACCCACTCCTTATAGTACTTATTCTGATCTATCCGTAGAATATAAATAACAATTACATAATACATTTCAAGAAGGCTATTCTACATAGGTGAAGATAATTATTCAATAAATACTCTACAATAAATATGGTTGTTTTATTATACCTACTTTTCCCATTGTGGTCAAGCAAATGTATAAACTATAATCATAAAACCCATACTTACTTATCCCTTCATCCTATATTAATCCTACTCGGCTTACCAGAAGCTAATTCTTAAATAATTGTATCTATCTGCTAAAATAGTTCAGAATGGATTTATGTTACATTAATGATAACTATCTTGATGTATATCTGAGTGTTTGTGGTACGGACATTCATATGATTACAACTTCAACCACTTTGCTGGCATGGTTGCAACTTGGCTTACCGATGGTCCGGACTCTCTTGGCCTAAGGGCAAGACGAGATAGACTGTATCGTGTATTGCTGATTGTATTTCATGGGCAGCACTTGTGAATTTGAGCACTGCTCCGGACTCACTGGATTTCCTTGACTGGACCAGATTGAGACAGAGTTGATGTATCATTGGATCAGGGTTTCTACGGTAGATGTATCCTCGGATCTTCTTCAATTCGTCATTTTATAAATCATGAGACTGTTTGTATGAACATGATCTCAGATATACCAATAAGCTTTGGAGGTTCTTGCCAAGCATAACTCCTAGCTGAACTATTATGGCTATCACTGGGTATACTTACCTATTGATAATATTAACATCAATATTGTGGATCTGGAACTCGTTCTAATCCCTATTACTTTCGTGATCAGCTGTTCAAGCTGTTTCATCACCCAAAAAAAAAATATTTTCAAGAGAGGAAATGTTGTATGGATTGTTTCTCATTCGTCTTCCGCGTGGCTGGGGCGGAGAAGACACCTTTTCCAACCCCACATTGATACCTAATTATCTACTGTCCATTACCCCTCGTAATTATCATGACCATTCGGTAAACATTTAATTATTGCAACTAGTCTGTATGTTACATCCCTAGGTTCTATAATAACCACAATAAATTCACTATCTCATTATAAATAAATAGGTACTCACTTGTTGATAAAGCTTTAATAATTTATTACAATAATCTAGAATATTATTATCAATATTAATGTCACTTTTAGGTTATGTACACAATTGACACTAAAATACCTTTCATCTATTACTGATAGGACAATCTGAGTTACTAGAACAACTTGTCTAGGTTTAGGAAATTAGAAGCACTAGTTAGGTCTAACAAATAATTTAGAATCACTATAAGATATTAACTTCACTTATTTAGGTTTGAAATTAGAAGCACTATTTAGGTCTTACATTATAGTTCTGAGCGCATAATCACAAAAAAGAATCCGGTTTACTATGACACAACGTAGAGTCCTACCACTAATCACTAGACGATCGATCACATTGGCCAATCATCAGTAAAAGTTTCATATTAGAAGTACATTATAGGTATTCTAAATGGAACTATATAGTTGATATACTATCATCTTATCAGATAGAATAGTATAATCATTTAGACGATTATAATGCAGCTTTCCATGTATTTCAGATTCTCCGTACATCGTTCAAAAATTTATAATCCATGTTCAATTTATTCTAGATATAATTCCTTTCATATTCTAGGCTTTCCTTCTTCTTAGTCTTTCTTTCTTCTGTATTTATATATATTTCCTTTCTTTCTTCCCCTTTAATAGATTAGTTAGGTATATATACTTAGTTAGTTAGTTATAGTAAGAGGGGGTTTTTACAATGGGGCACAAAAAAAGTTTTGCACTTCTAGCTAATCGGAACTATTTGAATTTCGAATGTTATATTTTTTTAAACGTTGCAACCTTCTTAGTAATAAAAAAAACAATTGGCGGGAAATCATTTGTCAATTGTTTTTTATCACACATCAAAGTTCTACGTTTGCAACGAAAATGGAATTAAGTCGAAAAGATTTTAGAGCGATGATTTTTTATGATTTTAAAAGTTCTCTCTCTCCGCAAGACTGTGCCGCTCGTCTTCAATATGCTTTTGGGAGAGAAGCACCTTGTTTGAGCACCGTGAGGCGATGGTTTGCTGAATTTAAGAGAGGTCGAGTTTCTTTACATGTCGAATTTCGTGAAGGGCGGCCTTCAACTGCCGTCAACGAAAATAATGCGGCTACTGTCAAGCGGTTAATTGAAGAAAACCCGCGGATTATCTATGAGACAATTCGAGGACTATTGGGGATTGGTATGAGTCAAATCCAGAAAATTTTACACGAAGAATTGAAAGTTCGGAAACTTTGTTGTCGTTGGATCCCTCATGAACTGATAGCGGAGCAGGAGCGGGCTCGCGTGGAATGGTGCTCACAGATGCTACTGAAGTACGACCACGGACATTCTAATGCTGTTTATGACATTGTGACAGGAGACGAAACGAGGATTTATTGTTTTAAACCGAAAAAAAACAGCAATCTTGTGAATGGGTGTTTGAAAATGAGAACAAGCCAACAAAAGTGAGGCAGGCGAGAAACGTTGGTAAAAAATGATCGCGTTTTTTATCTCAGCTACGGGTCCCATCTGTACAATTCCACTTGAAGATCAAAAGAGTGTTAATGCCGAGTAGTATTCTATCATTTGTTTACCCAGTGTTAGAAAAAGTTCGCGAAAGACGACCCAAAAGCCGCGTTCTCCTACATCATGACAACGCTTCTTCACACACGGCCAACAAAACAAAGTCATTTTTAGCTTCCGAAAACGTACAACTCGTCACTCATCCTGCGCATAGCCCCGACCTAGCACCCTGTGATTTCTGTATTTTCCCCAAAATCAAAGATTTGATGAGAGGTTTCACTTTTACCAACTCCGAAGAGACAGTGATAGCGTTCAATCAGCACGTAGAAAACATGACTTCAGATCTGTGGTCCTCCTGTTTAAAAAAATGGTTCGATCGCATGAAAAAATGTTTAAAATATAAAGGAGAGTATTTTGAAAAGCAACAATCAAAATATTTTGGTTTTAACATGTTGTTTTTTTAAGTTACGCAAAACTTATAGTGTGACCTACGTATAAACATTTCTCGGGGTCAGTTCCAATATCGGCTAAACGGGTACCTACCTACCTATATCTAACTACTGTAGATTACTTCATTAGAGTCCTACATAATCGACTTTTTAGATTTATATTTATGATAGAGACCGGCTTTTGTACTGATTAAAACTATCCTCTCTATCTCCTATAGGCCTCCGTCACTCCATGTTCTTGCGCGCTATAATTACCTACCGCCCGGCCGATCGTTTGAGGACCAAATTCAGTGCGGTTTTCGCAAGCGAAGCGCACGCACGTTGTTCAATTTTAATAGTTCCATTCGTTCGTACGCGTAGGTACCTACGATACCGTCTGGTGCCTTATGTGCTGTAGATGGGTGCAAATCAAGTAAAAGAAGGGGTAAACACCTAAAATATGAAACGAAGGCTGGGTAGTATTCTTTATGAAATTTTAAATGACATAAATTTAGATTCTCCCTGCCCTTGTTTTCCAAAACAATATCTCATAAAACTTTTTATTAGATTCAGGATTTTTTCCACACTAAAATTTAATAACCGAGAATTTAGAAAGGGTAAGAAATTTATATAAAAATAGAACCTACACACTGACGTCTATAATTATGTTTTATCTAGATGTGCACAGCCAGCAGCAATTTATAAAAATAATATTTTATAAACGATACAATTTTAAACTGCCACATATAAGTCAGAACATATTCACAGTTCTCAATAACATAGACAAAAAGTTATGTTAATTTAATTTTATCGAAGAGGCAGCCCTGCGATTGCTGTGGGATCGCGCGGTGCGAAGCAATCTAAACTGTACGCTTGAGTATTTAGGCACATTTTAGCATGCAGTGGTTGCCGACGCGACGGAGTAGGCTATCATGATGTGATGATTGTACTCTGTAGTCATTCGGTTTGGTGCATTTCTGGCGCCACCCTTGCGCGTTGCTTGTGAATTTAGCAGACTACCGATTTTTTGACCAATTGCAGTTGTAACGAAGACCGGGCGCTAGAGGTAAGTGTGTATGCAAAATGAGAGGACCGAATTCCACCAATGGATTTAAGTTAAGAAAAGATCAAAAGTTAATAATGCGGATCTTGCCGTTCAAATATTTGGTCCATTTTTTTTACCCCTCTACTCTTATTTGTAAAGGAAATGTATTGAGTACAATCTATAAAATCATTTTAATGATTTACAAGAAAACTAAAAGGATATCTGTTGGATTCGATATAAATATAAGTAGGTAGTGTTTTTGTGTTTCGTTTTTAACGCTATTTGTAACACCTACTGAATAGCATAGGTATTGAAAGTGTAATGTACCTATTGTGTAAATGTACGGAGAACTCGATCCCCCCCCCAGTCAAACCATTGACTCGGTTTTGGGGGACAATGAAACTAGCTTGTGTGTCTATTACTGTAATTAATAAATTTAAATAAATAAATAAAATAATAAATATTACGCCATCTGGATAAAATCCAGATGAATTTAATATTTAAATTTATTTAGTACCTACTTAGTTAGTTAGTTACCATCGGAAATGATGGAATACATTTTTTATTTGGTGTCAAAGCTACGGTTAAATGCAGAGACTTGGGATGGCGCTCGCTTTGCTCCCTTACATACTATATCTATGGTTAAATTATGGTTAAATGTCTAAAGCGTAACTTGATTTACGTCCTGCGTGCAGGTTGTCAATCATCCAAGCAAAGCAGGCTTATGATTGGTTGAGTGCTGTCGTCCGACCGAATTTTACTGTTGATATGAGGAAAGTGTAACACGTGATACGGGGGTTATATGATAATTAATTTGCTTCTCTTAGTTTAGATATATTTAATACAAACGCTAAGTTTCTTGATTTGCAATAGTAAAACGAGGACAAATGAAATTTCCAAAATATAAATCTACGAAACCAATGCGGTGTTACTAGTAATCTAGGTTAGGTTAGAGAGATTAAATTTTATTGTTTCTCGCTGTGTTATCGCTCGCTTGTGTATATTTTTGTTCTCTGTCGAATTATAAACAGGTTTTTAAAATTAACTATTTACATATTTATTTTATTTTCCTATTGTGAGAGTTAGTCCATTGAAATGTTACATTTGGGTGTGCAAAAGTCAGAGGACGCTATTTTATTTCTTAGATATCAAGGGGGGAGTAGTGTAAAGCTAAATCCAAGTTTGTGGGGTCCCAACCCTTATGGGTTTTCCGCCATCTTGAAAAAGGGTTGCAAATAGTTATCGCGCTCTATCTACTATTCATCGCAAAAAAAATTGCGACCACATTTTTGTCGCAAATTAAATTCTCTACAACTTTTTTCTACAACTGTTTGTCGTAGAATTAAACATTACAAAGTTATTAACAAAAACAGATGAAAATTTGAAAAGGAATTTCCTTTAAGGGGTTATATTTTTTTCCCTGATCATTTTACAGTAAATTTCATCATAGCAAGTTTGTAGATGAGTATTCGAGGAATAATTTCCAATATTAACATTTTAATATTTATTTATTTATAAGGGATTTACAGCGCTCCGAAATTAACGATAACGCTGCCTAACGACAACCTTGAAAAAGGGTTGCGTTAATTGGTTATCGTGCTCTATCGGGCAAACTATTCATCGCACAAAAAACTGGCGACAAAATTTTTGTCGCAAATTAAGTTCTCTACAACTTTGTACTATAACTTTTTGTCGTAGAATTAAACTTAACAAAGTTATTAACAAAAGTAGATGAAAATTTTCTTTAAGGGGTCATATTTTTTTTTCTGATCATTTTACAGTAAAATTCAAAAGTGCATTTTTGTGGAGGAGTTTTTGAGGAATAATTTCCAATTTTTATTTATTTATAAGGGTTTTACAGCGCTCCGAAATTATCAGTGTTCTCCAATACTCGTAAGTATTTGCATAAAAATGAATGATCACACAGTTTTCTCTGATTTTTTAATTATCAAAATAAAAATACATTGTAATTATTGATGTTGCAATGTTGTTAATAACTATTTATGGACTCTTTTACCCCACGTCGAAACTTTTGAAATTATTGATTTTCACAATAATTTCTAATCCGAGTGTACATTTCCTAAAATTCTACATACATACATAAAATCACGCCACGATTTCCACTTGAAACATTAATGAAAGTTGAAGAAGCGAAAGAAGTATGCCAGGATCGTAGCAAGTGGAAATCCGTGGTCTCTGCCTACCCCACTGGGAAAGAGGCGTGATTTTATGTATGTATGTATGTATGTATGTAGAATTCTAGGAAATGTACACTCGGAATAGAAATTATTGTGAAAATCAATCATTTCAAAAGTTTCGTCGTGGGGGAAAGAGTCCTTAAACAGTTATTACAGTGTTGTTGTTACAGTGCAACATCAATAATAACAATGTTTTTTTATTTCAAAAATGAAAAAATGAAAGAAAACTGTGTGATCATTCATTTTTATGTAAATACTTACGAGTATTGGAGAATACTGTTGATTTCGGAGCGCTGTAAAACCCTTATAAATAAATAAGTATTGAAATGGTAATATTCGAAATTATTCCTCGAAAACTCCTCTACAAAAATGGGCTGATGAATTTTACTGTAAAATGATCAGAAAAAAAATTATAATCCCTTAAAGAAAATTTTCATCTACTTTTGTTAATAACTTTGTTACGTTTAATTCTACGACAAAAAGTTGAGCACAAAGTTGTAGAAAATTTAATTTGCGATAAAAATGTTGTCGCAAGTTTTATGTGAGATGAATAGTTTACCCGATACAGCGCGATAACCATTTGCAACCCTTTTTCAAGGTTTTCGTTAGGCCGTGTTGTCGTTAATTTCGGAGCGCTGTAAAACCCTTATAAATAAATAAATATCGAAATGTTAATATTGAAAAGTATTCCTCGAATACTCATCTACAAACTTGCTATGATGAAATTTACTGTAAAATGATCAGGGAAAAAAATATAACCCCTTAAAGGAAATTAATTCTCAAGTTTTTATCTGTTTTTGTTAACAACTTTGTAATGTTTAAATCTACGACAAAAAGTTGTAGGACAAAGTTGTAGAGAATTTAATTTGCGACAAAAAGTGGTCGCAATTTTTTTGTGCAATGAATAGTTAGCCCGATAGAGGGCGATAACTATTTGCAACCCTTTTTCAAGTTGCTGGAAAACCCCACAAACTTGGATTAGCTTTACACTAATCCCCCCCTTGATATCTAAAACATAAAATAGCATCCTCTGACTTTTGCACACTTAGCCCCAAAAAAATTAACATTTCAATGGACTAAGTAGCTTCAAGGGTATTGTGTATGACTATACTCCTAAAAAAGTCAGGCAGTCTGTCAAAATGTTGATATAAATTTTATTCGGTGTTCATTTAATAATCATTCACAGTTGTTCACTGTGCTCTAAAAAGTCTTGGCACTGACATTCATTGTAATACGCATTTCATTATAATACAATTATTGTCAAATTTTGTCCGTTTTGTCACTATAGTTGTTACAGTATGCAAGGTTAAAGATAGAGAAGGCGAAAATGGTGTCTGATAAAGAGAAAGTTTGCTACTACAACATAAATGTTAATAGATTATGTAAGTATTGTAAGTACTGCTACTACGTCTCTTTTACTTATCTACCTACTAGTTACCAGTTACAGCGTGTTATCGGCTTAGCAAGGTTAGTCATTATTTCAAGGGGGAAGGTATACGCTTTTATAATAAATTGCCTGAATCGGTCCTTTGTATGTCCGACAATAAATTTAAAACCTTTATAAAGACCACTTTATGTCAAAAAGCATATTATAAGACAGTTGATTACCTTAACGATAAAAGTGTCTGGCTTGAGCATGGTGCAGACGCCTCCTAAAATGCCGTAATTGTAGCATATTTTGTACTTAGGTGACTACAAATTTTTTTGTTGCATTTAAACGCTTATTGATTTTGACACGAGACCAACGGCGTCGTTAATTTAATTCATCTGAGCTATTTCACCTAGGTGCATTACATACACTTTTAGTAAAGTTTAGACACCTAGGTGCATTAAAATTACTTTTAAAAAACCTTAATCACCTTATTCACCTGGGTGCATCAAATTTATTTTAAAGTATAATTTATTCACTTTTATAAAGAACCTTTTTATCAGTAAGTGTATTTAATGCACCTAGGTGAAATAGCTCAGGTGAATTAGGTTAACGGCGCCAGACCAACGTACTCGTACATTCGACCACATTTAGTCTTAAGAAAATGTGTAAATGTGTCAATTATTGAAAAAGAGTGACCGAGAGTTTTATTGCCAGGTTCTCGGTTCTACTTATTGCTTTGCGAATCTGGCAGTACATGTAAATATAGAAGCAATGAAATTTTTTATTTTAACTACTTACTGACGTTTGTGAGAGCCATTTAGTGACCTATACACAATGATTTTAAATACAATGGATTTCGGATCATCGCTCAAAAGTGTCCGAACTAAAAGAGAAACAAAACGCTAAAAGAGAAACAATCGCGCGCCAGTCTTGATTTTGACAACTGAACGACAACACGTTGCACAATGCCGTACTGTATTGTAAAAACGTGTAAAAACTACGAAAAAAAAGCAAATTGAAGACGGTGTATCATATTTTCAGTAAATAAGCTTTTGTTTTATCATTTGCAATTTATTATTTTACTTAAAATACAGTATTTCGTCGATAATAAATTAAAAGACAAAAGTAAATATTGCAATCCAGTCCGATACCGAAGTACCTATCTGTCTCTTTCGAATTCATCCCAAGCTCAGTAAAAAGAAAGAGACCATTTCATTTTCACTGAATAATGTACTAACAAAATGACCATTCAGATTTATTCGGATTACCGATAGCGATGAAACTATTTGGAACAAATAGTGGAGACGCCTTGGCTCTTTATGATTTTTTTTTCGTTATATGAACCAACATCTATTTCAGTTTTCCTCGGGATCCAGTACACTGTGCACAATGGAAAAATATTATTGCCCTAGCACGGCGAGAAGAATATTTTGATCCAAAAAATAACAATCTTGTTTGTTCGGCTCATTTTATGGACATAACAAAAAGAGGTCCGATCTTTATGAAACTTGTACAAGAATCCCTTGATTGAATGGAGGAGATAAGCCCAAAAATGTTTTTAATTTTCACAGGGTATCATTGTTTTGTCATAAATGTCATTTTATTTCGTGTATGTACTGTTATTTTCTTTTTATTTGGATTCTCGGTAATGTATTCCCACGGGAATCGGGGCCGAGATAACTATATCTCGCGGGCGGAGTCACGGTGATCAGCTAGTAGCCAATAATTTCGTATCCCAAAAATTAACCATAAGATAAAAATAAATTAATGATGCGCAGTTTTAGCAACTAATTCAGTCACTTGAAACACGGCTATCTTGTAGTAGACGTAGCGACATAGCGTTATGAAAATAGTAATGAAAGCGGAAGAACTTTGACACCCGCAAGAAGTTTGGCATTTATAATATTATAATTAGTTAAATTCATTAATTCCCTTTTTGTTATTCATACACTACAGTTACTTATTATGAAACTGACTCGAAAAAAAAAATCTTTGTCAGTCGTTAATTAGTTTTTCAGCTTATTTCGTCTAACATAAACAAGTAATTACAATTTATAAGATTATGGAATTTATTGTAGTCTTACATTAATTATTACGCCTACGTAGGTACATATCATGGAATCCTTAAAAGACTTTAACAAAATAAACCTACTCCATTGTTTCTATGTTCACGTAGTTCAAGTATAAGCTGCATAAGGTGAATTAGTCAGGCGGACAGATAGAAGCTACGTAATGCGATAAATTAGTGCAAACAAAAGTGAACACTATTCCGTTGAATCAAGGTTTAAATTTTAATATGAAATTTGTTTATATCTATGTATGCCTATGTAAAATGTATAGGTCGACTCGGGACATTATTTTCTTGCGATTTGTTCTAGATCCTATGTCCGTTGTATTATAAGGTCTTTGCCTATACAAATAAATAAATCATTTCATTTTAGACGTAGGAAAATACCATCTATATATATATATAAAAGAAAGTCGTGTTTGTTACAACACTTATAACTCGAGAACGGCTGGACCGATTGCCATGGTTTTTGATTTGTTGGATTTGTTTCCGTCACGAATAGCAGAATACATCTTAAAAACAATGAAATAGATGCCGATTTGTTTATTACATGTAAAACATTAGTTGTACAATCCTGTCAAATAGTGTAACAACTATTTTTTTTTGGAGCTTATGGCCTGGTTGCTGAGAACTTTAAGCAAAAAATTTTTTTTTTTCTGAATACATCATGTGTGCGTTCAGAAATTTATTTTTTGTAAAATGTCTACAAAGTTCAGGTAGTGTTATATTTGTTTGTTTTAGCCATTAATTTTCGAAAATTATTTATTAATTATTTAATTTTTAATTCCAGAAAATAATACCTAAGATTTATTCTACAGTAAAAACATAAAATCATCGGAAAGGAACAAAATAAAAAAGAATAAAAAATCAGTTGGTAAAGGTTATAAGAATAAGGAAAAAAAATCTACAGGTTAACAAAAGTGTAAATGTCTTTTTATAGGTTGTATATGATTTTTCTTGATAAGATATTCATACGTAGTGGTTATATACTCCACAGAGAATACAATACTACGTAAGATATACTCTTTGAGCTATTGTCTATGTCTCGAAAGTTGTCACTGTTGTTATATTTGGTGGTTTTATGCGAGTGCACATTTTAATAACAATGCCGCGTCCTAGAAGATCTAATCTTTCCCAGCGAAGCCGTAATGCAATTAGGCAACGGAATATCGCGAGTCAATTATCTGATGGAGAACGAGAAATTGCACGAGAACAGCGCCGCGTTAGTATGGAGCAAAGAAGGGCCTTAATTCGTGCTTCTCAAACACAAGAGCAAAGAGAGGCAGCCCGTGAAACGGCTAGGTTAGAAACGAGAAATCGTCGAGCTTATCGTACAGATGAACAGAGGAATAATCTTCGAAGTGCAAGAAGAAATGGTTCAAGTATTGATTTGAATCGAGCAGCGTTTCTGTATGTTTGCACCATCGACTACAGCTTGCATCGTTTAGTTTGCATTGGTCCAATGGACGTTGTTTGCCAGCATTGTGGAGCATTGAAGTTTGCTGGTGAAACGCCTGGTTTGTGCCTTAGTGGTAAAGTGAAATTGCCATTATTGGTCCCGCCACCAGAGCCATTGTGCTCCCTGCTTTATGGCGAAACACTAGAATCACGACATTTTCTAGCGAACACTCAAAAATACAATGTCTGTTTCCAAATGACTTCATTGGGGGCGGAAATTATCGAAGAACACGGATATAATCCGACATTTAAGGTAATTTACGTTAAAAACTTTATTTTCTATCATTGTAAAAAAAATCTGGAATGTAGTTTGTTAGATTTCTGTATTTGTCTCTGAAATAAAAATGGCATGTTATTATTTGAAAAAAAAAAGTGTTTGTAAAAAAAGTGTTTGTAAATCTAACTATAACTATGGTTTTGACTTTACAGATTCAAGGCCAGATTTGCCATCGCATTGGATCATTGCAACCTATAGAAGATGCACAGCATAAATTCTTGCAAATATACTTCATGGGCAATATGAAAGAACAACTTAACCGGCGTCAAGGGATCAACACAGCTACGAAAAGAGCAATTCCCCAAGATCTGCAGCAAATGCTTCATGAACATCATGCATTGGTCAGGCTGTTCAAGACTGCTTTAGAGCGCATGCCAAGTGATGACTATAAAGTTGTGATCAGAGCAGATAAAAGACCAGCTGGAACACATGAACGCACATTTAATGCTCCAACAATCGATGAAGTGGCAATCCTGATTGTTGGTGAAAACTTGGAAACACGTGATATTGTACTTACACGACGCAATACTGGGCAACTACAAAGAATATATGAAACACACCGTTCATATGACGCGTTACAATACCCGCTGATGTTTTGGCAAGGAGACGATAGATATCACTTTAATATCAAAATGATTAATCCATTGAATGGTAAGATCAATATTGTTGTTTTCATTTTAACTTGATATACATTTTATTCTGTTTGCTTTTAGTACTCAAAAAAAATTGTAATTTCTAATTTAGTAGAGAGTAGCTGTAATAGTCGTTAACCTATTACGGGTTCTAAAATACAATTTTTACTGCATTTGTTTCAGGTGAGGAAACTACCAAGAAGGTTAGTTCGATGAATTATTACGCATATCGTTTGATGATTCGTGAAAATTCTGACAATTATTTGTTGAGATTTCGTAGACTGCTTCAACAATATTGCGTTGACATGTACGTTAAAATCGAAACGGAGCGCCTGACTTTCATTCGGTTGTATTAAGCTAAATTGCGTTCGGAAGAGTATAATCCATTTACGCGATGCAATTAGCACAGAAGAAGATTCAGAAAATGTTGGTCGATTGACTATTTTACCGGCGACATAGGTAGCCCGCGTCATTTGCATGAATATGCGCAAGATGCAATGACATATGTTCGTAATTATGGTCGGCCAGATCTATTCATTACATTTACATGTAATCCGAAATGGATAGAAATTATTCAATTGCTGCTTCCCGGACAAACATCAAGTGATCGACACGACATTACCGCACGTGTTTTCAGGCAAAAAATTCGGTCACTAATGAATTACATTGTTAAGCAACACGTCTTTGGGAATACTCGATGCTGGATGTATTCAATCGAATGGCAAAAACGAGGCCTACCGCATGCTCACATTCTGATTTGGTTAGTCGAAAGAATTCGGCCAGATCAAATAGATGACATCATATGTGCGGAGATTCCTGCTCTTGAAACCGATCCAGACCTACATGATGTTGTAGTCACGAATATGATTCATGGACCGTGTGGCACTATCAACCGACAATCACCGTGCATGGTCGACGGCAAGTGTTCCAAACGGTATCCACGAAAATTGACGGCAGAGACAATTACTGGCAACGATGGTTATCCATTGTATCGGCGTCGATCGCCCGATGATAATGGTAGAACTATCACAACTAAAGTGAAAGGAAACGATTTCGTAGTTGACAACAGTTGGATTGTTCCATATTCGCCACTTCTTTCCAAAACATTCAAAGCACATTGTAATGTTGAGTATTGCAATTCGGTCAAGTCAATTAAATACATTTGCAAATATGTCACGAAAGGGAGCGACATGGCGGTTTTTGGTATCCAAACATCCAATACCAACGATGAAATCACGCGCTATCAAGTTGGTAGATATGTGAACTGCAATGAAGCAATTTGGCGTATATTTTCATTCCCTATTCACGAACGTCATCCCACTGTTTTACATTTGGGGGTGCATCTAGAGAACGGTCAGAGAGTATATTTCACAGCGTCGAATGCTGCTCAACGTGCCGAAACACCTCCAGCGACAACACTGACCAGTTTCTTTGAGATTTGTCTTTGTGAACTTTGCTTTGGAACGCTACATCGAAGAAATTTCAACGTCGGAAGCAAGGCGATGCAGTTCCTGGTCATTCAGATATGCGTTCTACTGATGCTCTTGGTCGTATTTACACAGTTCATCCGAAGAATTATGAATGTTTCTATTTGCGGTTGTTGCTGGTACATGTTCGAGGGCCAACATCATTTGAATCACTACGAAATGTTAATGGTATTTCGTGCAGCATGTCAAGAGCTAAATTTGCTTGAAAACGATACTCATTGGGACACGACAATCGCTGAAGCAATTATTTCTGCATCTCCAAGTCAGATACGCACATTATTTGCTATCATCATTTCAACATTCTTCCCATCGAACCCACGTGACCTGTGGAACAAATACAAAGATAACATGTCAGAAGATATTTTACATCGAATTCACGTCAGCTCAAGAAATTCCGTTCTTGAGGTGAATGAGGAGATCCATAACCAGACTTTGCTCTTGATCGAAGATATGTGTTACCTCATGTGCGGCAGTTTGTTAGTTAGGTTAGGAATGCCAGCGCCAGATCGCGGAATGAATGACGCATTTAATAGAGAATTGGAACGTGAACGTGAATATGATCCACATGAACTAATCCAATCAGTTCAAACGAATGTATCTCTGTTGAATCCTAAGCAGAGGGAAGTCTATGATACACTGATTAATGCAATTGATGATGGAAATGGCGGCTTATTTTTTTTGGATGCCCCCGGTGGAACTGGGAAGACATTCCTCATGTCATTGATTTTGACCACTGTACGTGCGAGATCCGAAATTGCGGTAGCAATTGCTACTTCTGGAATAGCGGCCACATTGTTAGACGGATGCCGTACGGCTCACTCAGCGTTAAAATTGCCATTAAACCTTCAAACTACTGAACAACCGACATGTAACATTTCGAAACACTCCGCAAAGGCCAAAGTTTTAGTAGCATCAAAAATCATCATATGGGACGAATGCACAATGGCGCACAAACGCGCATTGGAAGCACTAGACCGAACATTAAAAGATCTGCGCAATGACTCGAGATGTTTTGGTGGTGCAATGATTTTATTATCTGGCGATTTCCGACAAACACTACCAGTCATTCCAAGATCTACTGCTGTCGACGAAATAAACGCTTGCCTCAAAGCATCAAATCTGTGGCGATATGTAAAGAAACTTCAACTGTCTGTAAATATGAGAGTTGCATTGTTGAACGATCTATCTGCTGATGATTTCTCGAAGCAATTGCTGACTATCGGTAATGGCCGTGTTCCTGTTGACAAATCGAGCGGTTTGATTTCATTTCCTCCAAATTTTTGCAATTTCGTATCATCAAAAGACGAGCTTATCAACAAAGTATTCCCGGATATCATTGCTAACCACAAAAATACTAAATGGTTAAGTGAGCGAGCAAGTTTGGCCGCTAAAAATAAAGATGTAGATGACCTCAATTTTATAATTCAAAATCAAATCGTAGGTACTCTGTATTCATTCAAATCTATCGACTGTGTAACAAACGTAGAAGAAGCCACTAATTATCCAACTGAATTTTTAAACTCCTTGGATGTGCCTGGTTTACCACCGCACAATTTAAAACTTAAAGTTGGCTCGGTAGTCATCATGCTTAGAAATTTAAACCAACCAAAACTGTGTAATGGAACGCGTTTGGTGATAAGAAAACTGATGAGCAATGTGATTCACGCGTCGATACTTAAAGGAAAATTTAAAGATGAGGAAGTTCTTATTCCAAGGATTCCGATGATCCCAACGGATATGGCCTTTGAGTTTAAACGAATTCAATTCCCGATTCGTCTTGCCTTCGCCATGACGATCAACAAATCACAGGGCCAATCCTTGACTATTTGTGGCCTCAATCTAGAAAATGCATGTTTTTCTCATGGTCAATTGTACGTGGCATGCTCACGTGTCCGCCATCCGCTTTATTTGTTCTTGCGCCTGACCAAAAAACAAAGAATGTCGTTTACCACAAAGTGCTTGAATGAAAATCCTATTAATGAATTAATCCGAGTTTTTTTTTTCCAATCTGCACAACATAGTTTTCAATATTTTTTTTCTGACATGAGTTTGAAGTACTTAATTATTATTTTTTATTCTTTTTTATTTTTATTCTCATTCTGTATGTATGTTTTCATCATCATTCATCATAATAAAATACTTTTTTGTTTCTATCTATATAAATATATTATTTTGTATCATTGTTTTACGTTCATCAAAGCCTAAATTAGTTCAGCTAAAAAGTAACACGACATTCATTGACTGTTAGGCGGTACGAAGTTCGCGGGGTCAGCTAGTAAAGAAATAAAAGTCATAGCACGAAAGAGAAGGAGGTACCGATTTTGGTTGTTTTAGGATTGGTTTAAAGGTTGTTAGTGTTTACTTGACTCCAAGTAAGATAGAAGGCAATTACATAGTTTGATTATTTTTAAGCTTCGACTGTAGTATTAGTTTTAGTTTTCATGAAAACTTAAGTCTGGCAATTATTCGCTGATGTCGAATAGTAGTCAGCATTATTCGCTATTTGACGAAAAATTACAATATGGCGAAGGTACTACACGGATAGGGGTACCCATGTGTATGCTGGCTGCCTCCCTGGACCTCTCCAAGGCACTTGACAGGGTTAGGTATGATATCATGTGGAAAAAGTTGAAAGACGCGGGAGTACCCGGAGACACTATCAACATCTTTAGGTATTGGTATAGGCATCAAACTAACCGTGTCAAATGGCGTGGTGAGTTTTCAGATGAGTATGGGTTGGAGTGATGAGTGAGACAGGGGGGAGGGTTGACTTCTCCTTCCCTTTTCAATATGTACGTCAACCAGTTGATGGCTAGGCTGAGCGAGACAGGTGTCGGTTGCTCCATCGACGGACAGTGTGTCAACAGCATTAGCTATGCCGAAAACATGGTCTTGCTCAGCCCGTCTATTTCAGCACTCAGGAAACTGGTTAAGGTATGTGAGGAGTATGCTAGGTCTTGTGTACAACTCGAATAAAAGCGAAATGTTAGTGTTTAGATCTAAAGGTCGCCGGCTAGAGGAGGTAGCACCCGTCCTGCTTGGTGGCACTGCTCTTAAAAGGGTGGCGCATTTTAAGTACTTGGGCCATGTGGTAACTGAGAACTTAAAAGACGATGCGGACATTGAGAGGGAAAGGAGAGCGATGGCGGTCCGCTGTAATATGTTGTCTCGTAGATTTGCACGATGTAGCAGTGATGTAAAGATAACCCTTTTCAAAGCCTTCTGCCCATAAACTTATATGTATACTACATATGTAGTACGTATGTAGTATACATATAAGTCAATGCTTCTGCCAAACATTATACACGTGTAGTCTATGGGTCAACTATACACAGCGGGCCTTCAACGCTCTCCGAGTACAGTATAATAATTCCTTCAGGGTGTTGTTGGGGCTCCCAATACGGAGTCGAATCGCGTCTTCTTAAATCGGGTACGAGGGAGTGGCAACTTCATCCTGCAGACCATTGCTCAGAAACCAGACTGCACTATCTTGCGACCCTGGGTGCAGGTTCATGCGCTTGTGCCCGGAGTCCCGGAGAGGGGGAGGTTTAGAAGTTAAATTAATTAAATTATAAATAAATAAATATGACTACATGACTATAACTAAAATTATATAACTTAAATTTAATTAAATAAAAATAAAAATATAAAATAATAATAATATAATAATTCTGTATAATGAAGTAATAATAATAAAATATAATGTGCTAATTTAGAGGGGCTCGTGGTCTAGTGGTAACCGACAATGTTAACACATTGCAAAGGTTAAGCAACATCGACTCAGACCGGTCTTAGGATGGGTGACCATTTCTTAAGACATTGAGACCCCTCCGTGCCTCGGAGAGCACGTTAAGCCTTCGGTCCCGGTTGTCATACTAACATCTATGGCAGTCGTTAGGGGTAGTTGATGACCGACCGTATAATACATACAGTGTCTGTATGATTGTACCTGCTAATCACTGGAACGGCTGGACCGGTTTCAACGCGACTGGCAGATAGCTGATGTGATAAGGTATCCAACGAACGCCGCCACTGCCGCTTCATACGCATGTAACTTATGGCTCTCACAATCGAGCGCGCGCACTCGCAGAGCGTTTTGTTCGATAACCCATGGAGCCCTAAATCAAAAATCCGACCGGTCTAACTACAGAACTTCGATATCGCCCATGGGTTGTGAAGGTCAGATGGCAATCGCTTCACGGAAAATATCGAAGTTCAGCCGAATCGCAGTTAGACTGGAAATCCGACCCCAACTGAGTTGGGAAAAGGCTCGGTGAATAATAATAATGTGCTAATTTGAATTTGATAAATATTATATTTTGTAATGTTTAAACACCAATAGAGGGGCTCGTGGTCTAGTGGTAACCGACAATGTTAACACATTGCAAAGGTTAAGCAACATCGACTCAGGCCGGTCTTAGGATTGGTGACCATTTCTTAAGACATTGAGACCCCTCCGTGCCTCGGAGAGCACGTTAAGCCGTCGGTCCCGGTTGTCATACTAACATCTATGGCAGTCGTTAGGGGTAGTTGGAGCCCTAAATCAAAAATCCGACCGGTCTAACTACAGAACTTCGATATCGCCCATGGGTTGTGGAGGTCAGATGGCAGTCGCTTCGCGGAAAATATCGAAGTTCAGCCGAATCGCAGTTACACTGGAAAGCCGACCCCAACTGAGTTGCGAAAAGGCTTGGTGAATGAATGTGTAAACACCAATAACTAAAAACTTAAATTGAGAACTATATATACTAACATAGGCTATAAGATTTTTGTTACTGGATATGGATGGATATTGTCTGAAATAAAATTATTTTATTTATTTATTTATAATGTCAAATACCGAACAATAGCGACTATTCGCGGCATCTCTACTTACAACGTTATAGAGCAAATGTTCACATTTTTCATATAAAACTAAAAGTACGATACACGGTATCTATAATTATTACCAAAAACTATAAAAAAGAAGTCCAGTTTAGTCTGCTTTGCAACTTGTTTAAACTTATAACTATTTAACGAGTCATCAACACTGAAATTACTACAATTACATTTTATACTTTAACCGTTGCTAGTATTTACAGGAACCTCGAGCATGTATTGCGTCATCGGGCTGATCTGCAAATAGCCCATCTATTCCGGTTTCTAAGAACGCTCTAATTTCACCTTCAGCATCACCAAGAGCATCAGGAGGCAAATCAGGACTACGGTGTTCAGAAGGTAAATATGAATTCTCTGATCGGAAAGTGTAAGGATGGACTTTTAGACCAGCTGCGTGGGCATCTGCAACAAAACTAGTTGGTTCACCCAGTGTGTTATCTGCATTTCGAGGAATTATGTATGACTTAGCAGGGCCAACAGCATCAGCATAGGTTGCAATATAATGTAGTCCTTCAGCAGTTGCCATTTGACCGTAAGTGAGGTCGGAGTCTAGCTGGGTTTGGTCAAATGGTTGATTTGTACGTGAATCAAACAGTTGTATTAATCGTATATCAGTTATAGTTCTTAATTTTTTTAAATTGCTGACTTCAAAAGATTGAATATAAACTGGCGCTTCAGGGCCATGATAACCGTTTTTATTTAACAATTCAACAAGAGCGTTCTCCATGCTCAAACCCAAACGCTGGAAGTGTAGAGGATGTTTGATTTCAGGGTAAATCCCAATGGGGCGATGTAAACTGATTTCCAGACCTTTAACCAAGTCAATGATCTCTTGCATTGTTGGTACCTCAAGAGCGTAATTCATTCTTGAATTGCCAGGTCTAATGTTAGGAATCCTTTCAATTGCGCGTAGAGTTTTTATCTCTGCAAGTGTGAAGTCCTCTGTGAACCATCCAGTTAATCTTTTGCCATCGACATATTGTGTGCGTTTACGAGAAGCAAATTCTGGATGCTCTGATATATCAGTTGTCAAGTCAAGTTGGTTATCGTGCCTGGCGATTATATGCCCATCTTTAGTCATAACAATATCAGGTTCCACGTAGTCAGCACCCATAGTGGCGGCGAGGGAGTAGGCACCGAGGGTATGTTCTGGAACATACCCACTAGCACCGCGGTGTGCTATTACCAGTGGCTGACAGAAGTCTTTGTCATAGTCGGTTTTGGTGCGATCATGTATGAGAACTAAGGCGATTACAGCGGTCATGCTTCCTATGACGATCAAAGCAACTAGTATTCCAAGTCCTTGAAGTGCCCTCATTATACCTTATTCTGAAATAGTCGGAGAGATTTTATATTATTTCGGTTTGTATTTAGCTTGTTTCATCTGTCGTTCTGGGTTAAACCAATAACTAACAAGAATATGCAATATTTAATAGGTACATCGTTATATTATACTCGTATATTACGTAACCAGATCAATTAGTGAGTCTAGTTACAGCCCAATAACATCACTTAATAGATGTAGAAATCTGTGTGTAAATGTCCTAAAAAAATAATGTAGGTAAACCCGTTTATACTGTTGATACTTTTTTTTTTAATTCTGCGGCCCAAGACCGCAGCCGCTCTAACGTCCGTTGCCGGGCGTCTCTGGTTCACACGCAGAAGGTATTTCCATACCGTTGATACTGAAGTAACTTGTTAGTCATTAGATAAACCCCATATAAACCCAGACATTTGTGTTGTGTACCTAATAAAGGCACAACACAACAAGTAAGTTAATCCTATACTATGCAAGATCCAAAGACTTCTTTTCAACTCGGAAAAATAATTCCAACGACGAGTTTCAAATAAATTTCATTTATATTGATTGCGTTATGTTGTGCAAATATTTTATGAACGTGCATATTGAACATCAAAAACATACTCGTATTTACAAGTGTCAAGTTGACTGAAGGTTATCAATTATCAGGTAAAGACAATTTATTATTATTCTACAATGTTTTGCTCTGTATAGGTCATAGACCAACGCCGTCGTCGTATACGCTGTCGCCGTATACACGTAGTATTGTATTCTCTTTGCCGTATACGACTAGGTAGATGTACACAGAAACAAAACATAAATATTTTTCAAATGTCACCTAGATTATTAGAGAATAACATTATTTAATAAAATTATGAGATGTGTACCTACACTTGATGACCATATTCAGGTTTTGACACAAGTATTTACCATGCTGACTGCAAGCTAGCTGTACGGACCAATTGACTTTGAACTGAATGGTCGACCGTGTAGTTAGCTTGCAGTCGTTCAACTGCACACAGACTTCAATCGGGCTGCACAGTTGGTTGGCAGTTTTATTGCAGTCGCATTCAAACGGCAGATTTGCAGCCGGAGTGCAGTTGAAACGCCCACTGCCGCATCGTCGTCGGCGTCGCCGTCAGTCGTTTGACTGTCTTGTACCTTACTGCCTACGCACACTGGATGATAATTCACTACATTTTTTTACAATTCATTCAATTCCGTGAGAGGGGCTCGTGGTCTAGTGGTAACCGACAATGTTAACACATTGCAAAGGTTAAGCAACATCGACTCAGGCCGGTCTTAGGATGGGTGACCATTTCTTAATACATTGAGACCCCTCCGTGCCTCGGAGAGCACGTTAAGCCGTCGGTCCCGGTTGTCATACTAACATCTATGGCAGTCGTTAGGGGTAGTTGGAGCCCTAAATCAAAAATCCGACCGGTCTAACTGCAGAACTTCGATATCGCCCATGGGTTGTGAAGGTCAGATGGCAGTCGCTTCACGGAAAATATCGAAGTTCAGCCGAATCGCAGTTAGACTGGAAAGCCGACCCCAACTGAGTTGGGAAAAGGCTCGGTGAATGATGATGATTCAATTCCGTCAAGAAATAAATTTTAAGACCTTAAACACTATTACAGTACTTACTGATAATTTTTTATTGTTATTGCCCGGTATACGACCGCTTACTTTGTCACCCAAGTAAGTAATTACTTAGATCAATTTATTGACTAACTATTTGGTAATTCCTACTGTTGGTATAGTACGAGTGAATTTTGGTTTTCTTAAACTATTTTAAACACACGTCTTTGTATCCGAGGGGTAGAAAGACACTTTTAAAATGTCTGCATTTCGCATATTGCCGTTCCCGAGCACTTCAGATAATTTACTCATTACATTTAATAGCCTTGTCCGTTTGTCATCAGTTACATCGCGTACAAATGAGGGTGACTAGGACCACGGAGATGTTGATACCTCTCAGTATCAAAAATCAAACAATAACTACTCTGTTACCGTGTGTTCTGAGACTTGTGCAAAGCTTTTGATTGCGTCCAACACGAGATATTGGATCAGAAAGTTACGTCATTACGGAATAAGAGACAGGGATCTCGGTCTTCGGACTTCATATTTCAACAATAGAATTCAGAGAATCGATGTTAATGGTACACGTTCGAAGGGATCGGTTGTTGCTATGGGCATACCACAGGGTACGATACTCAGCCCATTTTTATTTTTTATTTATATTAATTATTATTTACCCTATTACGTCGGTAATCTATATCTATACTTATAATAAATCTGTAGAAGTGAAAATTCTGTACATTGAAAATATCAAAAAAATAAATGGCAGGGGGTGTTACTAGGCCGACACCGAACCCAAAAATGTGATTAAAATTTTTCTGTCTGTTTGTTCAGGCATCACGCAATAACTACCGGTTCGATTACGATGAAACTTGGTATAATTATTCTTTAATATCCTGGGCACCTACTGGGTACTTTTTATACCGGAAAAGTATATACAATAAAAAACAAACTTAATTTTGCGGTTCGATCCCTAGACCCGATTACTGTACCAACAGCGAATAATAAGTTTGTCGTAGGTTACTCCACCCGCAGTGGAGTTCACTAAGGGGCGCTGCACACGGCTAAGATACGAGTACTGTAATATTTTATCTTAAGATACAATATCGCTTGCTATACAATTCAATGGACTATCACACAAGATAATAAATAATATTTCATATTTTCGTATCTTAAGATGAATTTGTATGGTATAATAGAGAATATAATAGAGAAACTGTTGTGGGGCTTTATGAATGCAATAAAACCCAAAACAATGGTTTTTGAACTTTTGTCTGTTTGTCTGAATGTTTGAACACGCTAATCTCAGAAACGGCATAACCGATTTGAATTCTTGATTTGAATTTGCGGTTTTCAGTAATGCGTTGTGGTTTATTCAACTTAACATTTAAGGTTTGGTTTTCAATCGGTTCATAAATAAAAAAGTTATGTAGATCTAAAGTAACACCCAGCGGAGCTGCAGGTAGCAGCTAATAAATAAAATAATAACAGAATTGATTTCTTTGCTGATGATGACTTGTCTTATCTCAAATATTGGATAGAATCAGGCGTTACCTGGCGAAAATCCATGACAAAGTAATGGTAAGTAAGATGATGCAATTATTTTGAAAAGTTGAACATCTTACTTACCATTACTTTGACTTGTCATATCTTTAATATTAGAAGACAACCTGGTAACTATGACGATGTTACTATTAAAATCTTCATTGTAGGTAGTTCGTTGGCTTTTTTTTTATATTTAGTTCGCCAAATTGACGCCGCCCGCCTGGTGGTAAGTCGTGACGACGTCTAGCGATTGTGGGCCACTCTCACAGCACCTAATACTATAGAGAGTGGCCCTCAACTTGACAACATATTGATGTGCCTCTTCACGCTCCGCTTAAAGAACCCAGGATTATATGTGGGAGGAAACACGTGCACAGGCAGGGCGTTCCAGGCCACTATCGTTCGGCAGAGAAACGAACGTTCAAAACGTTCGGATCTCGCGATGCTATCCACTGTGCATCTCTGCCCGGCACGAGTCGTTCGGGATCGGAAGGAAGAGGGTGGGATCAGATTGAAGAGCTCTTCAGAACAACCGTGGTAAATACGGTAGAATGCGGCCAAGGAAGCTATTGTTCGGCGCTGAACTAGCGGCTCAAGGCTTCCCGTTACCTTCGGACAATATATAATACGGATAGCCCGTCGCTGCATAGCGTCGAGAGCGTCCAGCAGATACTTCGCAGAACCGTCCCAGAGGTGAGAGCAGTATTCGACGCAGGGTCTAATCTGCGCCTTGTACAGCAGACACCTCTGGTCCGGTGTAAAGAATCTCTTTACCTTATTCAGTATTCCTAGTTTCCGCGAAGCTAGCCCTATACATCTTTCGATGTAGTTTTTATTATTGAGCTCTCGACGAACGTCTATGCCAAGGATATCAAGGTTGTTCTTCATTGGTAATAATGCATTCTGAAGAGAGGGTAGGGGAAGGAAAGGGGATTTCTTTGCAGTAAATGCACACGCCTGTGTTTTGCGGGCATTGAACTCGACCAGGTTCTCGGTACCCCAAAATAAAAATAAATAAAATAAAATAACGTTTATTATCTTTGAAATTTTCAGAAAATTATTTAGATTCGTCAGAAGTTGGTGTGACTCTACCGAGGGTTCCAAAATGCAACGAGACTGAGAAGAGCCCTCAAGAAACTCAGCTCGGCTTTTTTCAAAATATTTCATCTTAAATCTAATACAGAGTTATTTAGAAAGGAGCAATTCGTTACGTTGTTACAACCAGGCCGCCTTGTCATCTAAGAAATCATTAATACTATAATAAGCTTTATGGCACAATTTACTTTTTATTAGTTTTTTAAATTTATTGACAGATAAATTTGCTATTTCGGTTGGCAATGTATTGTACATTCGAATAAAGTTCCCCGCAAAAGAATTACTCACTTTATGAAGCCTAAATTTAGGAACAGCCAGTTTATCCTTATTTCTTAAGTTTAGATTATGATTATCACTATTTTTCACAAATTTACTTTTGTTCTTGTGGGTATACAATAAAATTTCATAAATATACTGTGAATACACTGTAAGGATGTTAATATGCTTAAACTTATCTCTTAATGACTCCCGAGACCCCATTCCATAGATAGTCCTGATAGCCCTCTTCTGCAACACAAAGATGCATTCAATATCGGCAGCGTTACCCCACAGTAGTATGCCATATGTCATGATACTGTGGAAGTAGCTGAAGTAGACAAGACGCGCCGTTTTAATGTCTGTAAGTTGTCGGATCTTTTTGACAGCATAGGCTGCTGAACTAAGCCTGGCCGAAATTTTCCCGATATGAGGCCCCCATTGCAATTTGGAGTCTAACGTTATGCCCAGAAAGACAGTGTCATCGACCAATTCTATTATATCATCCCTAACCTTAACACTGGTTTTAACAAGTCTTACATTAGGTAAGGTGAATCTTACACATTTAGTTTTATTTTCATTTAATAATAAATTATTAGCACAAAACCAGTGGACTATCCTAGAGAGGGTAATGTTTACATCGTCAAGTTCGCGCTGTCCACGTTTAACTTTAAATATTAAAGAAGTGTCATCAGCAAACAAAACTACCTCGTGGTCGTCTCTTATGAGGTGAGGGAGATCATTAATATATACTAGAAAAAGAAAAGGTCCCAAAATTGAACCCTGCGGTACCCCCATTGCTACAGGAGAACCAGGTGACTGTTTACCATTGATCACTACTTTCTGGACCCTATCACTTAAGTAAGAATTGACGAAATTCAAGGCCGTCCCCCGGATTCCGTAATGATCAAGTTTCTTAATTAAAGTCTGGTGCTGAACGCAATCGAAGGCCTTAGATAAGTCGCAGAATACACCATAAGCATCATATGACTCATCCCAGGCCCTGTATATACACTCTAATAATTTAATTCCGGCATCAGTGGTGGACCGACCACGAGTGAAACCGAATTGTTTTGTATGTAATAGTTTATTAACGTTAAAGTGATTTTGCATTTGATTAAGCATAATTTTTTCAAAAATTTTACTAAATGTAGGTAGTACAGAAATGGGACGGAAATTGGACGGATCTGAAGTACTACCCGATTTAAACAGGGGAATTAATTTACTAGATTTCATTAAATCAGGGAACACACCACTATCAACACAATTATTAAATATTAATACTAGTTCAGGAGCAACCATTTCAATAAAAGAATTTACTAAATACACAGAGATGCCCCAGAGGTCAGCTGTTTTCTTGATATTTAAAGATTTAAAAGTTTTTAAGATAGTGTTTATGTTAACTTTACTGAATTTAAATATAACGTTACAACAAGGAACGTTTGCTTTTAACCAAGATTCTGCAATGGGGGTTGAAGAGCCTAGGGTTTTTGTCAAATCTACAGGAATTCGGGAGAAAAAATTTTCAAATTCGTTAGCGACCTCGAAGTCTGATGTAGTTATTTTACCATTTATATTAAGTTTAAAATGATTATCATTTAATTTTTGTTGACCTCTTTCCGCGTTTATAATTTTCCAAGTAGATTTAACTTTGTCTGCACTATTGAGAATTTTATCACTTATATATTTTGATTTAGCTGCTAAACAATCTGCTTTAAACTTTTTTGAATAAGTTTTAACATAATCTAGAAATTCAACTGATCTATTAAGCTGTCTTTCTGAGTATAGTTCATAAAGTTTTTGTCTACTTTTGTGTATACCCTCAGTGGCCCATTCACTGAAAGTAGGACTATCACTAATCATGACCTCCTTAGACTTGAATATGGAGTTGAACTCGTTGTAAAAAGAATCAAAAAATAATTTATACATTACATTTGGATCTAAGCCAGTGTCTAAGAATGGAATTTTATTGCAAAGTCCAACCCTCATTCGTTCCAAGCGGTCACCAGTTATTGGTCTACATAATATTTTACGTTTTATAACTTTTTCTTTAGTGATTTTAAAAGATGCTATTTGCCCACAATGGTCTGAATCTAGCTTTTTTATAATACTTTTACTTTCTGGCAACATATCGCTGTATATATTATCCAGGCAAGTGGCTATTGTATTACAATATCTAGTAGGCTCCAAAAATAAGTTTGTAAGATTGTGTGATTTAAATAAATTTAAAATATTATAACTCATAGGCGTATTAACAAGTAAATCGACATTAAAATCACCACATACTATTAGGTACTTATTAGTTTTTCCAAGTTTACATAGAACTTTGTCAATAAGTTCCTCAAATTCAAGATACTGTCTGTGTCCCATTGAGAGATACTGTCGAGTAACGGTCGAGATCAGCCACGAGTCGTCGTCTCTCCTCCTCAATCTCAGATCGCCCCGCCGTCGGACGAACCGAGTAACTACCGTGCAGTGTGCTGTCATCTGCATAGCAATGAATCTTCCCGAGGGATAGCATATCATTGATATGCAGAAGAAAGAGAGTTGGTGATAGTACGGACCCCTGCGGTACCCCGGCATTTACTTGCAAAAAGCGAGAAGCCTGGCCATCGCAAAGGACCCGCATTCGGCGTTCGTTCAGAAAGCTGGCCATCCAGCTGCACAGTTGAGGAGGTAGACCATATGCCGGAAGCTTGGAAAGGAGCGAAGCATGCCAGACTCTATCGAAGGCTTTGGCGATGTCCAGGCTAATCGCCAAGGACTCGCCGTGCTTTTCCATAGCCTCACCCCAGACATGCGTTACGAATGCCAGAAGATAACCCGTTGATCGTTTTGGCCTGAAGCTGTATTGCCGATCATTAATTAGCGAGTAATCTTCGAGGTATCGCATGAGCTGCTTGTTGATGATGAGCTCAAACACCTTGCAGATGACTGAGGTGACAGCTATGGGTCGATAGTTGCCTGGATCAGACCGATCCCCTATCTTGGGGATCGGTTGTACGTTCGCCTCCTTCCAGACCTCCGGCACGATTCCTGTGGAGTAACACAGGCGGTACAGACGAGTTAGTACAGGAGACAACTCAGCTGCGCAGTTCCGTAGTACCACCGCTGGAATGCCGTCAGGACCACTGGCTTTCCGCGTGTCGAGTGATCGCAGCACTGCCCGTACATCGCATTGCCTGAGTACAATGTCAGGCATAGTGTGGCCACAGTTGACGATGGCGGGGGGCTGTAGGCCACGGTCGTCGACCCGGGAATTAGCCGCAAAGAGGTCTGCGAGCATATCCGCTTTCTCTTGGGCTTTGTGGCAGCGAGGGCTGACAAAAAGTTAGATTGCACGGCTTTGGCCAGTTGCCAGTATCCACGGCTGCCCGTGGGATAGGAAGTGAGCTCCTGACCAAGCCGCGCGACGCGCTGTGCATCCTCTCTCTTAAAGGCCCTCTTTCTGGATTTTGTGGCCCGGTTGTACGCTGCTTTGTGGTGGCCCACGTTTGGGTCGCGCACAGCCCGGGCCCTGATCCAGGCGCGATATGCCATCTGTTTTTGTCGAACAGCTTTGGCACAATCTCGCCCGAACCAGGGACGGGCTCTGCGGATACTGGCGACATAATTGAAAGGGATGTAATATTCCATCCCTAAACTGATCTCGCCAGCAATCGCAGAAGCGCTTTCCGAAGGAGCCTTTCCTACAAAGCAGCGCTGGCTCCAGGGGACGGACGCATAATAATTGCGTAGACCGTCCCAATCCGCTGACGAGTAGTGCCATAGACGTCGTGCCATTTCTACAGCACGTGCAGGAGGTGACACCTTCATGCCAGCGTGAACCACACAGTGGTCGGAACTACCCAACGGGGCTCCTACCGAAACACTGTACTAGGCTGGGCGACTCGTCAGCAGTAGATCCAGCAGAGCGGGCGCGTGATCTGACCTGTCTGGTATCCGGGTGATCCCGCATACCATCTGGGTCAGACCGTGGGAGAGAGCGAACGCGTGGGCGGCCCTACCCGCATGATCAGTCCTGAGGGACCCCATGGCCATTGAAGTCCCCCAGAAACACTAGGTCAGCGTTCGGGAACCGCACCTGTGCATCATCAGCCGTCTCGCTGAGGTACTGGAAGAGCTTTGTTGTCTCAGAATCCCCTGTGTGGGAACGGTAGACGCACACGTAGATCTGGCTCATAGAGCCATGGTCTACGTGCAGCCAGAGGACGGAGTTGGAGGGGTTCTCTAGGTAGCGCAACCGGCGACAGCAAACATCCGCCCTAACGAACACGCACACCCCGGCTTTATCTCGAAATTGTTCGTCGATGACATGGCCGGGGTAACACAGGTAAGACGTGTCGTCAGGGCGGCGTATTTGTGTCTCCGTGAGGAACATCACAGCGGGCCGTGCCGTCTCTAGGTGATGGTGGACGACATCGAGGTTCGCATGGAGTCCACAGACGTTAGTGAACTCCACCTCGAAAAGTGAAGTTGTGAGGTTTCCTAGGGCCGCTGTGAAACGTTTACTTTTTTTTGTTGCACTGCCATTGTAGATTTTGAAGAAGAAGAAACGTGAAGACAGGGCGACATTTTGTGCAGCAGTGAGTGACAAAGCGCAGGGGCTAGCTTTGTCTAGAACCGTGTGGTTAGGTCGGAACCGACTCGCTGGACGGAAGGGCTCCCAAACCCCCCTGATGCAAGGCCGCCGCTACCCCACACCGATTACCACCCGGAGCGGCGATCCCACATCAGGATTATGCGCAACATGTGGGGCAGCCTCCTGGGGTGGTTGGTCCCAGGCGGGCCCCATGACTGTGTTGCGGGCGGCCGCGGCAACGCCGTTGCTAAGGGTCTCCCTGGCCGGCGAATCGACCCCCACCACCCACACTAGACTCCGTTTCGCCCCCACTGGTCACATGCCTGCTGCACCATACATCGCCCCGGGCCCGGGCGGCGCTGCAGCTGCTGAACCCCTAACGCAACCCAGCCTGGGCTGGGTTATTTGGGGGGCTTTAGCATAGCTGCACGGTGGTACCCCCCCGGACCAACACTGTTGTACCACCTGGTACCCATGTAGGGGCCGAAACCACTCCATGGGTACCGTAAATTAACGAGCCTCGTCCGTTGATCAGCAGGTGCACCACTAGCAGGTGAGGTCGCTGGGGCCCTAAAGATGTTGGTAGAGCCCCTTTGCACCCAAATAGGCTTAATAGAAATAATCTTAGCCTTAATGATAAAAAATCCACATGTATTAAATTTACCTTGCCAAACCTACTACAGGTAGAAACCGATGTTTAACTAAATGGATAGAGGTTGGAACTTGTCAAATTCCTAGGTCTAGCAATTGATAGTATTTATTTAAAATTTTGGCATATTAAAATTATCTGAATTAAGGAAAAACTTCACGCGTTGTGTATTAGTTGCAGCATCTTGCTGGATAAGTTGCATTATAATATACTCGTACACAGAGACATAATGTTATACTACTCGTACAATGGTCCACAAGCACATCCTCGCAGCATAGCTATGCTATTAGCCATCGAGCTATCGACCAGAGACTCTGGTCGATTGGCACCCTATGTAATACTTAACTGGCGATTAGAAAAGAGTGGCTGTGAGGTTTTATTGCCACATTCTTTTCTCACAGGCTCTACTGATGCCTCTGGCTTTAAATGTAACTTCAGTAATTGTGGTTTTAAATGACGTTAAGAAATAAAACGCTTTACAAAGTCGCCGAAACCGTAACGAATTTATCATGTAGAGATTTTTCTTGTCATAATAGCGTCAATTAACCTCATGTCAATGGCAGAAAGAGCAAGTATTACTTTAATGTTATTGGCACAAGAATGTCATAGTTCCCATTATTAAGGATTTTTTTTAATGAAAACAATCTCGTGCGTGACTGTGGACGAGCGCGATATCGTCAGCGTGGAGCGCGTCGGCCCGCGCCGGTTGGACGCCACCAGCCCCCAGGGCCCGACAGAGTCGCGGCCGCGCGTGCTGGTGGCACGGTTGGCCCGGCGCGACGTGCACGACGAGCTGCTTGCGGGGGCCCGCGTGCGCCGCGGCGCCACCACGGAAGGCGTGGTCCATGCCGTTGCCCCGCGCCGGTTCTATATCAACGAGCGGCTCACCAAGACGAACCGCCAGTTGTTTCGTCGGGCACGGGACGCCGCCGGTGCGGCCGGCTGGCGGTTTGTGTGGACGCGGCGTGGCGCCATACTCGCCTGCAGGAAGCCAGGAGATGCTACTCTCCGCATCCGGTCGGGGGCGGACCTGTCGAATATTATTAGTGAAACGGTCACTGTTGTGTAACCTGTTGTTCCTGCGATACTCATATGTTTCTGTATATTGTTTTGTGTTTAGCGCTAAGTTTACTCTAGTATCAATTTTATCTTTTGCCTTAGAATTGTTTGTTATTGTCTATACAGTCAATGTGCACACACATCCACATTCTGACCTCGCTGAGGGAGGAAACATGGCATACATTGTATACACATATTATTTTTCATTTTCACTAATCACATCATTGCATACTACTCACATTACATTGAAAACTACACAAATAACATTATTTCAAGGGTGGTTTTTCATTCTCACTGTTCAAATAATGCACCCTAAGTGCAGTGCCCCAAGGATAAATATTCATTCATCTTATAGCTGCTATACTCAATTATATTCTTATTTTATTCTCATCTGTATATTAAATTCAGTATTAATATTAATTGTTCTTGACATAAATGCTCAATAACAGATATTTAAAATTTGGTCTACTAAATACAGGCTCACTCTCAACCAAACAAGAGGAGTTCAGGGTGGCCATGCTACATCACGCTGTAGACATAATGGCCATAAACGAGACCTGGCTGAAGGAGGGCCAGGAAGCCAGAGCACCTGTGTTGCAGGGTTATAAGCTTCGGCACATTCCGAGACCTATGAGCGTTAAGAAGGGGAGAGGGGGAGGGGTCGCTTTCTACGTCAGATCTGGAATCACTGCTAGAACTAGGGTGCACCCCATAACCCCGAATGTTGAGCAGATGTGGATCACCCTTAGCATCATGGGTAAAACGTTGCTAGTAGGTACCGGCTATCGCCCTCCATGGCTTGACTTGGATGTGTTTCTGGGCGGTTTAACAGACAGTATCGTGGCCCTGGCCCCGTATGACCATGTGGTGCTGTTGGGGGATTTAAATGTAGATATGCAGATGGTGGGTGAGAGTAACGTGCGGAAACTCACTGACTTCCTCACCTGTATGAGTTTGGTACAGGTGGTTCAGAGGCCAACACACTTTACAGACAGCTCGGCCACGCTGATTGATGTAATATGCACGGATATTAGGACGGGCACAGTCACAGTGGATCACATTCCGGAGTTGGGCCGTCACTCGGTTGTGGTGTGTGATACAATAATTAAGAAACCCAAGCTCATACCACGCACCGTCACCTACAGACCATTGAGGGATATTCTGGTGGAGCGATTTGAGGAGGATAGACATAGTTTACGCTGGATGATGGCTGGTGGTGGGCAGGATGTGAATGCTATGGTTCTGTCTTTTAACTCATACATGCTGCATCTGTTCAACCTCCATTCTCCAGAAAAAACCAAGACCTTTAGAGCACCCCCTACGTCGTGGATCACGGACAACATTCGTCTGTTGTTCCGTCTGCGAGACCGGGCTAGGGCGAGGTACCGTAGTACTGGATTGGACCGGCACCGCATTTACTACACAGATCTAAAACATCTAGCAGATAAATCATTGCGAAATGAAAAGTCGGCTTACTTTGGAGACAAAATAAATTCTCAAGTCAAAGACCCTAAAGTACTATGGCAAAATCTAAAGACCGATATCATACCAGACCATAAGGACAGAATACTGCCAGCTCATTTTGACGATGCTGACGCAATCAACAAGGCTTTCTTGAGTGTGCCAGGGAAATCAACATTATCTATCTCACAGCTGACATTTTTTGAGTATAACAAGTGCACTACGAAGCAGTTTAGTCTGAGGACTGTGAGTAAGGAGGAGGTGCTAAAGATAATCAACAGTATCAATACCAATGCGCGAGGCGTTGACGGGATCGGCAAGGAGATGCTCTCCATGGTACTGCCATCGGCGCTGCAGGCTGTGACGGACATTGTCAATACCTCCATTGCGTCTCAAAAGTACCCCGATCAGTGGCGATGCGCAATTGTTCGACCAATAGCAAAGGTGAGTAACCCACAACACTATAAGGATTTAAGGCCGATAAGCATATTACCATGTTTATCAAAGGTGTTAGAGAGAGTGGTACACACGCAACTATCGGACTACCTGGAGGCAAATAACCTTTTGCCTGAGTTACAATCAGGCTTCCGTAAGGGCCGGAGCACGGCCACGGCCTTGACTGATGTAGTGGGAAATATTCTTGAGGCCAGGGACGTTGGGGAAGGCACTATCCTGGTGCTCCTGGACTTTTCCCGCGCTTTTGACACCATTGACTGCACACTGTTGCTGTCAAAGCTCTCCTATTTTGGATTCAGCAGAGAAACGGTACAGTGGTTCTACAGCTACCTGGTAGGTAGAACGCAATGTGTGGAGATACAGAGGGAAGACGGTACTCGGATTTCCTCCCCTCCCTGCCAGGTGCCCAAGGGGGTGCCCCAGGGATCCATATTGGGACCTCTTTTGTACATACTGTACAGTGCAGACATTGTAAACTCAATCAGGAGCTGTGGATACCACATGTATGCTGATGACACCCAGCTCTACAAGACTTTCAAGCCCACTGAGGCAGCAGCTGCAATAGCAGCTATAAATGAGGATTTGGCAAGTGTAGTGACGTGGGCAGGGCAAAATTCACTTATGCTTAACCCATCTAAGTCAAAATTTATGGTCCTCGGCTCCAAAAACCAAGTAAAGACTATAATAGAGATGGACCCGATCATTACTGTTATGGGGGAGAGGATAGAGAGGGTTGATGCTGTGGCTAATCTGGGACTCATCATGGATTCGGAGTTGCGGTTCGAATCTCATATTAACAAAGTCGTAAGTAACTGCTTTTATAGACTAAAAGTTCTATATAACATCCGACAGTTTTTAAGTGAGCCCGTGCGAAAGGTTTTGGTTGAGAGTCTTGTTTTGTCAAAATTTAATTACTGTGACACTGTTTATGGCCCTTGTCTACTTAGGAGGACGGAGAAGCTGATACAGCGGGTCCAAAATGCTTGCTGCCGCTACTGCATAGATATTCCCAGACGTGGCCATGTAACTCCCTATCTAAATGATCTCAGGTTACTTAGGATGGCCGCAAGGAGAAGGATCCATTTAGCCAGTCTGTTGTTTGGCGTGGTAAATACACAAAAACCGGCGTACCTCTTTAACAAACTTAGCTGGAGACATGATAAGCAGTGGTATAGCAGGAGGTCAGGGCTGCCCCCTCTATCATTGCCTAGGTATAGAACTGCGGCCTTTAGGGGAAGTTTCAGGCTTGCCGGGACACACTGCTGGAATGTGTTGTCCCCACCAATTCGCGCTCTGAAAACAAAATTAACTTTTATACGCTGTCTTAAGATTTTATACATGGTGGAGCAGCTGAATCCACCTTAGACACACCACATCCCGAAACATTTTTACTCTTTATATTTATTATTATTATTTTAATCTTATAATGTATAATTATGATACATAAAAACGCATGTCCGTGCCAATTGAGTAGAACGCTTTATATATTTATGGATATTTGTTTATCTGGTACGGACTACTCTATTCTATTCTCATTGTATTGTTTTGGAATGATTCGGCTGGGTATAAATCTAAAACACTTACTGATATCTTTGTTTACATAATATTGAGTCTCCAAACTAAGAGTATATATTTTATTACTTATGAATTATATTTATATATTTAAATATCTTACCCTAAGTTTTAGGGCGACGTGGAGGGTGGGTACTGTCATGGACGGCACGTGACCGGGTGTCCAGTCCCTGATATTGTTTTTCCGTGCAACCTTTGGGGGGTAGCCCTGACCCTTTTCTGTGAGCCACTCTTTAGTTTTCTCTTCTCTTCTCTGTTACTTTGTATTATATAGCTATATAGCAGGATGTAGTTTTCATTGGGGCACTGTACAAAACTTGGTATTTGTACTGCACACCGCACTGTGTATCTCTCCTTGGCTGAACTGCAATTATCATGATGGTTATATTAGAATCACCATGGATCTGTGCGACCGCGGGGGGAGGTTGTATTGATTGTACTCACCATTGGGATGGCGGAGTCGCGTCTCCGATGCATGGGTAGCGGTGTAGTATAGGTACTAACAGAATCAGTTTGTGCGCGTCGGCGCCGCTCGCAAGTGTAGACAATTTCTTATAATATGCACATGACACGATGCAACACAACAAGGAATACGACACGACATGCGGTACACTACACAAATGCGCATTTTTGTTACGAATGGTCGACTTGTTTACTGGCCGCAATATAGGCTGAATTTTTAAAAAAGCCCGGACAGATGGATGTCATAATATCCGTTTCGATCGAGCGCGCGTCATGTCCTATATATTTTGTAAGTAAGCAAGTGTCATTGTTTTCCGTCATTCATTTCGATCATTCACTGAATGGAAGCGAAGGGAAGGTGGTAAAACGCTCTTGTGTTGGCATGGACGTGCCATAATATTTACAAGTTCTGAAGTTGTGATTGTTAATACCTATGTTTTTTGTAATTTTTTTTTTCTTTCTATCTTTTGTTTTCTTTCTCTTTGTTTGCTTGTGTTCGCGTGACGTTTTTCATTTCAATGTAACTACTATCCGGCCGTCCCTGAAAACCAGCGCTGTCTGTTTTGCACCACCACGCAGACAGCATTACGCTGAGGGACAGCCGTTTATTCCACACTAGTGTATTTATATGTATTTATTTATGGTTCATATTTTTTTTTTGTATTATTTTTTTTTTAGTTTTTGTATTTTTTGTAACCTGGGTGGAATAATAAATCTTTCTTTCTTTTCTTTCTATCTCATCCCTCGCTTTGCACCATACATTTGCCCCCGTATGTTGTCACTGAGATTTAATAGATAGGGTTGCTGCTCACTTACTTGATACATCATTTTAATTTTCTAAATGCTATAATATAGATGCTGGTTTGTTTGTTTCATGACAAACCCATTGAATTGAATTGGTATTTTGTTAAATTGGATATAATAGGTGCATGGAAAATTTGAAAGTTGGATCCACCGAAATGCTACTAAATAGTAAAAATATGTTCATTTATTAATTAGTATATTTAATTGAAAACAAATCAGCCCGTAGTCAGTCAGATTAGTAAATATCTATCAAGTAAATATTGGATAGAATCAGGCGTTACCTGGCGAAAATCCATGACAAAGTAATGGTAAGTTTGATGTTCAAACTTTTTGAAATAATTGCATTATTTTCACAAAAATAGAAGACATTAAAACGTCGACAAATGTCTCACCTCTAAACGAGGCATTCTCAAGACTGTCTCAGAGAGAACAGCAAAGACTGTCTCAGAGAGCTGTTCTCTCTGAGACAGTCTTGAAAATGCCTGGGGGCAAGCCAGAAAATTGAAAATTTGACCTAGCCCTAAGGGGTCAAAAGTTATAGCCCAAAGCTATGGCGTGGTGCGGCGCGAAGCACCGCGCAAGACACCGTACTAGTTTTTTAGATGTGAGTGTTTTTTACTCGCAACTAAATAATAGTTTCAAGTAAAGGAATACTTCTAAAAAAATATTTTTATCTTCGCGAGGTCTACCTACTGTTCGACCATACGACGACCACTAGTTAGGTACCTATCTATAACATAGGTACCAGGAATTTCCAGTTTCGATAACTATTTTCTACTGGAGGAATACCTTAGACCACCGAATTCAAAAACTATCAATGTTCATTGTTTATTATATGTATGTACTAAAGACTATTGCAAATGAGGTTGTTTGTTAGAACGTAGGTCCTAATCCCAGGAACGAAGGTTTGAATTGACAAACTCTTGTTATGTTGTATAATTCATTTACCGACGCAATTAAGGAAATGGTGGAAATTAAAAATATTGCTATAATGGAGACGTGAACGAAGTCGCGGGCATCAATTAGTACCTATATGTATCGGGACAAATGGTACTCTTGACTCAAGCGTTGCATTCGACTTGCAAAGAAACGCCTCAATACATTACAACATACAATGTGAGTTTCTTATAAGGTTACCTATTAATCTATAACATTACAACATAAAATAAAACAAAGTCGCGTAGTAAAACATGTATGCGTTAGTAGATCTTTAAAACTACGCAACGGATTTTGATCAATGGATAGAGTTCTCGAGGAATGTTTTTAGTATAGAATTTGTCAAGCGGGCGAAACCGCGGGCGTCCGCTAGTATAATATATTATTTTGAATGCTTCTGTTACCACCATACATATTACTAATGCCTACTATTACTCGTACCTGTAGGCCACCGAATTTTTGGTAGACTGTTTCCTACTGACAGTCCGTAAAATGTTGATGGGACACACCTATGTATCGATCTTTTGTAAATCAGCCTGTATAACGTCGAGACGAGACTATCTTCACTAATATTTATATTGTAGCATGATAATTCTTTTATCGGCTTACGCAATCATAAAGATGTCTTTGATAATATATGTAGGTACATCCGCGTTTGCAACATCAAAACAATGTGTGATTATTGAGCGAAGCGAGCCGAAGGCGAGCGGAGCTCTCAACGGGTGACTCAAATTATTTTTCAAACGATTTATGTTAAATTGTTTCTCGGCGAATACTGGGCCGATTTCGGATTTTCTTGCGCACTCATCAAAAGCTTACAGAATTACCCAGATTATTACGATGCCAGAATTTTGAATTTAAACTAGCTTCGCTCAAATATATACTGCAGCGTAACGGTACGTTTCGCGACTGCGGCGACCTAGTTACTAGATACTCATTATCTCAATGTATGAAGAGATGCTGAACTTCCTCGACATTATATGACCTTACGGCTATATTTACTCCACATACTATGATATATTTTGACCTGCTAGTCTAACATTTAATCAGTATGTACGACGATAGGACTTAAGTTATTTAAAGCTATTTTTATACTTTAAAATACATAATATTATAGGAATTCCTATCTAAGTATAAGTAGGTACCCTAAGTATTAGATCGTTCGTCACACATTACATTCATTTTAAATTATGCGTTTTTCTAAGTAAATAGGTATATTAATTAAGCAGGTATATATTTATTCTAACTTATACCATATTAGTACTTAACAATTAATACGTAGACTCTACTGCTAGATATTAAATAACCCCCGAAGAGGCCACACAGCTGGCCAAAGTCCGCCGGGCGCCACCGGAAATGCCTTCTGGGTTTACCGGAGACGCCCGCAGCAATGGACATGGGAGCGGCCGCGATCTCGCGGAATAAAAAAAAAAAGAAAAAAAGGTATTAAATAATATGTAGCTAGTAATTTTTTTTTGTTTATTAGAAATGTCTATCTTTTTCTTAATTTATTAATATCTAGTAGGTATATACTAGGCCCAACTTAGTATTGTACAGAATGTCTTAATTACGGCCAATGTTGTACATGTATACTGCACAACAAATAAATAAATGTGACAAATAAAAACTCTAGGCGCCTTTAGAATCAGACTCCTAAAAGAGAAGTTATAGCAATTATTTGTAGAATTACTGTACTCTTCAACAGACTTCCAAAAAAGGAGGAGGTTCTCAATTTGACATTGTTTTTTTAATGTTTGTTACCTCATATCTCTGGACTGGGTGAACTGATTTTGAATTTTTTTTTCAATGTAAGCTACTACTTCCGAATTGGTCCCATTTCAACCATTTCGGTCATATGAAGTCGGTTGTTGTGTCAATTTTTGACGTATATTTTTTCCTATCCGAACTTACCAGTACCACAGATAAAACTATTCTATATATCCCGTAATAGCTGTAGCGTACTGTTATAATTATAGCCTTTAAATTGACTACTATACGGGGCTCCTTCCAAAATAATCTATACAACACAAAAAATAATTTTTCTAATCGAACTAACTACCTAAATAATTAGAGTGAGATTAGCAATTCAACCAAGCAAACAATCTCTTCCGCTCTTCATTTTGTTGGTCCTTACTCCTTGGTTAATGCGAGGTGAGCTTATTGCCAATGCCTAAAACTTTGGATAGATAATATCCCCATGACACACATTTCAGATCTCTGAGGTCATCAGAAAATTTAATATTAGAAATGCCGCATTCCACAAGTTTCTCTGACAAGTGCTTCACTATTCAAGCAGTTCGTCTGTGGAATGCCTGGCCGCTACCTATATATCTATATATAATTTTGACACTATTTAACGTTTATAATAATTACTTATCAGGTTTTGCTAAACCGTACTTATTTTTACGATTTAATTAATTTGAATTTATGTTTTGATGTCCAATGTTCCAATTGCCCGTCACTGTACGTACAATATAATGTAGTTAAAATCTTGTTATTACGCAGTTGACAACCCTATACTCAATGTTTATTGAAAGGGATCTCAGGGGATATCCCTTTGCAAAATTCGTTTGTTTTTTTCCCCTGAGCCCTTCGCCACACCATGCACTATCTAATCCCAGTTGATCGAATTAATAACGTTTGTCGTTAATCATTATCGTAAGCTGTGAATACGGTATTAGACATTGATTACTGTAAGGGTGAATAAGTTGACTTTATTACCCTTAAAGATTTAACGTTAGCTAAGATTGAGCATAGAGTTTAAACTCAATTTGTCTTTATTATTGAACATACATCGTAAGAGGCGATTAATGGAAGACACGCAGATGGCTTCACTGCTAGAGAAGGAAAACTCGACACAAATCACAAAATAACACGTCCAGCCAGCGTGGTGTATTAGCATAGAGGAGGAAGGAAATTGAAATTGCTGCTGGCTTCCACTACAAATAGGTATGAAGGTTGTAACTATAGACCGAACGTTGAGGCGTTTATTAATCGTTGGACGAGTCCATAATAGCCTCTATAACTCCTGAACTAACAAGATAATCTAACCCGTTATACTCGTAGTTTTAATTTAAAGTACAGTCGAGCTAGCCGTTTAGCTTTTAGAACAACACTTACAAACAAAAATTGAGCTTTAAGGTTGATTATCTCGCAGAAGGGTTCTTAAATCAAAAAATCCCTCCATGTTTTTAAAAGACCTATCTAATGATACCCCACTATGAGTTAGACACAAAAATAAAAATCTTCCCCACTTTACGTGTAGGGCAGCTACCCCGAAAAAAATATATATTTCATGATGTTAAATATGCGCTTTGTCGGCGTAATAAACACACATATCCATGCAAAGTTTCATTTTTTGGGCATCAATCTTTGGACAGTAGACCGAGGACGGACAGACGGACATGACGAAACTATATAGCTTCCGAGACTTGAACTACGGAACCGTAAAAAGGAGGGGAATTAATGCCAACTGGTTCCCACACAAAATGCCCCCTAGAGGAAAATATTTACACCACTATAGTACAAGTCAGTATGGTAGAGAATTGTCCCAGGGGACTAGTCTAAAAAGGGTAGGTTTGCAATAGGGTTGATAACATGACCGCGGAGAAGTTCGTAATATAATTTACACCTATACCTAATCAGTGAAACGGCTGGACCTGATTTTTAAGTGTGTCTCACTAATAATATGTTGTTCTCATGGGAATTGAGAACTAGAAAAATTCCAAGTTGACGAAGCCATCAGTTACCTACCCTATATCAGTAGGTAGGTACTGTAACGTTCAAGTGCTTTACGCTGGATGTGTCTGATACTCAGTTTACCTAGCTCGCCTTATGCCTAATAAAAAGTAGAAGTTGGCATAACGCTACACTGTTAAAAATATTCAGGGAAAATTACATAAAAGTTTGGGCAACTCTCGTTGCACAAACAGTTATGTAATTTTAACTGTTTCTGTAATTTCACATGAGAGATGTAATTTTACATAACGTATAGTAAATCGGATTTAGGTTACATAGTTACATGTAATTTTACATAAGGTATATATAGTACATTCGATTTATGTAAAAATACTTGACATGTAATTTTACATAACAACTATGTATTCATGAATATGTAAAATTACATCACGAAAATTTTACACAAATATGATGTTATTTTACAGAATGTATACAACATTTTATTTTGTAAAACGACGCCAAATTTATGTAAACTTCAACAAAATTTACGTAATGTTCCCGATAACATTCAGTATTTTTTAGGCACATTTTATGTAAAACAACATATCGATTGTGAGTACCTACACACAATTTTGTGAAGTTACTGCAAGTAAAATGCTCATTTCAGGAAAGTTTATGTAAAACTACTGAGAAGAATGTGTACTTTTCAAGTTAATTTTATGTGAAATTACATGTTGGTTGTGTGCACTTTCTTATAATTATGTAAAATTACTAAAATCATTATGTAAAATTGCTTCAAATATTATGTAAAATTACTGATAGTATTAAGTAAAAAGTAAAAGTATTGCCGCAAGTACATGAGTTTTTCAGGAAAACAAATGTATTATTACAAATAAAGTTGTGTGTATTTCAGGCCTATTTTATTTGAAATGACATGTCTGTTTCGGAAATTACATTTTTTTTTTATAAAAAACAAATTTGATTTCTTCCACTTCGCTTTATTCTCGACGTCGTCTTCGGAAGCTTGACACTCTCTCATGTCCTTTGACACTACATCTATCCATCGTGTCCTGGGTCTCCCTCTGGACCTTCGCCCTGGGCGAAGATGATGGACACTGTCAAGCTTCCGAAGACGACGACGTCGAGGATAGAGCAAAGTGGAAGAAATCAAGTTTGTTTTTATAAAACAAGAACAAAAATGTAATTTCCGAAACAGACATGTAATTTCACATAAAATAGGCCTGAAATACACACAATTTTATCAGTGACAATACCAAGTATATATATCCAATATAAAGGAAAGCTGACCCCACTACCATATGGGAGAACTAGCTGGGAAGAGAGGGAGTTTTATAAAAAACAAAACAAATATTTGACATTCAAAAATTTATTAATTTTCTCGGCAAAAATATTAAATTTATAAAAACAAATATTTCTCATTCATAATATTAAATTTTCTCATCCATATAACTTGGTATTGACAAATATTAAATAATTCAACGTTGCCAGTAGGAATAGTATAACAAAACGCTTGAAATTGTCGATACCCGGTAAGTAAAAAAGTTTTGTTAAGTAAAATATGGATTGACGGCAAATGCCAATGGCAAACTCTAGTCCTTTGGCCTCTAAAAATAATTCAGATCGATCGATCGATAAATGCTTGGAGGATGTCTTGCCCCGACACTGACCTGCCCTCACGCCTAGGCTCACAGCAACTGTGGGATTCACCGCTCTGTAAATTGAGAATTAATACACTAATTGACACTTCTGTCAATATTTCAGAGCGTGCACGCCTACTAGCTGTTGGAGAATGGGAGTCAGGGTTATGGATCCAGGCGCTCCCATCGCCCAACATCGGTACAATGTTGGACGACACTACCTTCCGCATTGCCACTTGCCTTCGGCTGGGTACACCTTGTGTATCCCCGCATCATTGCACCTGTGGAGTAGCCGTCGATAATCTGGGACACCATGGCCTTTCTTGTAGCAGAAGCGCAGGTCGTATACCTAGGCACGCTATTCTAAACGACATAATTCGTAGGGCTCTTTCCACCGCAGGTCTTCCGGCCGTACGTGAACCAAATGGTTTAGCACGAAGCTATGGAAAGAGACCGGACGGTATGTCGTTGCTACCGTGGAAGATGGGAAGGCCTTTGGTGTGGGACGCTACATGCGTTGACACCTTAGCACCTTCACACCTTCCAAGCACATCCGGATGTGCCGGCGCTGCTGCTGCATCGGCTGAAGGCTTTAAACGGCGTTAATAGGCTAACCTAGCAGGTGATTACATATTTGAGCCGTTTGGGGTTGAGACACTGGGGTCATGGGGTCCGAGTGCTCGCCGCCTTTATAGAGACATTGCTAAACGTCTAATCGATGCTTCTCAGGACCAGAAGGCTGGCTATTTTCTGGCCCAAAGAAAAAGTATCGCCATCCAACGTGGCAACACAGCCAGCATTCTGGGAACCTTCCCAGTCGGCAATGACGCGGAGGATTTTTTAAACGATATTTTGTAATGTAAATATTTTTAGTCTATAATTATGTTTATTTTGTATATTGTAATTCTTATTGTAAATAAGTATCTAAAAACAAACAAAATTTCACCTTGGGATATGTAGTTGAATATAAATCATTTTCTTAAAAAGACTTGATATTTCACTCTTTTATTTTTTTGTAACACCTTTTTTTTTACTTTTTGTCAAATTATTATTGTATTTTTAGTCCCACGTTATTACGTGAATAATAGGGGCAAGGATATAGCCGTCGTTGGGGACTTGATTGTTGGTTAGATCCATCTTTGGTTTTAAGATATTGATGAAAATATTATTATTATGTGACATCAGTGTAGTTTGTTAAAAGGTCACTTCAAAGGTTCTGGTTACTAAAAACCATGCTGCATTTATTCTTTTCAAATAATCAACAATAAATCAACAAGTATCAATAAACAAATAAAATTGCACTTGGAATATGACTGTAGTTGAATATAAATCATTTTCTTAAAAAAAGACTACTGAGTTTTCAGTTTTTAATTTTTTGTAATACTCTTTTTTTAGTTTTTGTTAAACAAAATATAATGATTTTGGCGATTTTTTCGTGGAACCTGGAAAAGAGAATCACTTAATAACATTCCAATTTGGTTGTGGTCGTGTCCGACCAAATCGGAGCGTCTGTTAGTAGTTTATTTTTAATTTAAAATTACTCATAATCAAAATAAAATTAAGTACATAAATGTGGTTTTTTTTCGGAATTTATGGAATACGACATTTTGTTTCGGCCATTTTACCCTTTTTTTAAGTAAACTTACATATTTTATATGTATTGATCTTATAACAACGCTAACCCATAAGTATAAATACAAATTATTCTGTTATATTACACGTTTTAGGTACGTAAAATTATCAAAATTTACAGAAATAAAATACGAAATTTAAAAAATATGGATTTTTACTGAAAACTGTTGTTTTTTTACAGAATATTAATTGAAAATTACTCGCAATCAAGGTAAAATGGCATAATTAGTGAATTTATGGAACACCACGTTTTTATTTCGGACAAATCACACTTTTAAAAACACACTTTTTGTTTGTATTAACTCCTGTAGTAACCCTAATCCATGTGTAAAAATACAAATCATTCTGTTATTTTACACGTTTTAGGTACAAATACATTAAAATTATCGAAAATTACAGAAATAAATATGAAATTTAAAAAATATGGATTTGTACTGAAAACTGTGTTGTTTTTTTTACAGAATTTTAATTGAAAATTACTTGTAATTAAAGTAAAATTACATTACTTTGTACTTTTACTTAATTTATGGAATAACACCTTTATTTCGGGAATTTTACACTTTTCTAAAGTAAACTTACTGATTTTGTATGTATTGCTCCTGTAATAACCCTAGCCCATGCGTAAAAATACAAATTGTTATGTTATTTTACATAAAAATATGTAGAATTACATAGAATTATATAAAAATAAGCGAAATTACGTAGATATATGAAATTTTTTAATTAAAATCTGTGAAATTTCCGAAAATTATGTAATTTTCCACAATTTCATTTACTTTCACACCTATTTTCGGTACATTCTACATGTTTATGTAATTTTTTTGAATGTAAAATTACATAATTTTTAACAGTGACTTAGACTTACTTCGATACAGGCCAACAGCTATAAAGACCAAATAATAACCAGACCAACTTAGATTTAGTCTTTTAGCGCTTTCTTAACTCAACTCTTAACCCTAAATTATATTATATTCAGGATGTTACAAAATACCATTAATAAATATATTACGAACACAAACCTATTGGAACGAAGTTCCTTATCGCGCGTTGCCATTTCAGACCCACGGTACCCCTGGCCATACCCCTGGTGGTACCGTAGGTCTTTTAAAGTTAAACGGTACCACCAAGAAAGTGACCCTAGTGATGTGTTGACCTACCTGTGACTAGGAGAATAAGAGGTTCTGGTTTTGGAAAAAAATGTATTGTTTGATAACTGGTTATGAAACAATAAAAAAAAATCCATATTCATAAACAGAACCTCCTATTCTGTTATGATCGCCTGGTACTTTTTCGGAATAATGAGTTCAAACATTTAATCGGTTTTCACTAAATTTAAAAGAATTTAAAATCTTGAAGGCTCTTATGTTGTTATGTATTCCTGGTACATTTGAGGTTTGTGTCTTTTATAATGGACAATCATTTTCATCTGTACCAGGGGTACCGAGGGTCTGAAGTGCACCTGTTGACACATTTAAATAAACTAAACGGATCGAGATTCAAATGAGATTTCGAGAGTGCTTGTGTAGTTCTGTAGTCCTAGTATTTTATTCAAGGTGCGTGTCATTTATAATAAAAGATGGCCTCACCTGGATGGAACCTTGGCCGTCAAAACAATACGGGGGTACCGCACGATCTCCGGAGAGGCTGCATGTCTCTTAGCCGGGACCCCTCCATGGGACCTGGAAGCGAGAGCCCTTGCGTCATTCTTTCAATGGCACAAGGAGGCGCTGGAGAGGGACCACAGGCCTGCGTCTCGAGAAATCGAGGATCAGCGGTCCCAACTCCGCCAGGATCTCATGGAGACTTGGAGGGTGCGACTTGAGCAACCAAAGTGGGGAACTACCGTCATGGCGGCGGTGAGACCGATCATGGACGAGTGGCTGCAAAGGCGGCATGGTGACCTCACGTATCGTGCGACACAGATCGTTACCGGGCATGGATGTTTCGGTAGCGTTTCGCATCCATCGTGAGGTCAAACCCCGTTGTCAACACTGCGAGGTTTCCGACGACGATACCACACTCCACACGTTGGTGGAGTGCTCAGCGTGGGCGAGTCAGCGCCGGGACCTCGTAGTGGGTCTGGGCGTGGATATCCTCTCGCTGGAAACCATGCTCCAAGCCATGGTCTCCAGTGCGAGTAGGTGGAACGCAGCCGTGTCCTTCTACGAGCAAGTCATGCTCGCAAAGGAGGCGGCCGAGAGGGAGAGGGAGCGTACCCTCCCCGCTGAGTTTCGAAGTCAGCGGCCTGGGCGCCGCAGACTCATCTACGCCCAGGACCATCGACCTCCATGATCGGGGCCTGAGGACGGCGGGATAGCCACCCGCCGTCCTTACAGAAGCAGGCTAGAAGGGTTGCGTGCTGCGGGGCCTTTACCTCACAGCACGCAACCAGATTCACTCACCGACTCGGGATAAAACCCAACCCAACGATGCGGGATTTTCTTTCCGACCAAACCACCGAAGAGGCCACACTGGTAGCCAAAGTCTGCCAGGTGCCACTAGAAATGCCTTCAGTGTCACCAGAGACGCCCGCAGCAATGGACATGGGAGCGGCCGCGGTCTCGCGGAATTAAAAAAAAAAAAAAAGAAGCACTCTCGAAATCTCATTTGAATCTCGATCCGTTTAGTTTATTTAAATGTGTCAACAGGTGCACCGAGTACAGATGAAAATGATTGTCCATTATAAAAGACACAAACCTCAAATGTACCAGGAATACATAACAACATTAGAGCCTTCAAGATTTTAAATTCTTTTAAATTCAGTGAAACCCGATTGAATGTTTGAACTCATTATTCTGAAAAAGTACCAGGCGATCATAAAAATAAAACAATTTAAAATTAGAATAATTTTTATTTAAATAATGTCAGCGGTAAAAGTAGGTAGTATAAAATTACATGGAACAAATGGGACAAAAATCGTATATTGTAAGGTTGCAAAAGTTCCAAGTGGAACTGGCTTCATGAGTTCCATGAAGCTGAACGAACTGGGAATAATCCATTTTTTTTCAGTCGTAGATGTTAACATCACATCACTATTAGTCGGTGATACCGTTTAACTTTAAAAGACCCATGGTACCACCAGGGATATGGCCAGGGGTACCGTGGGTCTGAAGCGCGCGTTGCGAAAGGGGGCTAGACGGAAAAAATTAAGAGAAAAAGTGGGTCCGACACTTTTTGCTATTGTTGTAAGCCGGGTGGGGCGTGCGCGTGTTTCTGTCTGTCTATACGTATATATATATATATATTATAAATAATCGAAAGGAAAGAAACAGAAACTTCGTTCCATCCGGGTGTCCCTTGACACCTCTCAAGTTTTATATGTATCCTTATAACAAATATTATAAATGCGAAAGTACTAATTTATGCGGGTGGAGCCGAGGTCATCAGCTTGTATATATCTATAGGCATAACGCAATATAGACCATGTAAAATTTAGGTATAAAGAGAAGTAATCCTTATGCGAAGTAGGCAAATGGCGACTTAGGCAAACAGATACTTAGGCTAAAAGCTAATCGAAAATGAAGTTTAGTCATAATGCGAAGTGATCGTTCTGCGTATTAGGTATACCCCGCGTAAAGCCTTTGTATTTAACAATTATTACCTATATTACACTTTTATAATTCCTAATTAATTATGACTTCTTCGGGAGCTCAGGCATTCGCCATCGCGGTCCTGGCCCGACTCTCCTTCTGTTTCTTCCATTCAATGTTTCATAATATTTTAAATTCTTAGATTCGTATCCAGCCAATACAAGTCTAACATAAACTCAATGAGGTCGTTTGCGAATGTGCAGGCACCTTCACAGTACCTACTTAATATTAAACCTTGGTCTTGAATCACTCTATCTATTCCTGAAAACTGCGTTAATTCGTTGCACAGTTTAAAAGATGAGAAGAAGTAAAAGCGGGAAAACCCCTTTAATTGTTTCTGGTAGGGAATAACTGAATGAATTCAAAGCGCTGCCTTCTATTGAACCACAAGTAGGTATCAAGTTATCGTAAACTTAAACGCGAGATTGTGATTATTAGGATTAAAAGGGTTCACACTATGTAAATGAGTATATACCACAGTTTATCATTGTGATAATCAGCAGAATGCCAGTCATCGACAATCTATAACTCTAGTTCATGCAATAAAACATAGATGGCGCTAGTACGCATTCAAGAATTGATAGATTAATTTAACAAGTTTGCATATTTTGAAATTTCGATACCTACGGTTAATCAGTGTTAATTTTAAGTTAACTTGAACCTATTACAAATACCTATTATATCTGAATCTATCTTATTTCTTTAGCACATATTATTTCTTTAACAAATATTATGTTACATACTACCTATAGAGTATCATTAGCCTCCGTCCTTATGTACTTCACAATCTCGATGTCTTTCGTGGAGTGATGAAGTCGGCACACGTACAGTTAGGTCCTGCCCGACCTGTACCGCACGGGTTTCTTGGTGGTTGGAAACCATCCTTGTCGCACGCTTTCTTTTTCAGGATCTTCGGTTTCGGGACAGAGGGTTTCTATCCATTTTTAACTTCCTCCTCCTACTTGCTTGTAGATTCAGCGGGTTTCATAATTACAGCTTGGTTTGCAGAGGTACGATTAGCTGTTGACGTACCTACTTGACTCAGAACCTGCCCTGCTACCGCTGACGCAACAGGAACAGCGGCAGAGCAATTCGCCCTGTCGGGAAATTCCGTGGAATTTATCCATATATTAATGAATTATGGTGGAATTTAGTTTGTGAAGTTTCATGTAATTTCGGTAAATATTGTAATAATGTAAATATTGTATTATGTACAACGGTTGGTTTTTTGCTACTATTAGATACCTACATACCTACGTAGGCACAGATAAGATAACAAGTATTTAATTATACTTTCTAAGAATGATAAGAATTTGCATGATTCACGTGTCTACTATTTACAACAGGGATTTTCTAACATACCATGTGCCATAACTCAAAATGAGTTATTTCGCACAGAAGTGATGTCTTTAAGTGGATAATAATCGGTTAGTGGGCCCGGGCGGGTCTGCTCCGCCCCCTAACATGCAAGACCTTTTATTTTTCAAGATATAACCGGACAAAAACTCAATCCAAAACAAATAATATGATAATTGTATATGATCAGGCGCCAACTAAAAGTTTTATTATTAAATACTTATTAGGTACCTGTCGAAATATTCCAAACGACAAAACGTTTTTTGTTTGTTACCTATCGATACATAAAATTTCCACCATTGATATCTTATGTTACCTACTTAGTGTGGCATTCTGGATCACCATACAAATCAGTGCTTAAATCAATAATTATGTCAATTATATGACGTTTCTTGTTCCAATAGTTTTAGATGTAGGTAAGTACGTTAATAGTGTGTTTTGTAACAATGAAACAAAAACGAATAGAGCTGAAAATAACCCCCAATTTCTTATTGCTTTCGTACACTGCGTATACGGATGAAATGGAAACTACACATTAGCTATGCCCAATAAGTACTTATATCATACCTAGTATAAAACAAAGTCGCTTCTGCTCGTATGTATGCTTAGATCTTTAAAAGTACGCAACGGATTTTGATGCGGTTTTCACCAATGGATAGAGTGATTCTCGAGGAAGGTTTTGTTTATATTATTTGTAAAGCGGGCGAAGCCACGAGCGTCCGCTAGTTGAGAATTAATAGGCAAGCGGCAAAACCCCTGAAAAACTAAAATGACTGACCAATCACTGAACATGTAAATGCGCCTATACAAGTTTGTACTTTTTTGTAAACCTTGGTCCAAAAGGAGTCAATTGGTAAGAAAACAAAATCTGTGCCGGTGGGCATAATTGTTTTAAACATATAAAAAAAGTAAACTGATAAAAAGTTGGTTTTTATATTGGAAAATGATTTCTAAGGGTAAAACGGGCAAAATAAGACAGTTTTACTCATGTGTTTTTTTCGAAAAAATGCTTTTTAAATAAGTTACAACTTTTTAAAGCGCAAAAATGGTCAAATTCAATTTTTTTTATCTCGGCGAGTCGAATTCAAAAAATCCTACGGCAGAATACTTCTCAAATCTTAAGCTTCAACTGACTATTTTTCAAAATGAGAAAATATAAATTTTTCACATCGTAAAATAGCGTAGCATTTTTACGAGTTAAGATACACTATTATACGCATGTAGAGTCGCGTCAACTCGTATAAAGCGCGTGCAATTTGACAGGATTCAAACGGGCAATCAATAAGGAACTCCACACACCAAAAAAAAATCCATCGATCCACCCAATACATTCGGTAAGAATTCGTCAATCGGCAAAGAGCAATGTAAAACTGTGGCTATGGTTTGATTGAGTGATATGTGAAGTAAATAAGTACATCACTATCTCTCTCTCATAAAAACTACAGTGAGAAGTGTTTACAACAACAAAACAAAACAACACAACAAAACAACAAAAAAAATAGTGATAACCATAATCTGAACTTAAGAAATAAGGATAAACTGGCTGTTCCTAAATTTAGGCTTCATAAAGTGAGTAATTCTTTTGCGGGGAACTTTATTCGAATGTACAATACATTGACAACCAAAATAGCAAATTTATCTGTTAATAAATTTAAAAAACTAATAAAACGTAAATTGTGCCATAAAGCTTTCTTAGATGACAAGGCTGCCTGGTTGTAACACGAATTGCTCCTTTCTAAATAACTCTGTATTAGATTTAAGATGAAATATTTTGGAAAAAAGCCGAACTGAGTTTCTTGAGGGCTCTTTTCAGTCTCGTTGCATTTTGGAACCCTCGGTAGAGTCACACCAAATTTTGACGAATCTAAATAATTTTCTAAAAATTTCAAAGATAATAAACGTTATTTTATTTTATTTTATTTATTTATTATTTTTACAACCCTTTAAAGGAGCAATTTACTTTATCCCTGACTAGTTGTCCCGGCGAACTGCGTACCGCATTAATTTTTCTAATGTTCCTAATATTTCTACGTTTAATCTACGTTTTTTATATTTATTCTAATCTACGTTTCGCAAAAATATTGAATCACGCGTCTAGGGGTCACGACTTTATTAAGTTTCTCGAGTGAGATAACATCGGTCATCACTTCAAACTTGTTAGATACATAAGTGAGTTCAGCGGCATAGAAATGAAATTAAATTGAACAATATCGACGCTATATCAGACAATTGTTGGAATACAATCGACGACCTATTGACGAAATCCTACAAACATAAAAAAGACAACAGCAGTGAAGCGGGGACCAAATTAAAATTACATCTAATAGTATTATAAGCGTGAAATATTAATTTGTGCACCATTGTCCCGAATTGTGTTGTGGAGGTACCAGCGAGTGATTGTGTCGTAACATGTTTCGCTGTTTACCGCTAATGAACTGTTACGTTCGTTTATGTTGTTACCTACGTGACTTTGCAATGTCATTGAAAATTATTCGTAAGAATTACTAATAATTGTATTTATAAATGGCAGATATTGATTCAGTAATCTGTTAAGTATTCTCTAAGAAAATTAAATTACCTTAACATACACGTACCTGCTTACATAGAGTTTAATCTGATTGATAAATAAGGCATAAAATTGAATATTTCCAAAGCACTTCATTAACCGTGACAGTTGACTATCAATCATCCCAAAACTCGCAAAACAATAATCACATTATCATTCTCCCATAATAACAAATGCAGGCCCCAAAAGCATAAAGAACCCGCTTTGAAAGTTTTTACAAGATAAATTTTTGAGAAATATCGTCGCATCGGAGTCTCGCCGACCAGACCGAACAATGTAAACTTATGAGTGAAGTATTATTTATTAAAAACAAGAAAAACTGAAACGAATTGACATATTGTTAAAGGTCCTTATAAAATTATTTGCTATCACGCCATCCGAGACTTGTTACGAAGAAGCAATGTTTAAAATGAAACAAGAGTACGACTCGATGTACATTACGAGAGGTTGTGTGGGCAATAAAACAATGACGTCTAACCGAAACATGGGCCGGATTAATGGACCCAATGGATTTTGTCTAAGGATAAGTAATTGTTGTCTTCTCATTTTAATAATCATATGGAGGGACCCACTTCAAAACTGCTATTAATAACGTTTTGAATGAATTTTTCGAATTCCCAAATGTCATCCAGCTTATTAACCGGCTTCGTTTTTGTTTAACTCTTATTTGTTTTCGGTTGGACAGAACGTTTTGGTTTTGGCGCGGTCATTCCGACCTTTTGTTTTTTGTCTCGCATCATGCAATCTCTGAGAATGAAATATTGTTTAGAGTTAATTAGTTATATACTGATAAAGTCTTTCTACTAAAATTTTTATTCTTGTGTGGGGTATGAATATTTAAGTTTAAATACACCCAGGTAAGCTTTAAAATATGTCCTGAACCTTATCTAGGTTACATAATTATTAGATAAGTTCTAAAACTAATTTCGGAGCAATATTTATTTTGGCACTGTTGTTGACTTACTCCATGATCATGGAGCTTTAACAGTGCCGAAATATCGTAAAATCCACCCAATACATTATGGTAAATATCTCGAGAATTCTAATAGTAATTTTGAAGTGGTTTGAGTTTATATTGTTAATATTCATTGGTATACAAGACACAGACAAACACATAAGGTCCCTTCTGTATCTCCGTAGAGGTTCAAAGTAGGCTTTTTAAGCCCTCATTTTGCCAGTCCCTTTGGGCACTTAGAGTATTTTGCCAGAGTACCTATCAACAAGGGAGGACATACGAGTATATAGTTGCCGGATGCTTGTAGATCATGCGCAGGTAAACAATCAACAACACTCATATAATTAAAATTGGATACGGTGATTGAAAATATAATTTAAGCCTAAACAGCAATGATTTATCACTAACGATCAGTCTAACATCGTCCGCAAAAAAATGCCACTAAATGAATAAATTTAGATTCCAATGCGCGTGATCGATAGACTCTTAGATCGGATCTATAGATCATATCGACTTTCAAAATGGAATGCGAGTAAGACAAAATATAATTAATGATCGTCCTTCTAAATTCGAATCGGTGTGGTGCAGACATGTTGGCGTCGTCACAATAAACAAAAGGCAAAAAGTGTTGTTTAATTTTTTCACAATATGTTTTTTATTTGTGCATATAGGTAAAACGCGATGAATACGATTAATCATTGGATGTGGTATTGTTGCATCTGTCGTGTCGGCTTGTACAATTCGAGAGCGACCATTGTTACTGATGGACCTTTGTGCGTTTTCATAATTTCAAAAAACTGGTACAAAACGCCACCTGTGCCACTATAACGGTTTGATTCCTTTGAAACGAACTAAATTTAAAATAGATTATACTATTCAACAGTTAATAACTTTGAAGGAACCGAATGGTTTGTTGACATCAATATTTCAACTATCATAATTAATTTTATTTTATTTTTGTATAGTCGTATGAACAGTTACGGGTAGTTGGAGACCTGAAAAATCCAACTGGTCCAGTTGGACCAGTTGGATTATATGAACGATTATATGAACTTCTGTAGTTACAGAAGTTCATATAATCGCTAATGGGTTGTGGAGGTCAGATGGCAGTCGTTTCACGGAAAATCCTGAGAAAAGGCTGAGTAGATGATATCCAAATACATTAATTAATTGGTTAGTATTACATTGTAGCTGGGTAGAGCCTTTCACACTATTGTCTTTTTTTTTTGTTTTTTTTTAATTCCGTGAGATAGCGGCCTCTCCCATGACCATTGCTGCGGGCGTCTCTGGTGACACTATAAGGCATTTCCAGTGGCGGACTTTGGCCACCTGCGTGGCCTCTTCGGGTCACACTAATGTCTATGACAACCGAAGCTTAATGACTCTTACCCTTTATAATTGACTGAGGGAGCGAAGCGACCGTAGTCTCCGTTTTAACTTGCAGACTGGGGAGAATTTCTTTCGTTTGTACCTCTACATCTACGGGTTCTGTCAGATCATGTTTGAGGCCGTATTTATAAACCGATTTGCATGAAACTTTACACACAAACTCCTTGCTTAAAATATATAACATTTGAATGATATTTTTTGGATTGGATGACAAATGAAAGAGTAATAAAGAAAATTGAAGAAGAAATTTTCTAAACAAAGCCGCTCCCGAAGTCTACGGTTCACAGAACCACTTGTTATAAATGTTTCGATATTTGTTTCTTTATTGTCTTTTTTTCTGCAAATATTGTAGTCCAATTCTTCTAGTGTAGAGCGAGATGACTCTGCACTGGACGAATTGGAAATTTTATAGGTAGTTGCAGAGACGTAGAGCCTGAAACTAAACTTTTTAACTTCGGAGTAATTAAGAAGGATTCGTGTAAAACGGGAACGATATAAAAAACATAATGTAGACCAAGTTTGGTAATCAATCAGAAAATGGATAAATTATTTTCGATTTAAACATTTTCATGCAAAGATTCGTTCAGGTTCTTAGAATTGGGGCCTGAGGACGATGGATTAGCAACCCACCGTCCTTACAGAAGCAGGCTAGAAGGGCTGCGTGATGTGGGGCTTCACTCCACGCACGACTTCACTCACCGACGCGGGATTTAACCCGACCCCAAGGATGCGGGGTAACACCCGACCACCACGCAGTGGCCACAATGGGGGCCAAGGTCCGCCGGGCGCCACTGGGAATTCTCTCAGTGTCTACCGGAGGCGCTCGGCAATGGACGTAGGTGCGGCCGCGGCCCAGGGCAGCGGAATAAAAAAAAAAAAAGGTTCTTAGAATTATTTTTTATTTGCTCCTTTTCTGTTGTGAAGTAGTAGGTATAATAACTGGTTTATATTGTGAGTTACCTGCATACACAATCAATCGTAGCAGACGATTATGACGGATAACGTGTTCTGTCGTAGACCGATCCGTCACGGTCGAGAGCAGGCGCGGGCGCGGGTAAGGCGCCGAGCTTTTATTCAACGTGGGAAAATACTTATTATACAAAAAGGATTTACTCATTTGTTTATTGGTGACGTTTAATGAGTACAGTGTGCGAGAAAATTCAGATGCCTTTTTAGTTAAACGCTATGCGGTAAGTAAAGACTGTATGATACATGTGTGACCAGTGCAAAGCTAATTACCTACTATTGTAAAGTGGTTTTCCCTATTCTGTGCTACTAAGTACTAGACTTATCCCATCCAGGTCAAAACTTTGGATAAATGATGGACTTTGGTGAGAATAAATGATCGTTTTCTCTATAAGTACATATAATAATATGAACCTATCAATTTAGAAGTATAGAGGTATGTTTATCATTTACCTCAGATTCCATGACACAAATTGGCTAAACATTTATAGGTAACTACATCACGGTTTTCAACTTAGGTAGGTATTACGATTCTGGCATCATTATTACTTCTTTCGCTCCTTCATAAGTTTTTCATGCATTTTTCGATTCCGGCTACTGTTACTTGACCTTTGTGTAATATTAGTAAAATATAAACCTAAAACCATCTTATCTCTGTTATATTATTTTAAAACCATTCCTGTATCAAGTTGAATAATAAGAATAAAACAACTGTAGTAGTTTCTTTAAATATTAACCTTTCTTTCGATATCCAAGTTTTAGATAAACATATTTATCATAATTAGTTCGATACATTAAGCTGGCCATCTTTCGTTGAGTTATGATACTTGTTCTAAGAACAGCCATCATTTTTCTATTCCTTACCACCAAACTGCTTGGAGGGTTAACGCGTAAAAAAATAAACAAACGAATGTGCGACCGGTTCTTTTTTCACCTGACAACACCCAACGTTAGTTTTTATGTACACCATTTTGAAAATTAAATTATAGGTTATAATTTTAATATGATAGGTGTGTAATATATTTCTTCAAGGAATGTTTCCAAAAGATTTTTATCTTGTTGTAGTATTTATTTTATTCCTATATTATGCATTTTATACATTAAAATCGTCCCTTTTATATTTTGTATGAATTACATTAACAATTTAATGAGTACCTAACATAGCTGTATTCATTTTTTATGTTATTGTTTTACGACTTATCTATAGATATATATTTGAATGGTTGAGGTTTACAATATTATAGCTTGCTACCTATCATGCTATTAGGTAAGTATGACTATGTATTAATAAGTACGGGAAATACACTTTATATGGGTAAAGTATACGTGTGAGGGAGGAATTTTTGCCAATTAAGGTAAGTCTGGTAAGGCTCTTATATTAAGTAAATTGCACCTTAAATATTGATTCAAAAATAAATATACCTATTTAAAAAATAAAGCTTATTCTATTGACAAGTACATAATTTAAGTAGATAAGGGCTTATATATGTTGTTGCTCCCCGTTTTAATGTAGCTACATTTCTAACAAATCACCCTTTTAATAAAATTAAGCATAATTTGAAATACATATATTATTAAACAACCACCAAACAGAACAATGATTAAACCTATAAATTTGTTTTTATTAAAATCAACTGAAATTCAATCTTACAAATCCTACTTTTTGAATTATTCATTAGTTTTTTAACTATGCGGCGCTAAACAAAAGCTTATCTTTAGGAGTATCAGGCCATAGACCCGCTATAAAGATGAAAATCTACAAAGAAATCGACACAGATTACAGTTTAAACGACCATCGCAATTGGTCGATACCAGATACGTTTTTAACGATTGTGTTTTTCGGCACGCCAACACATTCGCGAAAAAAACGCGGCAGCGACAAAAGGAGATCGTCACAAAGATCCTCCTTATAGATTAAGGGCTCGTAAATAACACCATAGTTTTATATTGTTTTTATGGAGGTTTTAGGGACGATTCCGATAAGTTGTCGTCATTTGTCAATTTATAAGTTTCATAATTATATTTCTTTTTTACAAAATTGTATGATAAATTGTGTTTTTAGTTATATTTTACCTGGAACCCATTCTCATAGGTTACCTATTATGTATTAAAATAAGTTGGATAAGGATATGTTGTTAGATTTTCTCTAAGAAGTCAACCTCCTCCAATACCGTGTCTTTAATTTTTTTTTTAAGTGGTTTCGTTCTCTATGTTTTGCTCTGAATTTACCACTCCTTAAGCGTCAGTTCCCGCTGCACCTAAATCATCTGATTATTACTGGACCTAGGATTCTGTGTGGATTTGTTCAATTTTGAAAAGGAAGATGCGTATGTTGGCATACGTTATCCAATAAAACCACTTGTATATTAAAATAATCCTCGCATCATAACCTTCAATTGATATTATGGGCAGAACCGGGTAAACCACCAGAGAAAAAAGATATCACACCTGACATCAGGGGTCAGTCCTATGAATTTGCACCACTCTATTGCGTTGAGAATTAAGAAGAACGCAGCGCAGTTTACAGAGAGATATGCAATGTTTTACAAACACACTTTACAGACACTGATGAGGAGCTACATTTTAGGGTTTTTTTAAATTCCGCAGCCCATGGTCGCGGACGCACCTGCGTCCATTGCCGAACGCCTCTGGTTATACATTTTGGGTTAGTTTTTGTTACTACTGATCAATTCAATGAGATATTACAGGAAACACCATCTCTAGGTGGAGAGAAAAATGTACTAATAGTTACACCGTACTGTACATTTCCGGTTGATACATGACATAAAGTGTTTCGTTTCAGCAACTGTGGGTTGCAAGCTATGCTAACAGATATTAAAACTCTATTGGCTAGCCCGGCCAGGGTTCATACAAAAATGCTTATCATTCTTTGTTTTTTCGGCCAGTCCTTTCGTCAAACTATGAGACCTTACAACCGACATAATAATAGGTTAGTACCTAAGTAGGTACCTACCTAAATTATAGACTTGTTGTTATGTATATGCAAAGTATGTACTACTGTAGGTACATACTTTGGGTATAGGGGTTTACCAAGATCTTACAGGCTTACGCTAACTTACTCGTGGTGCACCTGCCGGTCCATAGAAGAGGCTCTGACGAACATAAAAGTAGCCGGTAAGCGGTAAAAGACTCGTCCCATCAGGTGATATAAAAAAACCATGACGTCGTAGTATGGGCCTTTAAATACCTTCTATGTCTCTGTTTACCTTTTCGGAGAAAGAGGATTGTATTCGTATTTAGGTAGCATTGTAATATTCCAATGGGATTAATATAACACTAACATTAACCCTACTGGATAAAACATAACTCGTATAGTAGAAAAAGTGTTAAACAAAATTGCGGTAGTGGCCCCCACGTTGAGGGTGCGTACCCCGAAACTTTATTAAATCTTCCTTAGAATTCATTAGAGGTCTGTTTCTAAATTAAGTTTAGCACCCCAAGCATTCACTTTACATTTTATGAGTTGTTTTTGTTCAGTGATTTAATTTTGTTACGTGTAACAAGATTTATCGTTATTTATTAGAGGAGATATCTGCCCCATGTGGTGATATATCCGATGATGATTTGTTTTCAATATTTTTTAAATAAATATCAAATTGAAAATTTTCTGGATATAAACGGTTAATCTAAAATGAAATTTAAGTATTTACATACTACTTAGGTATACGTAGGTAGGTGCGCAATAATTATTTTTCTATAGGTAAGTATTATCGTCAATTGAAAAGTTCCATTAATTCTCACGGTTAAGCCACCAATATTATATTAAACTAGCAGATGCCCCCGGCTATGCCTAGTTTTATTGTTCCCAATTCCGGCGGGAACACATTCCCGGAATAAAAAATAGACTAAAACCTTTCTCGAGGACCACTCTATCATTGGTAAATACAGCATGACAATAGTTACATTAGATTTAAGTTTATCTCGAACAGATAAGTAGACAGACGCAGTGGAGGACTTTGTTTTAAGTATAATTATTAAATATAAAATATGTTGTAAGTAATAGCAATCTACCTATTATATTTTCTGAAATATGTAATAATAGTACAGGTAATAATAGTAAGTATGTAATAGTGACTTTAATTTTGCTTGGAAGTGGCATAATTACAGTAACATAAAATTGTGGAAAGCCATTGAATCCTAGTGGAACAGCAGAGTCGATCCATAAAAAGATCATAACATGTCCTTTATTCGGTACTCGCTAAGGCCGTGGATATATTTCCTAAGTATTCCCGTTTATAACAGCACTCATATTCACGGAACGGAAACTCTTATGTTTCCTTGAAGTTAACAGCTACTTGTAGGTACACATTCCAGATCAACGTAAAACAACAAACAAATAAGCGAACATTAGGACTTTCACATCGTTACATGCCCTTGATTCAAACTGGATTCTACTATCGCCATGATAAACCTTAATATAACTAATAGGCCAAATTTTCACTTGGTTAATTTTTATTAAATTATTAATTTAAAGCTTCTTATTATATTACCGTGAGGTTCGAAAGCGTTACAAGATGTAACCACAGCCGCAACTCCATAGGTCTTCCTTCACATACAAATCGATCTTACCTTTCTTAGGGACATCCTCTTCCACTGGAAATACGTTCTGCTCCACTGGAAATACGTTCTGCTTGTAACCAGAGTCGCCCGGCAACGGACGATAGAGCGGCCGCGGCCTAGGGCGTAACTGAAAAAAAAAAGGGACATCCTCTTTGAAATTATTTAGCTTTTACATTAAATATAACGTTAGTCTGGCAGTCTACTAGACTACCTTAGTACTACTACTACCTCGGTGGCACAATGGTACTATGTACGGACTGCCACGCTCGAGGTCTCGGGTTCGATACCCGGGTCTGGTGGGTAATGTATAATTCTCTTTAGAATTTTACCCAGATAATTATCCCAGAGTCTGGAACTTGTGCCCGGTAGATAGGCTCGCCCCCTATTACATGGGACCTAACATAGCTGGCGAGATGTGGGTGTGTTTGCACACCTCTGCCTACCCCTTCGGGGAAAAAGGCGTGATGCTATGTTATGTTTATATGTAGTCTGGCAGTCACTTACCTTACAGTCACTAGCAGTATCAAACCATGCTTAAATAATATTAGTAGACGAAGAGATGAAAAGTAATGTTATCGATTCACTCATTAAGGTATCGTTCTGTCGGCGTCATCTAACATTCCTAATGGCATGGTTCTGTCGTTGATACACTTATGAATGAAACGTTATGGGGGCGGAAAGGTTAGTAGTTGAAATGTTATGTCGCTGAACAGCTCAAAAAATGAAACATTCGGTCTGTGAATCACCCAGAACAGAAACGTTTGTCGGAGTAATGTTTCAGACTCAATTCTTCGATCCTTCGTGATCTAATTGGGGGTAATTGGGGGTGAATCGGGCGACTGTGGTAGTCCACGACACGGGATCTCCTAATGAGGATTGCTCAGTTATAATTGTATTATGTTACGCACCAATCACGCCGAGCTTGCTACTTATCTGTTGTTGTTTCTGTTACTTAGTGCGCATACTATTTCAAGTTATACAGCTTGGTGTTTTTGTAATATGTTATAACAGCGATAAATAAATTCATTTTAGGTCTGGTTTAGATTTAACCATTGGCAGTAGCAGGGCCGTCTTTAAACTATTGGGGGCCCTGGGCATGGTAGGATAATGCGGCCCCTATTTTTAAAGTAGCCCCTTAAAGCGGCACCCCCCCCTACGTTCATTGCCGATCATCCAAGGTAGAATTCCTGTAGCGCCGTCGGACTTTGGACACATATGTGGCCTCTGTCGTGAAGTTGGGTCGGGTGCTATCACGCATCTTTGGTCGCGTTTTATCACGTCGCGTCGCGCATCAGTGAGTGAATCTGCGTGCTGCAGGACTGAGGCCTCGCGGACAGGACGGAGAGTGGCTAGCCTGCGTCCTCAGGTCCCGATCATGAAGGTCGATGGTCTAGAGCGTAAACTTAGCTGGGAGGGTACGCTCCCTCTCCCTCACGGCCGTCTCACGCAGAAGGACACGGTCACGTTCCACCTACTGCCGCTGGAGACCATAGCTTGAAGCATGGTCTCCAGCGAGAGGGTATCCACACCCAGACCAATGACGAGGTTAAGGCGCTTATACGGCTGGATGGATGAGCAAAAGGTATATCCGGGCTTTTTGGCGTCAAATATTTTTATATATTTAATGACTTTTTTTTTTTTTGCGTTGTAACCATTATTCTTATTTATTGACTGCTACGGTGGCGTGGTCGGTAGTGCATCGGCTTTCGACTCCGGAGTCTCGGGTTCGATTCCCGGGTCGAATCTAATATTTGTGTGATCCACAAATGTTTGTTTCGGAGTTTAAGTGTTTTCTATGTAAACAATGGGGTAAGATGTTGAATTTTTTTTTTTAATATAAATTGCACTTATTTCGCTAAATAGAAGACATTATAAACGTCGACATAATGTTTCACCTACTCACGAGGCATTCTCAAGACTGTCTCAGAGAGAACAGCTTTTCTATGTATGTGTTATGTATGTATTTAGAAATATACAAGTATGTTTATATTATCAGTTGTCTAGATCCCATAGCACAAACTTATAGCTTAGTTTGGGCTAAATGCAGTTGTGTGACCATGTCCAACAATATTTATTTATTTAATCTTAGACCACAGGTACATAATATACCTCTCCAAGATGTCACAGGATGTAAAAGCTCGAACCATATTCTATCTATACAGGCATGCAGATTATAATTACCTATCTAAGACACTAAATTATTGTACTTATAGCACTATCTAATTCAAATTATAATAAAACTTTCAATAAAGCGAGAGCTGGTAGACATTTTAGGGGAGATGTTTGAAATTTTAAAGTTTGTTGCAGGAAGTAGGGGGGCCCCTAAACATCGCGGCGGAGCCCTGGGCAAGTGCCCATTGTGCTCAATGGGAAAGATGGGCCTGGGCAGTAGGTTAAGTTATTTGCAACATCTGTAACTAATCTAATGTTACCTGATAATAAAGATTGATTGATTTAAACTAGATGCTTTAAATTTGTTTTAAATAATAAACAAACAATACAGTGTTGGTATTTTAATGTGAACTTTAGTTAAAAGTATGTGATTTTGTGCTACAAAATTGGAATACATCAACACTACTTTCCTTATTATATACCTACATATCAATTAAGTATTAACATGGAGGCAAAGGTTTGTTACAAGATTTGAGGACAAGGCTGAGGACTAGGTTTGTTACTTAATATTGAATCTAAAAACAGTTTAATATTAGGTACCTACTCATAACTTATTATAGTTTGTGTAAATTTGTGTAACTTTACTGGTTTTACACAAATTTATCACAAATATTTCCCCGTTTCGACTATTTGAAAAGAAGTTCGCATGTTTAGAAGACGTTTGCCGTCGGTACCGGGCAGGCGGACGATCGAGGGCGGCGCGTCCTGTTGCTAAGCAACACGCAGCGGGTGGGCGTGGCAATCGATACTGCCTCGTCTCATGTAAGTCTCACACCAGTCACCTTTGGAACCTTCGGCTGTCTTCAGCTTCTGGTCACGTGATCTCAGTGCCATTGTTAACGTGCTATGGGTTTGAGCTTTGGAAATGTGAAGTTAAGGCTGCAGAGTGAGATCCAGTCTAGGCATTTGTTGACCGAGCGAGCGAAGCGTCAAACTGTAACTCGAGGACTGGCCGATTTGTCGTTGTTGGTATGTGTGTCAGTTCCGGTCTAACAGGCCGCATTTTTCAGCCGATTTTCATGAAATTTGGCACAAGTGTTCTTTGTTGCAAGGCGCAACTTTTGTCGAAGGGTTTTTTCGATTGGGGGGAAAATAGGGGAGAAATGGGGGGAAAATGCGAAAATAACGCGAGGGCTACTGTTCACAGAACCACTAGTTATAATTTATTTTAATATGAATTAAATAAATAATTTACACAGAAACTGGGAAGCACCAATTTTGATAACCAAGTGCCTAGCGAGGTATCCGGTAGTCGAGTGAAATGGTAAATTTCAGTCTTCAGAGACCCACCATTGGGTCTGCGTGGTGGGTCTATGCAGTCAAAGTGAACTGAAGAGACAGCAAGATGTACTAGTCTGTAGGATGAGGACCATAGCTTGATGTAGATTAAGAAAGATGCGTAAGTAATGCGCACCTTACTTACACCACCTTAACATAGAGAATAATAAGCTGCTTGATTGTTAACTTCAGCTTGGTATAATAAAATTGTGATTCAAACTCGTAGGCAGTAGGAAAGTTTACTACTTAATAGTTGGTATCCACGTTTTTATTTAGGTATCTCGCTAAGATATTCATTAACAACGTAAAATAAGTAGGTCAAACTATAAGTTTTGCGTAACTTAAAAAAACAACATGTTAAAACCAAAGTATTATGTGTATTGCTTTTCAAAATACTCTCCTTTACATTTTAAATATTTTTTCATGCGATCGAACAATTTTTTAAAACAGGAGGACCACGGATCTGAAGGTATGTTGCCTGCTGTTCTACGTGCTGATTGAACGCTATCACTGCCTCTTCGGAGTTGGTAAAAGTGAAACCTCTCATCAAATCTTTGATTTTGGGGAAAATACAGAAATCACAGGGTGCTAGGCTATGCGCAGGATGGGTGACGAGTTGTACTTTTTCGGAAGCTAAAAATGACTTTGTTTTGTTGGCCATGTGAAGAAACGTTGTCATGATGTAGGAGAACGCGGTTTTTGGGTCGTCTTTCGCGAATTTTTTCTAACACCCTGGGTAAACAAATGGTAGAGTACCACTCGGCATTAACACTCTTTTGATCTTCAAGTGGAATTGTACCGATGGGACCCGTAGCTGAGAAAAAAACGCGATCATTTTTTTACCAACGTTTCTCGTCTGCCTCACTTTTGTTGCCTTGTTCTCATTTTCAAACACCCATTCACAAGATTGCTGTTTTTTTTCGGGTTCAAAACAATAAATCCACGTTTCGTCTCCTGTGACAATGTCATAAACTGCATTAGAATGTCCGTGGTCGTACTTCAGTAGCATCTGTAAGCACCATTCCACGCGAGCCCGATTCTGCTCCGCTGTCAGTTCATGAGGGATCCAACGACAACAAAGTTTCCGAACTTTCAATTCTTCGTGTAAAATTTTCTGGATTTGACTCATACCAATCCCCAATAGTCCTCGAATTGTCTCATAGGTAATCCGCGGGTTTTCTTCAATTAACCGCTTAACAGTAGCCACATTATTTTCGTTGACGGTAGTTGAAGGCCGCCCTTCACGAAATTCGTCATGTAAAGAAACTCGACCTCTCTCAAATTCAGCAAACCATCGCCTCACGGTGCTCAAGCAAGGTGCTTCTCTCCCAAAAGCATTTTGAAGACGAGCGGCACAGTCTTGCGGAGAGAGAAATCTTTTAAATTCATAAAAAATCATCGCTCTAAAATCTTTTCGACTTAATTCCATTTTCGTTGCATACGTAGAACTTTGATGTGTGATAAAAAGCAATTGACAATTGATTTCCCGCCAATTGTTTTTTTTTATTACTAAGAAGGTTTAAAAACGTTTAAAAAATATAACATTCGAAATTCAAATGCATGCTGGTCGACATCAGACCCCGGAGTGCATATCTCTGAAATCATGAAAATAGAGCTGACCACGGAGGAATAATCACCGAAAATGTCCTGGACATCACCGAAAAGCCAGATGATTAAATGGTTGCCATGGAAACACGTGCGTCAACAATGAAAATAGTTTTTTTTTCATACGATTAATTAATTTAAGTGTTCGATTCTGATTCTGATATGTAATAAAAACATTTGCTCCGCTTAACATTTGCAATTAGCAGCATGCATTGCATACCTAGTATTACTATTACTTACAAGCGGACACTTGCGACTGCGTTCCAGCAACATTTTTCATTGCTGTTCTACTCCTATTGGCTGAGGTGTGATATAGCCTAACAAGCCTTCTTCAATAAGTGTTCAGGACACAAACAATCTAGAAAGAACCTCATTTAAACCAAGCAAACAAAGTCTTCAGTATTATAATGTTGCTTTAGATTTCAATCATACCACGCTGCAAGCATGTATAAAAATAAGTTACAAGTAAAGCTCTGTTAACATTAAAAATTCATCAAGTCTTTAATATTGCTGTCAAAAAGAAATTGAGTTTCCTATTGATGTGGGCGAGTGTCAAGGACAGGTTCCTTCGATACAGTCCTACTATTAGTACACAAAGGTCGGCTGTCGAGTACATCCGACGAGGCTGGGTTGCACAGGGGTGCGAATTATGACCTGTCAACAACAGTTCAATGTATCCCTGTGAGTAGAACTATACCTGGCGCTAATTTGAATGTCTGTGCGAATTGTTTTTGTCTTTTACATTATAATAAAACATTAGAAATTGTGTCTGTACATTTAGTAAAATTAACAAAAATGAGTGGAGGTGATATGAAAAGACTATTAAATACAAAACAGGTGCTGTATTCATTGTACATTTACAGGTAGTTTTCAAAGATCGATTATAAGCTCACCTCAGAGCAAGCTTGTAATGTTGCTCTGAGTTGAGGGCAACGTATTAGGTACAGGATATAGGATTTCTTTCATCAAAATTGGATAACAAGAGAAGTTATCTGCAGAGCATATTTTAATCAGACTTCTGATCTTGGCAGACACTTTGCTATACAAAACTATTATTTTACTAGACTCAGTTCACCCGTGACCACGGCTCTTGTAACAGGGTCGAAACGTTGGGTTATAAAGAGGTATGTATATATCTCAATAATAGTGTAAAAAACCCGTTTGTCTTAAGTTTATAAAGTGTAAAAACGCGAAAGTTTAAAAAAATATTCTTTAACTTGTTAATGCAAGATTTGCAAAAAAAGGATTTTTTCTGTAACATTTTAGATAGCAGATTAGGTTTATTTATCACAATATTGCTCTTTGTTGTAAAATATAAAAAAAGTACCTATGTGCGTAGTCGCCGTGTCGCGACAACTAATTAATATAATTGAGATTCTCGCTGCACGGGACGTCTGTCCTCCATCCCTCTCAAATATATGAACCATAAAACTACGATTACGTTTTATAAACACTACATTTATAACTACTTCATGATTGTATTATTTATTTTACGTAATATATTATGGTGTGGTGGAGATTTTGATTTTTTTCTAAACTGTGCTTTCAAATATTTAAAATTCTGTGGCACTACACTCCATTAATTTATAGTATTCGGTCAAGTGGGCGAACATGGAGACGACTTTTATCACAATTCATATTTATCGTGATCTCATCCTAACTAATGATAGCTGTTACAGTTTGGATGTCTGTTTGTTTCTCTATTACGATCTACACCAGAATTGACTGAAATTTACCTAATATATATATATATATAGATTATAAAATACATTTAAGGAGAAATAGTAATAGGTACCTGTACCCGCGGGCTGACTCGCGTCGCCAAATTCGAAAGTAGACTTGCATATGTACCTGATATTATTGTATTACATGTAAAATTAGTATCGTCCAACTGTATTCCAACAAAAAAATTTACTTCTAAGCCAAAAAAAAACAAAACGTTCTTCAAGAAACTAAGAATTTCAAAAAAAAGTGTTCTTAAGAGTTGGATTTAGAGGTGGTAGAAAAAAGAAGTATTTAATTTTTTTTTTGATAGGATACCTTCTCTGCAATACAATAGTGTAAGGTACATAAAACCTTTCTGGTACCTAGGTTTTCATAAATTTGCAATTGTCGTTCTCGCTCACTTCGCTCAATAATAGTTTAATTGTGTTTACTTAGATAAATAGTGTTCATTAATCATGAGAATCGTCGTCAAATAAAGATAAGTTTACATAATATTTATAACTTTTTGCAGGATCTTACCAAATTTAACTATGTAAATACGTCGTTTGGTGAATGGTGAGCGCTGACTAGTCATAAGGTGGCCACCATAAACCTACAACTGAGTCGCAAGTTTTAGTCGCCTGCGATGTATTCCCCACTTCATCACACGAGTGGTTAGTATTAGATCCCGCGAGTTCTAGAATTAGCCGAAACGATACTACCCCTTATAATCTATAATGGAAAGTATCTCTGATGCAAGGTTTTAATTGCAAAATTATTAGACCAGCAAATTGTGTAAATGTAAAGTCCTTCTCCATATTGTGTGGGCCAGTGGTATCCATAGTGGCCGGAGTCTGGCCGGCGTTCGACGAGACAACACGACCAACACAGACCGGGATGAGCCCGCACTAAATTTAAATATTTTAATCCTTAATTTAAATTTTTGACATTTTTATTTTATGTTGGTATTCGTGTAGTTTCATTTTTAATGTTATTTGTCATATTCAGGGGACGGCGCAGCTCATGACTGGTGCGATGGCGCCTCGGAGTACCATTTATTGGTAAAATATTGTCAATTAGATAGACTGACACAGGACAATTTGTTTGGATATTACGTTCTTCATAGCGAAACATATTAGAATGAAGATAGTATTTATGTACAGGTTAGAATAGTCGATAAGATTTTAAACTTCATGTTCCTGGTCATTTTAGAAATTTTTATGGAATTAATATAGATATAGGTAGGTAGATAGATATATTTCCATAATTTTGTAATGCACCTATAAACTTATTAAAAATGCTAAATGTTGTAATCATAAAAAGTTATTAATATGGTAGGTTCCTAAATAATTTTTCGTGCATATCAGAGACACCCGGCAACGGACGTGGGAGCGGCCGCAGCCCTGGGCCGCGGAATTAAAAAAAATATTGAATAGCAATATAAGTATACATCAATATCCCTACATATGTTATAAAACAAAGTCGCCCGTTCTGTATGTATGCTTAGATCTTTAAAACCACGCAACAGATTTTGATGCGGTTTTCAGCAATGGACAGAGAGGTTTACGAGGAAAGTTTTTGTGTATATATATTCCTGTATGTTTCTGTATAAAAACAGTCGATACTTACAACTTAAAGAATAAGGTAAAGGGACGCTCTCTCTAGCTCTTGTATTTGCTAGAGCTGCTTAAATGGAGTGCACCGGGTTCATTTAAATAAATGTTTATATGTTTATAACCGATTACTTTTACTGCCAGATTCGCAAAGAGTAGGTGAAAAAAAAGATGGAAATAAAAACCCACGCTCTAGATGTGAGTTTCTGTTTTCAGGTGTTTTTCTTTGGTATTAAAAGTAAATATGAAAGCAATCATCTTGACGTTAAAATATTTTTGATTGATTCTTGTAGGTATTAGATTCATGCTCTCTTGCACAAATGGGTAAAACCGCGTATAACGGGTCTAACAACCTCTCACTTAAACTTAGCTGAACAAATAAAAAACACAACAACCTTCCTCGAGAACCACTCTATCCCATTGGTGAAAACCGCATCAAAATCCGTTGCGTAGTTTTCAATATCTTAGCGTACATACGGACGCAGCGACTTTATTTACTATTAAGTATGTTATGATTTTGGTTTGTTAGTTGGAGTAATATGAAAATAATCACTACCAGTCCCTTAAACCGGCGGCGGCTGCGTCAGAGTCTATTTAGCTGGCTGGTTCTCCTTCAATTAGCTGTTTGTACTATATTTACCTTTTCCTATGATCTTAAATCACCCATAGTTCAGATAATAAATGAGCGTATGTGTGTTATTAAAATTCATATTGCTGACATTATTCATTACTCATCATACTGTTCAGTGTTAAAGCTATTATAGGCATTTTGTATGTTATTTAAAGAGTTACGTACACATATATACTAGAGGTAAAATTAATGAACACTGAACAAGATGTTGATAGATCAACGGATTATGTTGCTCTACGTTTTTTTAATAGTCACGAGCCGAACTAGGGTTTTAGTATAATTAAATCATAACATACTTAGTCGCTTCCGTCCCAATGTATGCTTAGATCTTTAAAACTACGCTACGGATTTTGATCTTTTTTTTACCAATGGATAGAGTCGTTCTCGAGGAAGGTTTTTGTGTATAATGGTCAAGCTGGCAAAGCCGCGAGCATCCGCTAGTACCACTATAATTATTTTAGGCATTCTTACCCAACTAAGCTATTTTGTATTTGCTAAGGTGCCGGTAATTGGTGCAAGACTTGAGTTCAAGAGACATATTGAATAGAAACATGACTAAGTGATTAGATTGGTATTATAGTTGCTGATGATGACGTAAGGCGAAACCAGTCTGTGTAAAATAAGTCAAACTAGTGGAGAGAAATCATTTCATTTCATAGATTATACTATCGAATGATGGCACTTAAAATCTATTGGGTTCAAGAGCTTCATCGATTAGTCACTAAAATTGACCAGTGGGTGATTATCTACATACTTATAATCATATCTGTTTCTGCGAAGGGATAAGCTGAGGTGTAATCTACACCTACCTACATTTCGCGTTTATCAGGAACTTGCCAAAGACTTGTCCGTTGGCCCCAGATGCATCACTTGCGTGAAAGGTGTGTGATTTGGGCCTCTAATATCTTGGTAGGACCATTACTATTAAACCCTTTGTACACATATAGGTAAATAGTTGTAGAAATTAATAAAATAAACACGATCCGTACCAGTCAGTATTTATGTGCTAATATGGTTATAGCCTTATTCCCGGATATATTCAATGTATGTAAAAAGTATGTAAAATCATTATAACGCGCATACTTACAACAAAATTCTATCATTGAACAACAGCGCTAAATTGTAGCTACACGTGTAATAGTGAGGTGAATGTACGATAATACAGAATGACGTCAGAGTCCATAGTCAAAGCAACATTTTAATGGAGATGGCACATAGTCGGTGCCTCCATGCCTCTCTAGTATGTGTTGCACAATTTCGAGTCTCACCGGCGTGACGAGGTGGCCGAGTGGTTAAGGCGTTGGACTGCTAATCCAATGTGCTCTGCACGCGTGGGTTCGAATCCCATCCTCGTCGATTCTTTTTGTTTTCATTAATAATTTGAAAAATTAAAATTTATTATGAATAATTAATATTGTAATAGAATACACGACGAAGATAATGTTATAATTCCATTATTTTTTATTGTTTTTATTGTAGGAATTTTATCATATTCATAGATGACAATACAGACAATATTCTTACTTAATTTTGTGATTGATTGAATTAAGTCAGCAGAAACAGATATTACGTAGAAACTATAAGTATTATTAAGAAAATTCTTTATTTATGTATTGAGATTGCTCTGAAAGTGAGTAATAATCAGGTCACACTATAAGTTTTGCGTAACTTAAAAAACAACATGTTTAAACCAAAATATTATGTTTATTGCTTTTCAAAATACTCTCCTTTACATTTTAAACATTTTTTCATGCGCTCGAACCATTTTTTAAAACAGGAGGACCACAGATCTAAAGGCATGTTTTCTACGTGCTGATTGAGCGCTATCACTGCCTCTTCGGAGATGGTAAAAGTGAAACCTCTCATCAAATCTTTGATTTTGGGGAAAATACAGAAATCACAGGGTGCTAGGTCGGGGCTATGCGCAGGATGGGTGACGAGTTGTACTTTTTCGGAAGCTAAAAATGACTTTGTTTTGTTGGCCGTGTGTGCAGGGCCGTCTTTTGACTATTTGTGGCCCTGGGCACAGTAGGATAATGGGGCCCCTATGATCTTGACAGACCACTATTTACCCGATTGCGTCAGCAATGGTAATGTTTTACACGTATCTATCTATGTAGTATGTTTCTTTGTTCCCCTCTACAGGCCTGTAACGACTGGCTAGATTTCGATTTTTATTTATTTAATGACTTTCAATAGAGCGATAGCTGGTAGACCTAGGGAAGAAGTTTGAGGCAATCTGAAAGTTTGACAGATTGCTCTCCCATAATAAGCAAATGAAACCCCACAGCACGCAATCTTTATGGCTTGCTTCTGTAAACACAGTGGGTTGCTAGCCCGCTGTCCGCAAACCCCGATCATGGAGGTCGGTTGTCCTGCGCGTAGATGAGTCTGTGGCACACTCGTCGCAGACTTCGGATCTCATCGGGGAAGGTACGCTCCTTACCCTTCTCGATCGCCTCCTTCCGCCACGTTCCACTTGCTCCCGCTGGAGGCCATGAATCATATCATGGTCTCCAGTGAGAGATATCATGGTACCCACGCCCAGATCCACGACGAAGCCCCGACACTCACTAGACCACGCTGTGCACCAACCACCAACACCACTAACGTCGTAGTTGGGACCGCTGAACCTCGATTCCTCGAGACGCAGGCCCGTGGTCCTGCTCCAGCGCCTCCTTGTGCCATTGAAACAATGACGCAATGGCTCTCGCTTTCAGGTCTCATGGAGGGGTCCCGGCTAAGAGACATGTAGCCTCTAGGTTTAGGTCTAGGTCTTATAAGGTCTGTTGAAAACCCACTCCTGTGGAGATCATAGCTGTGGTAAGCCATGGCCCTCTCTGATAAATAAGCCCCTACAGTACAACGAAGTTAGAGAAGCACCCCATCTGTCAAGAGACACCGCCGCCACCGAACTTTATTCGAATGTACAATACATTGACAACCGAAATAGCAAATTTATCTGTTAATAAATTTAAAAAATGTAAATTGTGCCATAAAGCTTATTATATTATTAATGATTTCTTAGATGACAAGGCTGCCTGGTTGTAACACGAATTGCTCCTTTCTAAATAACTCTGTATTAGATTTAAGATGAAATATTTTGGAAAAAAGCCGAACTGAGTTTCTTGAGGGCTCTTCTCAGTCTCGTTGCATTTTGGAACCCTCGGTAGAGTCACACCAACTTTTGACGAATCTAAATAATTTTCTAAAAATTTCAAAGATAATAAACGTTATTATATTTATTTTATTTTATTTTATTTTGAATATTTTATAATTGGAATATCAGTGTTTGTCTTCACACCAAACAATGCTAACGTATTGGAACACCAAACTACCAAGACCTCACCGTAAGAATTCTACGAACGTATTTTATCTAAACTCTAGTTCACTGAGGGAGCGAAGCGACCGAAGTCTCCGTTTCAACTTGCAGACTGGAGAGAATTTATTTCGTCTGTACCTACCTCTACATCTCTACATCTACGGGTTCTGTCAGATCATGTTTGCGGCCGTATTTATCAACCGATTTTCATCAAACTGTACACACACACTTCTTGCTTACAATGAATAACATGTGAATTTTATTTTTTGGATTGGATGAAAAATGAAAGAGTAATTAAAAATAAAATTGAAAAATAAATTTTCTAAACAAAGCTTCCGAAGTCTACGGTTCACAGAACCACTAGTTATAATTTTGAAACCCGAAACGTAACAAAATTATAAGTTTTCATACCTGCCAGTGTGTAACTGTTCATACTTTTTCGAACATTATACCTAATAACTGAAACATGTATGATATCAAGAAACAGCGACGCGCAAGGCACTCCCTACCTTTTCTCGAAGCGTTTCGTCGTTTTTTCGTATTCTCATAGTTTCGATATGGACAAAGCTAGAAAGTCTAAATTACCAGGATATGATAGTATAGTTAATATTAAGATTTCGGCTCTATTAAGCACGACAGTTATTAAAACCATTCATACAACTTCCACGAACGTTTTATGTGGGTACGCGCGAATAATTAAATGCGGCATCGTCATTCGCATCGCACGCGTCGCCACGTGGCCACTCATCCGCCATATTGTTACCGTTATTTATGAATATTGTTTTCGGCTGTCGTGAGGATCTGTGGCACGTGGCTTGTGTTCTATGATTGATGTTTGTACCAGTGATGTTATGATCTTTTGGTAAACTGCAAGGTTTAGTTGGCGTGTCAGCTGTACTACCTTGATTTACAGTGGCTTGGTGATGCCACGATGATGTGGTGAGGTTTGTCTGCTAGTCATGGGCTCTTGGTAGATACCAAGAGCCCATGACTGACAGACAAACCTCTCGTTATAAAGGCTGGAAATTTTTAAAAGCATGTTCCCAACACAGGTGAGAACCGTCAGTAAGTATGAAGTGTCAGTTGTGGTTACTTCCGGAGATATCGGGCAGCAAAGGTGGGTAAAATAGCACCTTACTTACGTCATTTTATAAAGCTTCAGTTTTTGATATTTTCTTCGGAACTAGTACGGTGTCTTGCGCGGTGCTTCGCGCCGCACCACGCCATAGGTTTAGGCCTATAACTTTAGACCCCTTAGGGCCAGGTCAAATTTTTTGGTTAGCCTCCAGATCGAGGGCTATCCATAGAGGGGTCAAACATCATTGTAGCATAAGCAGTTCTCGAGAGCTAAGGGGGGACAAAAATTACATTCACCATTTCTATATTATATATAGATACGAGTATATAGATAGATAGAAAACAATAGAAATCACATCACCAAATCCCAATAATAATATGAATCAGTTCAGGACTTAGAAAGTTAATGCCTTATTACTTTTTAGTTATTACCTACTCCAAGACTGAATCTGTTCTGGCTGTGTTTAAATTACAATAAGTATGGTTCATTGTTTGTCGTCAGTGTTTCATACATATTTCGATAGATGGTGCTCTAACTTCTACCTAGAAGTCTTCATATGATCGCAATTACAACGTCTTGGGCGTAGGTCTCAGTAATCTAGCGTATAGTACCTACTTCCTGACTTCTTGGCTTCTTGGCTGGTTTCAAATGCGGGCGAAGCCGTTCCTTATCAATACTTATTATCATCAGTAACTTACTAGGTATGCAATGCATGCAATGCATTTTTTTATGCTCTATTTTCATGATTTCAGAGATATGCACTCCCGGGTATGAATTTTTAATTTTTTTTTTATATTGGGTTCGCCAAATTGACGCCGCCCGCCTGGTGGTAAGTCGTGACGACGTCTAGCAATTGTGGGCCACTCTCACAGCACACAATACTATAGAGAGTGGCCCTCAACTTGACGACCTACTGATGTGCCTCTTCACGCTCCGCTTAAAGAACCCAGGGTTACAAGTGGGAGGAATGATGTCGACCAGCATGCCAAATTTGTTCAAAACCGGTCGAGCCGTTTCGGAGGAGTTGGCACACAAACGATTTACACTTGTCGTCTAAGATTAAGCTTCGCTTCGCTCCGCTCAATTACTTATCCTTCTTTTTCGAAACTTATGTTTATTTGAAAATTTTGTTACTTTTATAACCTGCACCTTGTTTGTGTTTTAAATAAACACAGCATATTAGTTTGTCACTGTATTTATTTTTGACCCAAATAAAATCAATGTTATGTATCGTTTAATATTTTGTAAGTGTCAGGGAAAAGTTTGGCAACATTATCAATAAATACTTACAGTGTTAGTTAAAGCAGGGACTCGCCGATTGGTATCGGAAGTAAGGGCGGGATGATGCAGGGCGTTGGCGGAGGGGTGACTTCCTTGTTCCGGCGCTGTTCTTGTACCAGTAACTCATCATCAACTCACTGCGGGGAGCCGGCTACTCTCCCTCACATCCACACAAAGAAATGTAAAGATTTCGGTGAATTATATCTTCCACAAGCAAAAGGGGAAACGCATAAAAATGTTACAACGCTTCTTTCTGAATCTTCAAATGTTTAAACTAAGGTTTTGTTTGCTGGAAGTATCATGGTTACTTTTGTCTGATTAGAACGTACTGATGTGTGAAATTGTTACAGTTAATTATAAAAAAGGTTGCTAAACTAATAGGTACTTAAGTTTATGTAGGGCCTATATACATAATTTTTGAATAACATTGATGGTAACATAAGTTATTGATTCGTCAGACAACTCAAAATGAAATTTATACATAGGTAAATCAACTGTGTGACAAGAAAATAAACATAAAAGAACAATCTTTTCATAAAACTCTGTTTCAAATTTAAAATATTGCAGATACTGTTATGATAACCACTGGAATACCTTTTTAAGACCTTTCAAGTTTTAAGTCGTAGAGGCTTTAAGGGTTCCGTAGTTCAAGTTTCGGAACGCTTATAGTTTCGTCCTGTCCGTCCGTTCGTCTGTCCGCCCGTCAAGATGAAACTTGGCATGGATAGGTATGTGGATTTATTACGCCAACAAAGTGCTTAAAATTATGAAAAAAAAATGTTTTTTGGGGACCTCTGGGGGATTTAATGTGGGGATGATTTTTTTGTGGTGTCTTTTTTTTTAATTCCGCGGCCCGAGGCCGCCGCCGCACTTACGTCCGTTGCCGGGCGTTCCTGGTTCACACGCATAAGGTATTTTCAGTGGCGCCCGGCGGAATTTTCTGGCGTCTAACCTAAGTATCATGTAGGGTGTCATTAGACAGGTCTTTTTAAAAGGTCCGTTTGCGAGATATTTAACTTTAAATCGCATTTTTTTGTTCGTAAAATAAAAAATTAAATCATGATAGTACTCCATGTAATGAACTTAGAAAGGAAGCCTATAACGAATCAGATAACTCTGTTAGTAAGGAGTTATAGAGGCTATGCGTGACTACGGAACCCTATTGTATGCGTGGCTCGACACGCACTTAGCTGATTTTTTATGTAAAAATACTCGTAGCTTCTCTGTAAGTACTTCTAGATATCGTATCAAACTTTATGTAAATTAAATAGTTTTCCAAATGTATTTTTGCTGTCGTGCATTTTGTCGACTCTAACACATCCTGTGTTCATAGATAGTAAAACAATATATTTCTTACAAATGCCACGCGCGTGTCAACGCCCGCAGCGTTTCGTATTTTCTTATTGAAATTCAGAACACGAATCTAGATCGTATTCTATCCTTTTAAACAATTTCGGAAAGGATGTAAACAAAACGTTATTTGTTAACTTAAAAAGGTTTACCTAGTGTGAGTAATTATTTGACACAACGTGGTTTGGCTTCAGACCAGACGAACATCTTCATCTCAACGCTAACCTTAGATCGATAAACATAAAGAGAAAATAGAAATTATAATATTAAGCAAAAATTAGATGCTTGTGATGCTGAGCATTCCCCCTATGAGGAAAGGCCGTGTGTTCGAGTCCTGCCGATGACATTTCAGTTTTTGTTGTTTATTTATAACTAGCTTGTTGCCCGCAGCTCCGCCTGCGTGTTACTTTAGATCTACATAACTTTTTTATTTATGAACCGATTGAAAACCAAACCTTAAATGTTAAGTTGAATAAACCACAACGCATTACTGAAAACCGCAAATTCAAATCAAAAATTCAAATCGGTTAAGCCGTTTCTGAGATTAGCGTGTTCAAACATTCAGACAAACTGATAAAAGTTCTAAAAACTATTGTTTTGGGTTTTATTGCATTCATAAAGCCCCCCTACAACAGTTTATCTATTATATCTTCTATTATATTATAATTTTTAGAGAAATTGCAAAACAAAATACACTCGTTATAATGACGCGTCTGAGCCGCGCGGTATGGCACCTCGTAGGGCTCGTAGACCTAACAGGCGACGGCCGGCAGTCAACTCACGCATGCGCAGTGCGCACTCCAACGTCGTCGCCCGCCTTCAAAATAGTGTACTTTTTGACTAAATCTATAATATCTCTTAAGATATTCGTTGAAATCAAATGAAGGACTAATTTGTACTAAATTAAATTCTTATGACGTATAGCGTACATATTTTTTTGGATAAGGATTAATATCGTAAGCATAAAAATAGCTTCGCAAATCATGAATTGTTTGAATCAATTTTGATTGCTATAAATTACGTTATAGTGCGTTAACCTAAGAGGTAGATATATGCCGTCGCGGACTTTTTTATAGAACTTTTTAAGGCAAATAAATTCTTTGTACACAATTTTAACGTTACTTAACCATTTAAGCAGCGTACGCCACGGAAGCTCCCAAAAGAAATAATTTTCCCCTGTTTTTGTAACATATATCATTGCTGCTCCGCTCCTACTGGTCGTAGCGTAATGTTATATAGCATATAGCCATCCTGGATAAATGTATTACATAACTAAAAAAGTTTTTTTCTAATCAGATCAGTACTTTCTGAGATTAGCGCGTTCAACCAAACAAACAAACAAACTCTTCAGCTTTATAATATTAGTATAGACTAGCTGTCCCAGCGAATTTCATATTGCCCTTTCCTGAACCTTCACGAATGATTCAAGACCATAATCAATCAAATCGGTCCACACGTTCTCGAGTTTTAGCGAGATAAACGAATGGCAAGGAAGCAGGTGTACTGGTGGTCGCCGGAGATTGCACAGCTGCGCGCAGCATGCATCTCCGCCCGCCGCCAGTACACCAGGTTTCGCCGGAGGCATCGCCGCCCAGACGACGCGGCAACCCGAGAGGCGGAGCTTTATCAGGCTTACAGGGAGGCTAAAGGTAATCTCCAGGAGACAATAAAGCGGGCCAAGACGGCGGCCCGCGAGGAGCACCTGGAGACCCTGCAGCAGAACCCATGGGGGCACCCGTACCTACAGGTCAGGGAGAAACTCCGACCTAGGGCGCCCCCACTGACCCAGAGTCTCCAGCCGCAGCAGCTGGAGCGGGTCATGGGCTCCCTGTTTCCGACGAGCGCGGAGGAGCACGTCCCTCCGCGCATGGCTCCGTCTCTGCCCGACGCGGATAGCATCAGTGAAGACGACGTACCCGAAGTCAGGGTGGGGGAGCTAGGTGCGGCAGTACTCCGGCTTAAACGCCGGAAAATCACTGCCCCCGGACCCGACGGCATTCCTGGCCGTGCATGGGTCCTGGCCCTCGAAGAACTCGGGCCTCGACTGATGGGGCTCTTTAGCGCATGCCTCGAAAGGGGCCAGTTTCCCAAGGTGTGGAGGACGGGGAAACTGGTCCTGATTCGTAAGGCGGGGCGGCCGGTGGACTCACCGTCCGGATACCGGCCGATCGTGTTGCTCGACGAGGTGTGTAAGCTCTTTGAGCGAATTATCGCGGAACGCCTCGTCGAGCATCTCTCGACGGTGGGGCCAGACCTGGCGGACAACCAGTACGGTTTCCGTCGGGGACGCTCCACCGTGAGCGCGATCATGCGCGTCAAGAGCCTGACGGAGGAAGCAGTCTCGCAGGGCAAGGTGGTGGTGGCGGTGTCTCTTGACATCGCCAACGCGTTCAACACCTTGCCATGGAGCTGCGTTAGGGAGGCGCTCGTGTATCACGAAACGCCTCTCTACCTCCGTCGTATTGTCGGGGCCTATCTCTCGGAGAGGGCCATAGCTTTCCCCAGCTGGCTCGGGCCAGCTCGGCGAGATGTGTCGTGCGGTGTTCCGCAGGGGTCGGTCCTGGGGCCGCTTCTGTGGAACATCGGCTACGACTGGGTGCTGCGGGGTGCGTTGCCTGAGGGCGTCGGCGTAACGTGCTACGCCGACGATACCCTCGTCACGGCGCGGGGTGCAACGTACCAGGAGGCAGCAATCAAGGTCACGACGGGTGTTGCTCAAGTCGTGGGTCGAATACGGCGGCTGGGACTGGGTGGCCTTGCACAAGTCCGAGGTTCTGTGTTTTCACAGACCTCGGAACGGTCCACCTGAAGGTTCCAGCATAAATGTGGGAGGTGTTAGCATCGGCATCAAGCCCTCGATGAAGTATCTAGGGATCGTACTTGATAGCCGATGGAACTTCGGACCACATTTCCGAAGTTTGGTCCCCAAGGTGACACAGGCATCGGTCGCGCTTTCGTGACTGATGCCCAACCTAAAGGGACCCAACGCTTCCTGCAGGAGACTGTACCTTGGGATCGTGCGGAGTATGGCCCTATACGGGGCTCCCGTATGGGCGGCGCGGTTGACGGCCAACAACTCAATGCTCCTTAACAGACCGTTGAGGACCTTGGCCGTCAAAACAATAAGGGGCTACCGCACGATCTCCGGAGAGGCTGCATGTCTCCTAGCCGGGACCTGGAAGCGAGAGCCCTTGCGTCATTGTTCCAATGGCGCAAGAGGGGAGGCGCTGGAGCGGGACCACAGGCCTGCGTCTCGAGAAATCGATGACCGGCGGTCCCAACTCCGACAGGATCTCATGGAGTCATGGAGGGTGCGACTTGAGCAACCCAAGTGGGGTGCCCCCATCATCGCGGCGGTGAGACCGATCATGGACGATTGGCTGCAGAGGCAGCATGGTGACCTCACGTATCGTGCGACGCAGATCGTTACCGGGCATGGATGCTTCGGTAGCTATCTGTTTCGCATCCATCGTGAGGTCACACCCCGGTGTCAACACTGCGAGGTTTCCGACGACGACACCGCACTCCACACGTTGGTGGAGTGCTCAGCGTGGGCGAGTCAGCGCCGGGACCTCGTAGTGGGTCTGGTACTAAAAAACGGAACTAAAAAAAAAAAAAAAAAAGATAAACGAACGGCAATTGATTTTTATTTGTGTAGATTTCTATCTTAATAATCTTTATCTCCATTGAACATCAATTACACTAATGAACTAAACGAATTCTTATAAGATCTCTATATTAATTCCGTCTGTATATGTATATTATAGTCTATGAATACAGAGAGCACTTTTTGCACCGACATCAATAACAATGCCATGGGTATAAAACACAAAAGTTTTATAATTTACCGACTCTAATAAATAAAGATTTCAGTCTTTACAGAAAGAGAGTTGGAGAAAAACGACCGCCCGGGTTGCATGTATTAGAATGTCCAAGTCTATTTTACCATACATTCTTTTTTGCACCTCTGTCGCATACATTTGTGATTTTATCGATATTTCGATCGATTATTTTTTGTGAATCAGTGATATCATGTCCGTATTCTTGTTTTTGGCGTAAGTATACATGCGTAAGTATGCATGATTTATTTTACGAATGAACGCTACGCTGCTATATAAGTATACTGATTGGGCATATTATTGCCTATTGCCCTTGGAATCAAGAAATACAAACAATTAGCATTATGTTCTTAATGCGTCCCTGTCTAGTAATACCTACAGAAAATAATGCTCAAAATATTTCTATTCGACTTTATTTAATTCTTATAGTTCAGCCATCCGTGATTCTCTTTTCAATACTCATTTTCAGAAGTCGTGTAAGGTACCATAATATTATTTGAGAATAAGTTAATGCTGATCCTCAATTGAATGTTGAGTTGCTTGGTATTCAAAGATCATGCAAATCGATCCAGCGGTCTTCCCTTGATACAATTGAGCAACAAACAAGTAGGATAGGACTTGAAATATTAAAAATTCTTCAATAAAAGACGGGCAGCCAAATAATTACAACAATCTCATAAAAAACACATAGAGGCTTGCTTTCTGAGAAATCGCACTTAATTACAAAGTAGGGTGAGTTTATAACGGTAGGTTGTCGACTGTACTACGGGCGGCAGCGAGCATCCCTATTCCCTATTAAGATAAGATCTGCAGCCTGCGAGTGACACCTGGCCCCGCCCCCCGGTACATTGCACGAACGGGCCCCTTTTTAGTTTACTGGGGAGAGCCATGTATAACATAACTAAGTGGAGATAATTACCGATTTTAATAGATGCGTAGTAAAATTAACTGATCATAATCGTTCCTAGACATTGATTTATTTATGTTTGCAGTGCCGCATGCCGCCAGAAATTGGCACACACTGTAATCCTTCTTTGGTCCAGGTTAAAATACCATTTTATAGCTCTTCAGTATTTACTTTACATTATTTTATAAGTAGGAAATATCCGTTGTTTGTTAAAAACAACAAACCTAGCTACGTAATACTAAACAGTTAAGTACAACCATTGAGTTTCAATTTTATATAGAGGGCGAGTGTCACCCTATATCTTCGTAGCGAATACTAAGCGGCTCTGATATAGATTGTCCAGTATAATTATGTTTGGGTTCCACTAGGTGCGCCACATTACCTACATTAAAACAAGTCAAAAACAAGATCTCAGAACAAACAAACAATAATTAGTTCCAGTTTTTGACACACGCAAATTTGGGAAGCTGTAGTAACGTTACGTCATCCTCAACTGTTCTGACGTGCAGAGTGGTTGTCAGTAGTTCATACCGGTTATCAGCGCTTTATATATACGTTGTATAGAGATAGTTGCCCTGAAGGTACAACCGACCAAACCAAAAAGTTTTTTTTCCTAGTTTAGCTGTCCTGTACGTTTGTTCCAGTTAATTTGGATCAATCGAATCGATTTTAATGGGATTTCCGTTGATACGTAACGACTGAACTTATTGTATGGTTAAGTATTAAACCACCAAAATCTAACGTACAAGCAAAACCTAACCTATCTATACTACCAGATAGACTCATATGCAATAATAACCTGGAACTGAAAGTTATAAGCACAGAATATTGGAGTACTATAAGTGAATTGCAAGTATTTCTTACTCCTAGCCAGGAGTCTCACTAACTTTGAGGTGCGCAAGAGATCTCGCGTTCGTTGTTTAATATTTGTACATACAATCTTCAAATTTTAATATTGTTCTGGAGTTTGAATGTTTTCTATGCATATTAAAAATGAATTTATCAGTATACCAGTACTAAGTATTAAGTATGTTTATCAGTTTCCTAGTTCTCATAGCATAAGTTCTCCTAACTTTAAGATTAGACACCGTTGTGTACCAAACCTCTGCTTACCTGTTTATGTAATCTATGCGTAGGTAGCAATGAATAAATTTTAATAAAAACTTATTAAAAGTTTCAAGATAGTATTCAATTATTTGATATACCTACCAAGTGCAGAAGCGATGCGCACGCGGCGATTAAGCTAAGTCGAGTTCGTTCATCCGTGCAGCCAAGCATTAACTTAACCGACCAATTATCCGCAATGTTCTCGGTCTCGGTACACTCGAACTCGGTCCATACCTCAGCCAGCGCAATATGTTAACATATTTTTTAATTTCTCCACCGGACAGCTAAAGAGGCAATCGCAACATGTGGTTGCTATTGCGCAGGAGTGAGATTTATAATAAGAAAACGCTCCTACCGCGCATGCACTATAACGTTCTATAAATCTTTTAAGTACTGGATCGGCCAATCCCTGTTGAGAAACGATAAATCATCCCCTCGGACGGTAAAGTCGATTCGATTATTATCGCGCTCTCGCTCACTCTTAAACGCTCTTATGCCCTTTTAGATCATTTATCATTTCTTTCTCTCGTTTCTTCTCAGTGATAAATTCAATTCTCTTTTGGAATATGATTGTTCTTCGTTTTGTTATTGTGGTGTGTTATTGTGGGTATCGTCACGGCCTTAGGTTTTTTGATCGGAATCCGATCAAAATGATCGCGAGAATTGGATTTCCATTTTAGATTTCGTGACCCGGGCGATCAATCTTTGGTTCATTTAGAATGCAACTTGTTTACAATTAATTTTGTAGAGCAAAAGAAAAATTTGATTTCAAATTCTGATTCAAAAATGTTTAATTCCTTCTACTAATTAATGTCTTTTTTATATATTTACCCTTATTAGTAATTTTAATGAACTGGACCTACACTCGTAGGTCGCCTCACAACGCGATTTTTTGTGTCTTTGATAGTCTTGGACTATAACTTCTCTTCAAGAAGACCTTCTTTCTAATTTCTCAAAAATAGAATTCTGAGATAAGAATATGAATGTAAAATGTTATGATTTAGTCATCCTCACATCTCTTTTAATGAGGACACAGATCATACAGGTCATAGTTACTCCTATAAACATTGATAAACGTTTTCAATTTTTGAATATAATTTAAACACACAATTTGAAGGAAAACTATAACGGACCAGATGAATTTGTTAGTTTAGGAGTTATAGATCCTATAATGATAACTACGGAACCCTATAAACCGGCCAAGTGCGTATCGGGCCACGCATTTTCTGTCAAGAAAGTACCGGGAAAAGATCACTAATACACAAAAATTTTGTTATTCATCCAAATTTATTGTATCACCTTCAAAGTATGCTCCTTCAGAAATGATACACTTACGCCAACGAATACTCCAATCATCAAAACTTTTTTTTAACGCTGTTTCCGGAATAGTGTTCAGTTCTCGCCGCGAATGCTCCTTTACCAAAGTAGATCTAAATTCAAAGTCATGTTGACTGTTTTCTTTGACTATCGCGGTGTTGTGAACTCGGAATTAAGGCCGGTAGGTCAAACGTTAAAATAAGAATATTATTTGAGCGTTATGCGGCGTTTAAGAGAGCAAATTCGACGAAAAAGGCCAGATTTGTGGAAAGAAAATTCTTGGATTCTGCACCACGAGAATGCGCCTTTGCACAAGGCCATTATTGTGAAGGAATTTTTGTCCAAACACTTAACAAATAACATCGAGCAATCACCATATTCACCAGATATGGCTCCAGCTGACTTCTTTCTTTTTCCTAAACTTAAATTACCACTTCGTGGCACCCGTTTTCAATCGGTAGAAGACATAAAGGAGCATTCGCGGCGAGAACTTAACTCTATTCCGGAAACAGCGTTCAAAAAACGTTTTGATCATTGGATTATTCGTTGGCGTAAGTGTATCGTTTCTGAAGGAGCATACTTTGAAGGTGATACAATAAATTTGGATGAATAACAAAAATTTTGTGTATTATTGATCTTTTCCCGGTACTTTCTTGACAGAGTAGTACAATAAACCAAAAATGCGAAAGAATTCCAATAAAAAAACAAAAGTTTTCTAGAGTGCTGTAGGTAGATTGGTGGCTATCACTCGAAAGTCAAATACTAAATACTGAGTTAACGATAATTAGGACACTACGACAGAACACTGAAACGTCACTCCAATATTTAAGTGCTATTTAAATACTTGAGTAGGAGTAATGGTAAGTAAGATGTTAAAAACTTTTTAAATTATAATAGCATTATTTTTTTTCGCAGAGTTAAAAGACAACAAAACGTCGACAATTGTTTCGCCTCTAAACGAGGCATTATCAAGACTGTCTCAAAAAGAACAGCAAAATTTGTGGCTGGAACATATTTGCTTATAAGTAAGAGTGTGCAAATATCGCTAGCGCGATGTAGGATTTTTCACAATAACTAACGCGGGTAGAAACCGCAAATCATGCTAACGAAGTTCTAAATAGGTATTCACCGATACAAGACATTATCTTTTTTATTTGTTACATAGAAACGCAAAGTGACACATACAAACCAACAAACAACTACTGTGTCTGTCTGTTCACAAACAAATTAAGTAAAGGAGATGTATAAAAATCGATTTGTTCATTGAGTAAGGTGTCCACATCCCTCCTAACTATTTCCAGCCTTTCCCAGACACTCAACTTGAACCCTTTCTCACATAAGCTTAAAACTCTAAAGGTGTTATTATTGTTCAAGGAATGACCGGTGTCAAGGAGATGCTTCGCGAACAGGGACCTATCTGGACAACCGTTGCGGAACGCTGATAAATGCTCTCTGTATCTGACCTCAAAGGACCTGCCAGTCTGCCCTACATACTGCATATCACAACCATCGCAACTCAACAAATAAACACCTGATCTGAGTGAAACCGACACTACACACTTTGTTGAGTCCGGAATGACACCGGTCATTCCTTGAACAATAATAACACCTTTAGAGTTTTACGCTTATGTGAGAAAGGGTTCAAGTTGAGTGTCTGGGAAAGGCTAGAAATAGTTAGGAGGGATGTGGACACCTTACTCAATGAACAAATAGATTTTCATACATCTCCTTTACTTAATTTGTTTGTGAACAGACAGACACAGTTTGTTGGTTTGTATGTGTCACTTTGCGTTTCTATGTAACAAATAAAAAAGATAATGTCTTGTATCGGTGAATATCTATTTTGAATTTCGTTAGCATGATTTGCGGTTTCTACCCGTGTTAGTTATTGTGAAAAATCCTACATCGCGCCAGCGATATTTGCACACTCTTACTTATAAGCAAATATGTTCCAGCCACAAATTTTGCTGTTCTCTTTGAGACAGTCTTGATAATGCCTCGTTTAGAGGCGAAACAATTGCCGACGTTTTGTTGTCTTTTAACTCTGCGAAAAAATAATGCTATTATAATTTAAAAAGTTTTTAACATCTTACTTACCATTACTTTGTCATGGATTTTCGCCAGGTAACGCCTGTTTCCATCCAATACTTGAGTAGGACTTAAACTTAAATTTTTCATACATAACGTCACTTCGAGTATCTGCTTATTTGAGTGACATTTGAGTATTAGGCCCACTCCAAGTTAATGATAGTAAGGACTTGGGTTTTTACGGAACACATGGCAGGTTGCCTTTTAGGTTACCTCTGGCGCTGGACAAAAATCAAGGCTCAATTGCAATACCGAACAACGTGTCCTTGTCCCGCACTGCGAACTAGTTCAGATTGACTAGTTCTTCTGTGCGGGAAAAATCAAGCATTACCTTGACATTGGCGAAATCATCGATGAATATCGATGGAGCCACATTTTAAAAAGAAGAAGAATGATAGTAAAATATAAGCAAAATATTTTGAGGTTCGAAATTTTTAATTATTTGCTATTTACAGGGCTGTAGAAAAGACAACAATTTCATCTTAAAATAACTTAAAATACATAATGTTTTCAGTCAATATGTGGTATATGTAGGTATGTATATAGATAATAATTCATAGATACTTTGATTTTTTGTTTCGCTATCTAAAAGGTCGGTCCGTGAAAAAATAGCGCTATGTTCAATATAAATATACATAATATAGCTTCAGGTGCGATAGCACAACAAAGTAGCAACTGCACCCGACAGAAATATACTCACAAAGAAATTAAACCCTTATGTCTACTATCACTGGGCATTCTCTTATTAATATTCTATGGTACATTAATTATATTTCAGTTAATATTAACAATTTACAGAATTTTTACAACCTATAAAATCGTACTTTTTATTAAACTTCGGAGCTTTGGCCATGCTGATTATTATACTTTGTTTCATGTCTGTTTCATTCAATAAGCGATGACAAAGTTGTTTTAAATTAATTTCAACTTCATCTCATTCTATCATTATATTTGAACTGACAGTGATATCGTTGTAATCTATAAATTGTAAGGAATAATAACTATTGTTTAGGAAAAATACGCACAAAATATTCGATGTAAATTCTCGCTAACCGTCTTTTATATATAATTAATTTAACTGTAAATCGCAGTAGATGCAGTTCATACAAATACCAGATTCAGAAGAATTTAATGTAATTAACGACAGATTGTTTACTTAACTATCATAAATTATACTGTTCACAATTTATGTAAGAAAGCTAAATTTTTGAATACATTTCAATTGTTTTCATTTCGTAAAACTAATATAATTAACAATACATCTGTTGGTGCTTAACTTTTTATGTCATACAAAGACTATAATAAATCACTGTCAACATTGCAATACGTAAGTTACAGTAATTTTTTGCCCAACAGTGTAACATGGACGTCACAAATATTTCTGGTGTACAATAGTTACCAAAATAAAGGAATGCTTTTAAAAAGTAATAAATAAAAGACACTTCATTGCAGCAGAGCGTTTACAAGAAATATACAACATGTTATAAAGCGTTCAAACCGTGGTAATTGTTTACAACTCCCTTGTTTAAACCTTACCATAGAGCCAATGATTTAGACAAAAGTCTCTTGTGAAAGTAAAACTCTAAGCAGAATTATTCACTGTTTTACAATGAACTTTGCATATCAGTTAGACCCAATACTATTTAATTATTTGACGGACGGCTGACGTTTGGCGTTGAATTTTCACAAATGGTCGGACTTACTATGGACTAATTAGATTTATAATAAGCGTAACTTTGAATACAAAACCGTATCGGAGCGCATTAGTTAACTCTTCATTCCACGATCGGACGCTTCAAGAGTACCAAAATAATTTATTAAAATCAAATTATTCTAAACAAGCGAATTTTGTATTTAAAATATGTTATATTGGTCTCATATCAGCTAATCGTCGAATGAAGAGTTCGCTAAGCGCGGTGCGGTCAGTAGGCCGCAGCAGCTCCAGAATGATGCATCAAGTGGTGATGGTGGTACGTTTCTTGTGTTGGACACCACCACTCAGGGACACCGTGGGGCATCGTAGGTGCAGGCTGCTGGAATTGCGTCCAGTGGCCTCCAAAACCGAGTTTATTATCCATAACACCGTTACCGCCTATGTTAGTGAGATGTGGAGGTTGATTATGATGAGGTGGTGCGGGTGGTCGCTCGTACGATTTATGATCATGAGGATTTAGATACTTTTCATTAAGACTCTCTAGTTTATCGGTGATGGAGGCGTGATGGTGTGGATGTGGGTGTTGGGGTGGAGGAACTGGAGGAGGTTGGATAGGGGCAGCGGGACTGGCGGCGCCTGCTGTGACGCTCACACTGCCAGCTGACGAGGAGTCGTCTCCATCGCTGTCATATCTCGGTGACTGGTCACCTGCCGCACCGTGGACTTTCATATGCTTGCGGAGGGATGAAGGGTGAGTGTAGGACTTGTCACATCCATGAACGCGGCAGTTGTAAGGTTTATCTGACGTGTGCACGTGGGAGTGTTTCTTTCTATCCGAGGAGTTGGCGAATCGTCTGTCGCAGCCAGCGTACTCACATTTGAATGGCTTTTCACCTGTTAACAAATAAAAAAATTGGCTTAAATTTTGTTGTTATCAAACATATCCTTCCTATTATATCGTAACCATAGTAATCAACCATTCAACTGAACTCTGTGCATAAGTAAGAATGTACAAAGATGATTCATGTTAAAAAGATTCTTCATAGGTAGGTATGAATGTTACACAATGCCAAGCTAGATAAAATTATCTTCTAGTACTAGGTAAAGAAAATAAAGTAGGTACCTACATTTATTTAATATATTGAAATTCTATTTAAAATATTTCCAACTTTAGTAACCTCAATTTAAATGTCATTCTCAAAAGACAAACTTGCAATCGTATAAAAAACCAGATCACATAGTAAATAATCAGATTTGTTCGTTGTTTAAGTATACTCGTAGTAACGAGTGGGATATTTACAACATTTGCACGGGTTACTTAACACGGACATAAATCATCTTTATAAGACGACTTTGTCACATTTCCGTGACAAAAGTATCTGCAGCAAACTTTGCAAATGAATATAAACCCTAGGCTGTAGACTAATGATATGTTTTTAAACAGACTGTATTCGCAAAATCGCAAAAGAAGTTCTATACATGTCAGTTGTGATCGCTTGATGATTAAAAGAAACAAAGTTGATAATACATTTGCATTGAATGATGTTTATCATCTTTTGAATGCAATCTCAATAAAATATTCTTTAATCTTAAGCCAAATTTTTAGGTAGAGAAGAATAATTAAGTGCAGAACCAGAATACGAGCTTTTGTAAAAAGATTTAGCTGCACTGATAATTATAAACTTACAAGTTGATGAACTGTATTTAGGAAGTCATGTCCTCATTTTGAAACCTCTATTTCAAGTATTCAGTACCAATTCCAATCTCTGGACAGTCAGTCAGACATCAATTATTAAGGATGTTAAATTGGCATTAAAAGGCACCAAAGGAAAATAATTCTACTTCAAGACAATATACCTACTTAATTTTAGCCAACATGTTGCTGAAAAACCACCGTCTCGTAATATAGATTTTTATAAAAATCTTTATTATAATTTACTAGATGGAATGACAAAAATATTCGTGTCTATAATCTCTATCCAGTTTTTATTATAATTTATTGAACTGGATTTTAAGTAGCGGAACTAACCACCATTCACCGCGATGTTAGGAGTTACATTTTTAGTATACAGAAGGTGTAATATCGAGGATATTTCAAAACCATTACAAATTCCACGAGTTATTCTATGGTGACCCTATTTTTTTTTGCTACATTTTTTCCTTTATCAACTACGATGTATTGATTCCACACAAGTTCACCGAATCGTGTGTGATATTCTATAAAATATATTTACAAGTAGGCAGTTTGGCGGTCGGCTAGTGCGGCCGCCTATACAATGAAACATTATTGTCGTGTTTACAAATAAACCTCTTCGGTTGTAATCCCCTTCATTGTACTACAAAGCTTGAAACATGAAGATCTCATTGAGAGGCACAGATGCTAATCTCAAGTGTCTGTTAACGCTACTATAATAGAGCTTTTTAGGCGTTTCTCAATTTGAACCACAATTCGGTGAGAACTCAATGGAAACATCGCATGTTCTCAATGAAGATCATACTTCCTTTACAAATGTAAAAGCGAGATGGTACCGTCATAATTAGAAATTATAGAATTATTTTGATGTATCTCATTCAAATATTTTTCAGTGATCTTTAATAGAATCCAAGATATGACTAGATATTGTTAACAGTGTCCTTTATTCAATGACTGGATTCATCGGGGTTCGGACTTGTCATATGGATGTAAAATAACAATTTAAACTGAAAATATTGATTGCAAAACATTGTTAAACGTAGTAAATACATACATACAACTACACCTATTTCCCCGAAGAGGTAGGCGTAGGTACTTTACGCCTACGTTTTGCCAATATTTGTTTGTTCGCACGTAGGTATCGGGAACTTTAATGTTTAAGGGCCTCGTCCGTTAATCGGGAGGTACATCGCATGCAGGTGAGGTTGTTTGAACCACTAAGATATTCATAGACCTTTTAAAATGTTGTAAATCAGTATCCAAACTATTTGTTGTAGGGAAATACAAGATGAAAGCCATCAAAGTACCGAGTGTGAATAAAAAGTCATCCGAAGATCAATCACTAATGAGGTAGATACAAGATAAAATAAAGGAGTCCAAAACATGTGTCGCCCCGTCTAATTACTAATCGAGCGTCTCATCTCTGATATTTACATCACAAAAAAGGTCTAAACACAAATTCTATCACAATTTGATGGGACACGGTGCTTCAGCCAGCAAACTTGTCCCTGTATCGAGAAAAAATGTTGATAGTTGCGTTTTCTATTTTTGTTTCATGATGCCTTTAGGAAGGAATTAGGTATAGGTAACTTCCAAAAAGAATACAAAAAGAACGAGACTAAATGAAAAATCAAAGACCATTAACACAAATACCTACCAATACACTACGTACTTATGGAGAATATAGGTATCCGCTTTACATTACCATGAAAAATCTTAGTTAACAAGTATACTTAAATATTTATTATTTAGATCAGCATTTTAATCTTGTAAAGATGTTTCAATAAACTAACGTTTATTAATAGCTACACCATCCAAAATCTTGTTTAAATGTTTTCTGTAAACATTTAGTGTCAAAATAAAAGCAAACCGAACACCAGTGGGGAATGCACTTCGTGAATTCGTTGCGTGCCGCGCCGATCCGCCGGGACACACCGTGCACCAGCTAGGGTCAGATACTTATCTTAAACGGCTGTATCACCCACGGGAGACACTTTTTTGTAATGTTATTATCGATGTGAAACTTTATATCTTCTTTTTTTAACTCGAAAGGGTATTTGATGGATTCTAAACACAAGATTTTTATATTTACTTTTGAAATTGAATGTGTTTAAATCACAACATTTTACTTTGCAATACATTATCTGAGAAGGAACTATGACGTCCAGTAAAACATGAATAAATCAACAGTTGGCACATCGCTTAGCCAGAATTGCTCAGCAGTATTGAGTTACAAATCGCTACTTAAGTGCGCTCTGCTGTGAAAACAAGCTTTTTAGAAATAGCACGAGTGATGTGTAACCCAACACATTCAGCCTTTGCACCCAAATGGTGGTAAATGGCATTAGGTGAGTTTGGAATAAAAACAATCAAGAACTTTAGATATCAGATTACACACACACACGCGCATGACGGACATGAATCAGTCTTTATCCCTGGAACAGTAGATAGAGGTGTTAATTGCACCACCAATTTCTTGATTCCACGTAAAGTTCCCGCCAACTAAAAAGAACGCAAATCGACTGTGGTAACTGCTAGTTAGAACTATAGTAACGCTGCGGAAGCACACCTTTCCACTATCTTCCAGCGTTCTTCTTACATGTAATACTTATAGTAATACTTTGATTTTATTTGCCAGATCCTCATCTGTCTCTCAACATGTGTACCTCGCGCAGGTGAGGATAACTGAAGGTAATCTGTCTTAATTTCTATAGGAGAAATTTCCTACCTAGAAAGAAAGAAAAACGTTTAATTTGGACACATAATGACACAATACAAGGTAGGTAAGTACACAATTCCGCACAGAACAAAAAAGACGCAAACACAAAACGATAGATATAATATAAAATAGTGGGAATTGGGCACCCATACGCCAGCGCCGGTAAAGTCACAAAGTGTCATCCCAATGCACAAACAACCTACAACTATTTATAAAGATTAAGACTCAGTATGAAGTGATCAAATGAATCTTTATTATCGGAATGGGTGGTTGACTTCTGGCCGTGGGCTGTCATCGCTTTGAATAATAATTGGGCGACATACGATATCCGTGCACCTGTTACTCACAACTTTTTCATTAGACGTTAATAATGCGGAGTATCTTAGATCACCGTGACATTAGCAATTAAGATAAAACAAACTAGATGTTAACAGCGGTTATTAAGATAGGTGTACGATTTTGATTTTATGTTTTTATATTCGATGTTCTTTAAGCTTTAGATTAGTGGTATGTAGGTACTTAATTTCTATGTGTTTGATTGATTGAATGCTAAAATAAGCACTAAGATCTAAAAATTAAGTGATTTATAATGTTGGCTTCTTTAATGATTTTATTTAATGCATAACAATATTTGCGCGCTCATAATAAGCAAAGTTGCAAAGTTGCGGGTAAACGTCGGATCATGAAATTCATAACAATAATAAATTCTAATCATAATTCAACACGGCATTTATATTATTGGGAGTAAAATATGCAATTCTTCAGTACGTAATTTCATAAAGGTTACGCATCTTGCTGACAATTATTGAAATGAATCAGGATGTAGTCTGCAAGTAAGTATTTCAAGCATTGTTTCAATCTCTATTAAACGTAACATATAAGAGTTAATTTAATCTCCGACAGAGAGGCGGCTAATAAGAGTTGGATGACTAGCATTTTGCTGCACAACCGACCCGACATGACCATGCGCCGTGTACTGTCTGACCCACAATACTAATCGCTACATTCAATACACTATCTAGAATAATCCAATCATATTCAATTAAAACAACGTAGTAGAATGGATAGACTATTTAGTTATGTAGATCGTTCGTAGGACTGTTGGTCGATTTAAAAATAAATAAGTAGAAAGAGTATTCTACGAGTATCTACTTAAATATTTTCTTTTGTATGTTGAAACTATAATTCTCAAAAAACGAATGTCATCGACATGACTTGGACCTGCGGATTCTACTTATTTCATACGCAGTAAGTAGGTATACCTATCTAGTAGTTTTAGCTTCTGTGTTAAATACACGTTTTTTTAAACTTACACTCGATTAAATAACTTATTTATGATATTTTAGTCTTTGTCCGTCTATGTGTTGAAACTTGCAATTAACTATGTACTTATTTGTTTTTATTTTGGAAGTTTAAGTATCTTAGTGCATCGTTATCCTTGGCAACACGGATAGGATAGATACAATAAAGACTGATCGACGACATCACGACACTTCCCCGAAAACCGTATTCTCCCACATTTGAAAACAGTTTCATACACCGTGCATAATGATTTATGATGTACCTTTTATCCGAAACGTATTTCGAATTAGAAAGATATATTAATATCTTAATTTTTTCCACTTCTCAGAGAATACGGGCCCTCGTTCGCGTAGCACAAAAAGAATACTCGAGGTCGGGCGGGCGCATTCGACGCCCAACGACCGTGTGACAAGGTGCTTTATGCGTACGATTATGAGCAGACCGAATAATGTTCCGATACCCGATAAATATCTGCCAACTCATACAAAAGCATCCCAATAAAAATATAATAGTAAATGTAGCAACAACACAGGCCAGAAACTGCACAGTCATATTGCGCTGATAAATATAAATTAAAATGAAAACGTATGACTTGAGAGAGGCCAGACTCTGGCGTCTGAACGTAAGAAAACAAATTGTATCGTATGCGCACGTGCAAGTCAGTGGATGTTATTTTGGAAAATCGGAAGGGTTACTAAATCGGGTTGAATCAATGGATAATTCTGGTTATTTGAAGCAAAACAACTTAGCGAGCGAAGCGTCTACTTTTCGAGACAGGACTGTTTTAATTGGATTGTTTTAATTCCTTCCTTAAATTAAGACAATTTTTTCGCCGTGGGTTTTTTTGACTGGGAGGCGGATCCAAGTGAAATCTAATATAAGTCCAAATCTAACGAACATGAGTTAAGTTTAGTTTGTACAAAGCGTTTACGTTTTAAAAACACTCAAGAATTTGTTAAGTACGTTGTATTACCAAATAAGTATCTTCCTAACAGGTGATTACATATACAAGTGAATTATTATATTTAATTAAATGTACTTTACTCGTTTTATGTTTAACATCAACACCATTTTCACAACTACTTCAACATCTATAAACCTATCTTAGTATTCTAACAAATAATTATTTCCACTTTAATTTATACGAGTATTACTACTTAATATGTACTGAGGTCAACCTCATTTGTAACCATTTTGTCACCACTTAATTTAATCCTGTTAAGTTAAAATTGGACAAGGTAACGTTACCACGTGCCAGGATAATCACGTTTGAGGTTATTTGCTTTACATATTGTATAGAGGATTTTTATTTCAGAATGAGAAGAAATAATTATATTTTGATGGATTAGTTTCTTTAATTATTGTGTAATGTACCCATTTTTTAGTATTCCACTAAAGCTCTGATAATATTGTTCCCAGACGATTTAGTAGATAGTAGAGGTAGTATTGTACAAGGTTGAACAGGAAAAAAGTACAAAACTAAGCAGACATAGCACGCTCAACGCTCGTCAATCCTAACGTCAAGCGTTTTGACAGCCTTAACCGGCATCATCGCTCCTTCAGATACAAAAAAAACTTAAAACTAATATCACAAAATTTAAGATTTAAAAATATTGGACCAGGAAAAAAAATATTTTTAAGTTTCCATGTACTCATTAAACGTTATTTATTATTATAATTTATTGTAAAGAATAACTAGCAGATAAATTAGTAAGTAGTGATGCAGGGTAACCTTATTTAAACTGATAAAGTGTGCTAAAGTTTGGTGTAATTCAATTAGTATAAACTTAAAACATACCTAAGAAAACTAGACTTATTTATTTGATTCTGAAAAATTCCTTTCCTAGAATAAGAGGTAAGTACTTTGGCAATCATTTAATCATAATTTTTTCCTATTAAGGTGACCTGTAGTGATTGTAATTAGTTGTTTAGGTTATAAGAGATTGACATGCCAAAGCTTCGAAAAAACCAAAGTAAAAAAGCTTGGAAAACTATCAAATCAAGTTTAGTCATAAAATGCATGGTATTTGAAGTCATAAAAATGTTTGAGGAATATGTTATCCGAATAAAGGAAGTGTTTGTACAATAATCCACAGGATTTAGATAGGCGCCGCGCAGTCAGCAAGCGCGTCGTGTCATAAGATTCAAGATAACCTATCAATACGATGATCTTAAAAAAGATGGACGGGCACGCGAGCCTTTATTTAAATAAGCTTCTTCGAGAATTATATTAGATGTCTTTGGAGAAAATTGTACATTTAATTAATAATACCTAATATTTTCATACCAAATCTGCATACTTAGCATTTTTAAATTATAGTTTCATATTTGTAAACAAAAAAAATTTATGTTGTGCTCGTAATAAATTATGAAAATTAGTCACAGAAAATGAAGATACCTGAAATGGATACAGATACAGACGCGGACGAAGGGAATCGTTTTATTAATTGACCAGTTTGTATCGTATTTCTCGGTATTTATGCTTCACCTACAGTCAAGACCATTGTCCGATACTGAATAACGATTGTAAATGTATGGACATGACATAACTCTATATTAAAAATATACTTGCCGCGATGTTTATAAATATATCATCGTAAATCATGAACAACACACCAATTTGTGTAACAAACCTTTTTACTTTACCTTTGTGATGACGTCAAATTCGCGTACCACCTTGAAAAGTAGGTATAGTATATCAAACTATAATTTGTTAATACTCGTATGTTGTGCGAAGTAAGCTACGAGTACATATTCCTAGAATTCGAAGGATACGCGGTATACCTACTAATGGCTCTGACATCACCCCAAGACATTAAAAGATAGATTGTAATTTCGATACCTACGCCTTTGGTCTTAGTAGATTCGTTGGACTAAGCATTCCCTGTGAAAGGGAAACAAAACTGAATTTGATTCATCGCATTAGATTTATTTTGAAGTAACAATATTTAAAATAATGTAAGTAAGTTTTGTACGTATAACACAATTTTTTTTAGAGGTTGTCTATGACACCTGAAAAGTGACCAAAATGGGGGGTGAAATATTACTAAAATGGATTAAATTCTTAAAAATAGGCAATAAGTAAATCTAATGGACCCTAGACCGTGACTGTGTTACCAGATATTTTTTTATGTTCACTTTTTGGGGAAAACTCCACGATTTATTAATTATTGACTTGTGTGAGTTTACCTTTATGGAGATTATTTGACATTATTCAATGAATTTACAAAAGTTACAGTTTTATGTTCGCAAACTTACATTCACATGAATATTAATGTGTTCACAAATAATAAATGTGTATTATAATTTCATGTTATATCGTGCAGTCCAATAAATCGGTTAGGTAATTGTATTTGGTCGGCGCGGCTGGGCATGTCCACTCAACACCCACGCTGGATCGTGTTTCAGCCCCCGGGCACATTTTTGGGACAAACCAATATTTCTAACGAATATTAATAGTCTGTTTTGTTTTTATTAGTAACGTGTCCAATTTTTGTTTTAGTTGCGCCCACATTGTTGACGTGCTTGACATTCTTCACGAAATGAATTCACATTTGCGTATAATTGATGAAGTTTTTTATGAAACGTGTTTATTGGAATATTAAGGTCACTAATACTACACGTAGTTATGTTTAACGGACGGAGAGGATGTTATCTATATTTATTATAGAACTAGCTGTTGCCCGCAGCTCCGCCTGCGTGGTATAGCTTTCTTGATTACCAGTTGCTGATTTATTATGTATAGCTCTTTAGCGATATTGTATCTTAAGATAAAATATTATAGTATCTTAGCCGTGTGCAGCGCCCCTTAGTGTACTCCACTGCGGGTGACGTAACCTACGACAAACTTATTATTTGCGGTTGGTACAGTAATCGGGTCTAGGGATCGAACCGCAAAATTAAGTTTGTTTTTTATTGTATATACTTTTTTTGGATAAAAAGTACCCAGGCTGGTGCCCAGGATATTAAAGAATAATTATACCAAGTTGCATAGTAATCGAACCGGTAGTTTTTGCGTGATAATTTTATCTTGGCTATTTTAATGTTTTTTTCTTTTTATTCCGTCACATCATTCTTATATAGTAGTTACCTATACCTAGTACAGTAGTAGGTATAGTTATCATTGTAAAAGAAAACTGAGTTTGATGAAGATCATATGGTCCATCGTTTTCAATAAATTTAAATTAACTGTAAGTATTGAACATTTGACCGAAAGGAAACTTACGTTTTTAAAATATGCATTTTGAAATAAACCTTGCATTGAATATTAGCGATAGTTTTGTTCAATATGTGACGTAGTGAGTTTGTTATTCAGACTTTTACTATTCAGCAATGTATGAAAAAATATTTTGCTGAGCAAAGCTGGCGCGATTCTGATAACGCAGTTCACTGGTTTTTATTTTATCACTGACATCTATTTGTGAGATAACTGTTTCACAAAACACACAGAGATCCAAACGATTCAGATAAAGTTTTTATTCTCGTGTTAACATTTCGATTGTTGTCTGATTCTGTTTGGCGTTCTATTGAGATTTTTTCGCGGGTGGTGTTAAATGCACGGAATTCTAAGAGCTGTCGAAACAAACATGGCTTATTCAGACACTTTTTGTCAAGTACAGGTGCTATTTATTTACAACACTGTATTATATAGTAGTTGGTTTATCATCTGAGAATTCATTATTTATAAGAATCGTACATAATCCAGTGTGTGTTGTGCCACAGAAAAACCGTTTAGTAACGACAGTTGTATCACCTGCCTAATAAGTGAAAATAAATCGATGCTTGCAAAGTCGAGTTCATGTCGGCTATATCACACACTGCCATACATATTGATACGAGTGAGGTGTCGGTGAAAAAAGCATATGAATGATTCATTGGGACCCTCCGCAGTTGCCCTACAAGACGAAGGAATTTCGCACACTTGGAACCTCAAAGAGCTAGAGTTTTTCTCTCCTCATTGAAAACTTTAGATAGCTCCTTTACTTTAATGAGCTAGGTACTTAGGTTAGGTATTGGATTTTATTCAAATGAGAAAGGTTAGTACATAATTGTCACTGCGTGCCCACAACATTGGACTTTCTTTTACCTTGGTATCAGAGAGCTTTAGCCAAGGCAATTATGGACTCGTAGTATTAAATAAGAATAGAGTTCTGGTATGCTTTGAATAGATAATAATACTAAATATGTCATAGGTATGTTAATCATTTACATATTATATAAAAGATAATACAAACTTTTTATAAGCGAAATTCGATAAAAATGACAAGGCCTACGGCATAATTGCTAACAGGTTTTGGTGATATATTTAATAGATACATCGTCGCATAAAACCAGGTAACTTCGTATTGTGAATATGTATGTACCTACCTAGTACAGAATTATTTAATATCAATTCAGGTACTTATGTCTCCTGGAAGACATAGGTTTTAAACGCACACGTTTCGTGAAGTATTTTGAATAGATCTGACTGCCTCAGTGACACAGTGGTATGAGTATGCGACTGCGGTCCCTGAGGTCCCGGGTTCGATTGCGGGTCGAATCAAATATTTGTGTGATCCACAAATGTTTATTTCGGAGTTTGGGTGTTTTCTATGTATTTATCAGTCGTCTAGGTCCCATAGCACAGGCTTATATTAGCTTAATTTGGGCTAGATGACGTTGTCCAAGAAATCTTTATTAATTGAAATTAAAATTATTAGATATTAGAGAAACAAAACTCGACACAAAAACCCTATACCAACCCGTCTATAGCCAGGCCGCGCGTCAGTCTGTTCGGTTACTAAGGATAGCTCTTTGATCGAACGATTTCTGAACGTCAACGGTAAGTATTAAGATTGTTTGTTGTTTTCTATAATGTAGAAACAGGTCGTTGAGCAATCTCTGTCAGGGTTGTTTTCCATCCTTGTGTTGTAGTGACACTCGTCCAACTCTCAACACATATAGTTGACATGGCCAGACTTATTATTCAGTTTATTTTACTATTTCTATTACCACGCTCAGCGTGGTATATGTAGGCTAAATTCCTCCCCCTTCAGGGGAGGCGTATGCCCAGCAGTGTGTCAAATGGGCTGATAATAATATGATATGATGAATATTATGTTCTAAGATCAAATTGCTCACTGTTTAATATTCTCTTCACTGATACATTTCATATTCATCGTTATATTTACCTAATCTAATGACTCCACTGGAAATACCGTCTAGTGTCACCAGAGACGCCCGCAGCAATGGACATGGGAGCGGCCACGTTCTCGCGGAATAAAAAATAAAAAAAATAAAAAAATACAAGGTATAAATTTCTTAAACTCCACAACTCAGATAGCTACTTTAATAAAACGATATTCATTTGCCTATAAAATAAAAATAAAGCAAAACAAATCATTCGCTATAAAATTTTCTGAGATAATAAAGTGTCAGAGACACGATTGTCATATAAGATAATAGCGTTCAGGTTCAAGCGGGCGTAGGCAGACTGTAGCAGGAAGATCGCCTACAATTCTAACCTATTGTAAGGCTAGAACTATATGGAATTTATGCTACCTTGGTAGGTAGGTACATCGAAGACTCACAGAAATAGTAAAATAAACTGAATAATAAGTCTGGCCATGTCAACCATATAAGTTCTGACCGTTGGACGAGTGTCACTACAACACAAGGATGGAAAACAACGGTATACCTTTCGTTAACATAATATATGTAATCCTAAAATGTTTTGGTACAATGAATTTGGCATACATTTTTTGGCATAATTATACTTGGTCATAATTGATTTTTAGCAGCATATGTACTGTGGCATAATTTTATTTAGGTCTAATATATTTATGCATATTTTTTTCTTTAAAAAAAATGGGCAGGTTTTTTTTTTTTTTTTCTCTAACCCCCCCCCAAACAACATAGAAGCGACGCCCCCGAAACACATAAGGGGCGTCGGACTCCTCAGGGCCTTTCGCGTGAGCGGTGGGCCCCCCCATCCACCGCCCACGGCCCTATCAGTCGGGGGCTTGGGCGTATGTAATACGCCGTCGCCCCCTGACTGGTGCCCGGCGGGGCGGAAGCGTGCACGCTCCCGTTCCCGCAGGGCCTCTCTCTTTGCCACCATCACCTCCCGAGCGAAGGATTCTTCGCTGCCGGCCATAGACAGAATGACGGCCGGCAGTGAACCTACACTGCCGATGATGCCCGTGAGGGCCAACCTCTGCGTGTCCCAGGCGGCGCACACAGCGAGCGTATGCTCCGCCGTATCTACGGCGCCGCCTGCGCAGTGATGACAAACGGGCTCCGACAGGATCCCCACCACTTCCCACAGGAATTTGGCAAAACAGCCATGACCCGTGAGAAGTTGGGTGAGGAAGTAGGTCGGAGCCCCCTGCGCATGCTCCACCCACTGGCGGAGCACGGGACCGATGGCCCCCACGAGCACCCGGCTCGCGGTCGGAGCCACACATCTCAAGGCCCATTGCCGGAACAGATCGTTGCGAGCCTCCTGTCTCCAGCGATCGACCTGCTCCGGCAATGGGCGGTAAAATGGGTAGGTTAGGTTAAAACTGTGACCACTTGCACCAGAAACTACTTGCATTAATAGAAAAAAAGAGATTGTTTTGTTTGATTTCCCAAACATTGCTAATATAAAGCTATGCTTATGATTAAGACAAATATGCTAAGTTATGGATAAAAAAATTATGCATAAATATCATTAGTCTAAATTACCATATGCCAAAATATTTTATGGTTATTTTTTTTATGCAAATGGATAGGGAACCGAAAACAACCCTGACAGAGATTGCGCAACGACCTGTTTCTACATTATAGAAAACAACAAACGATCTTAATACCGTTAACGTTCAGAAATCGTTCGATCAAAGATCTATCCTTAGTAACCGAACAGACTGACGCGCGGGCGCGGTCACGAAATCTCAAATGTATGGAAATGTATGTGAGTGTTCACACTGAACTTGTGGGCGAAGCGCGCGATTCTCGAACTCGAGACACCGCGCCCAAGCCCGCCACCTCGCCCGCGTGTTCAGTCTGTTTTCTTCCCAAGTTAATATTGACGTATTACTTTGACGCGTTTCGATAGGACTTCAAATCAGTAGGATCAAAACTCAATGAAATGATAACGACACACACAATTTTTCCTCTTCATCTAACCATATAAAACATCACAACAGTCTTTGGATAATGAACTTTGATTGACAGTGACAATTATTAATGTAAAATTTCACGTTTTTTCGTTAATTTGATCGAAAGAAATATCATTTCCTAGGATATGGTTCGACTTGTCCTTGAACACTAGAATACGGTTTAACAGTTCAACGTCACTACAGACGTTACTACAACGACTCTACAAATGGTTGTCACTCAAGTTCTATCGACTGATTGGATACGACGAGAATACGAAATTGGTTTCAACGACCTAGCGGGTTGTTCATCAACTCGCAGGTGAGAAACTGGTGCGCACCTGGAGTTAGCACCTTCAGATTTTACCTACTTAGTTTAAATGTATTGGATTCTTCTCTGCCTACCCCAATTGTATGACGTATTATATGCCTACCTATATTTGTTAAGATATTTAATATAGTTAGAGATTAGAATAAAAGAAAGAGAGGCTTTCTCTTATTATGTAATAAGTATTGTAGTATTAGTAATAAATAAAACAACACGTCAAAAGTATAAACTGTATATTCCTAAAAATAATCAACAATATTTCAAAAATTAATGAATGTGGTATATTGTTATTATATACAAAATATACCCATTTTATGGCAAGGACACTACCGACGATACTACCAGTAGTGTCATTTATAATTACGACACTACCACGCCCATTTTAGATCAAATTGTACCAGTCAACAACTACGAAGTTCAGAAATTTAATTCTTTATTTATCTATTTTAAAAAAGCAACAGCAATCTTTAGAAATGTAACTCTATCATTTTCATCATTTTCATCTGTACTCGGTGCACCTGTTGACACATTTAAATAAAATAAACGGATCGAGATTCAAATGAGAATTCGAGAGTGCTTATGTAGTTCTGTAGTCCTAGTATTTTATTCGAGGTTGGTGCCATTTATAATAAAAGATCACCACCAATGTGACTAACGAAATATGGGTACAATAAACAGCCCTGTCTACCGCATAAAAGCATAAAACAGAAGAATCTATATGACATTTTTTAAGTACGATCAAAGGTGAACGGTTTCTGAACAAAACTTCTTCGAACACATTTTGAATAAACCAAACTGAGCGAAATTAGAGTTGGCGAGTGCTCTTTTGTAGTTCTGTACACACTTTTGTTTGTGTATCTTATAATAGAGAGTTAAGTGACCCAAGCGGCTCTGGTAAAATATATCTATACTGCCCTACTAAGCGCATGATACATTTTTTTTGTCCTGATGAAAAATAAAGAAATGTGCAGCGAGTAGAGACGAAAATGATTGTCCATTGTAAAAGACACAAACCTTAAATATACCAGGAATACATAGCAACATAAGAGCCTTCAAGATTATTGGTGTAGCTATAAGATTATTCCAATAAAAGAAACTCATGATTATTTGAAGTCTAACAAGCATACATAACTTAAAATCATACTATATTACTTTTAAATATAATGTATGAGGGTTTTCATAAAAAAAAGTTGTAGGTACATACTTATAATATAATTATGTACCTACTATATGTATAAGTTATATATGTAGAAGATTCTTGCTATAAAAATAAAATATTTCTACATGATTACTTAACAAAGGGTACATACACTACATAAATACGAATAACTTTATTCCGTCAGTTACAAATACGAATTTCATAACACCGATTTTCATAATTCCGACTGGTTCAAAATTCCGAATATAACAACTCCGATTGATCATTATTCCTATTTTTATAATTCCTAAATTTCAATATTCCTAACGTTTATAATTACTACTCTCAAAATACCGAGCTTCAATAGATCGAATAACAAAAATTCCGACTTAATGATATTTCGAAACATCAACAATGCGAATTCTGATTATTAAAATACCTAAATACTCGTAGCAAGACACATAAACATCATTTTAAAGAAAAAACTATATGATGAAGTACATTTTTTACAGTGTTTTGGTTCTCATTTAAAACTATGATTGTTTACTTTTGAATAAAAATATTTGGTTTCGAATAAAAATATTTGTTTCGAATAAAAATATTTTGTTCAAATAAAAATATTTTGTTTCCCTGGTCACATGCCAAAGTAGGTATGTTTCCTAAATTTTTTATATAATACAGATCAATTCCGGCGTATTGCAGTTTATTCGAAGTATTGAAAATCGGAATGTCGTGTTTCGGACCGAGAACCCTTCGAGCATTTGACTCTTCCAACGTATGAAAATCGGAAAACTAACAAATCGCATTAATGGCTTTCGGTAAAATAAGTTTCGTGATTTTTAATAATAGACATTACAATTCTTAAATATTATGAAATTCGGACTTTTGAAAATCGTAACATCGAAAATCGAAATAAAGTTTTTCGGAGTATTTGGGTGTTCCCCTTAACAAAGCGTAACGATATCACTTTTGAACACAGCCATCAAAATACAAACCGTCTTTAGTGCTTTTAGTTTAAAGCATTCTCTATATGACTGTACTATAAACGGGCGCACGAGTTGATGACAAGAAAAGTAGGTAAAATCAGAAGGTGCTAACTCGCGGGTGCGCACCAGTTTCTCACCTGCGAGTTGACGAATGACCCGTCGCTACGATATCGCTACGGTTTTGATTACGAGAATCGGGGCACTGGCAGTGGACGGTACAAGACAGAAAGAAGTTGGCGAGGCCTTTGCTCAGCAGTGGGACAACACTGTCTAATAAAAAAGAGTTTAAAATCACAAAATACATATATAAAGAAAAAAGATGAGGTATTAATCTGCTAAAATGTGTAAATGAAATCATTCAAATAATTACAATGTCAATAAAAGCCGTCGATGTTTCATAAGTAAATGATTCGTGCTGGGCGTGGCAGCCGGATATTACTAATGGCTCCAATGTGTTCCGTATAATCCATATTAGTTGTAGATAGAGACCAGGTGAAACGACCGATCTGTTTGATTGATCGTCTGCTGAAGATACCATCTTGTTCAGACAAAACAGCCTCTTGATCGAATTTAAGATATAATTTCATTACTGAATCTTTATAAATAAAATGAAAAATGGAGTAAGAATAATAAATACAAAATTAAAGTATCAGATTTTATTTATTGTAGTTGTCGGGGAATTACTTATACCACAGATATACGAATACTATACTAGTACATAATAACATCATAATTTGGTTAAGATCGTATATTTAAGCCAATAGTTTGGCAATTTGCAGAAAGTCGAGTAAGAAAAGAAATTATATTCTTAAGTTCAATTTTACCAGAAATAAAGAATTGAATTTAGAAAAGAGTTTGAAATCATACATAATATTGAACTAGTATTAATCAAAGAATAGACACAACATAAAACACGTTGATTTTTTTTTCTTTGATTTTGTCGAGGACGTAGATGTATCTAAGTACTACGGCTCGCCCGTGTCATACATACATACCTAATGAAATTGTCTAGTACGATTTAGCAAACTAAAACCTTTTTATTTTCTCATACTTAGCTGTAAGTTGTTTTGATACTATCCAAAAGAATGTGGCTCTCAATTTAATCGTTCTGTTAACGTAAGTACTTTGGTTCTTAATGAATTGTTTAATGCACATGTTAAACGCTCTTTAATGTTCAAACAATACGCGAAAGATTACCAAATTTAAAAAAAACTTGTAAGGGCGTTTTCACATTGCACGATATCGTGACAATAATTTATATTCTTACCTTAAAGCTACTGCTGCTACTTACGATATCCTCACGATATTATAAAAAATATCGCAACGATATCGTGTGTCGTTATCGTGTAATGTGAAAACGCCCTAATGCTGTTTACCTACTTAACTCAGTTTGAAATAATTTTGATGTTGTACCTATCTACTATTAGCTTGATAACAAAATTTGCCAGCATGTTGAGCGGACTAAAATAAAAAGGTTTCACGGTTATTAATATTCCAAATATCAAATATTATGTAAAAACAGCAAAGATAGAAATTATAAATAAATAACAAAAACTGAAATGTTATCCGCAGGACTCGAACCCACGGCCTTTCCCTTATAGGGGGAATGCTCTGACCAACTGAGCTACGATTAAAATACACAAATTACAAAAAAATATACCGAGTGAATTGAGCACCTCCTCCTGAAGTCGGTAAAACATATAGGGGTAAAGTATTCTTCGCAGGCTTCGCACTTTATTGAAGCGAAAATTGCACCTATTTTTGATAATCTATCTATAGGGAGGATACATTATGATCAAAAATAGGAGCAACTTTTACTCCAATAAAGTGCGAAGCCTGCAGGCATGTTATCACTTCAACATTGTGTCAATGAGAAGACGGGATTTGTAACAAAGAGATAAAAAGTAAAGCGCTTAACGCTGTCATTGTCTATGGCTTATACAGTATAATGTTGTGTGTGTCTGTATTGATACGGTGATTTGTGCACGTGTTTACGTGTGTGTTTAACATGATACAAGTGTGCGTGGAGGGTTGTTATGTTGCTACCGACAAGGGTCAACCACGCCCCTTAAATTATCATTTATTTTAACATGAATGAATTAGAAAGAATTTGATCAAGAGATTCTTACAATGACACTTTATTTGTATCTACATATTATTATTTAATATTTTTAATAATTTATAACATGTCTTTATACTTACAGATACCTAGAAGTTCAAAGACGACAATTATATAAAGGACATAATCGTACTTGGATTCTTGCGGAGCGCGTGGACGGTAGCCTTTTAGGTTACCTCTGGCGCTGGGCAAAAATCCAGACCCAAACGCTCAACTGCAATACCGAACAACGTTAGAGTATCTAGTTCTTCTGTGCGGGAAACATCAAGCATTACCTTGACATTGGCGAAATCATTGATGAGCATCGATAAAGCCACGTTTAAAAAAAAAAAGAAGAAGACAGGACATTAATCAAAAACGTTATTATTAAGGCAAATTATTATAAATGTATAAAAAAACTATACCGTTCTTCAGTACAGTTCAGTCAATGACAATAAACCAACGCGTAAATGGTGGATTATCAAGTCCCCTTGTATCCTTCATAAAACGCACACATTCACATTTTGTTTTGTTCGTAACATTTTTTATACAATTTATCAATCCGAGGCAGATGGCCGTCGTATCACATAAACACCTTTCACTAGTACCCAGCTATTATAGGGTTACAATATTATCATATGTGTACAAAATGGCCGAAGCTTTGGAACACTATTTTTAACATTCACTAGCTGTGACATTAAGTTCCTGCCCCACTACAACACTCCAATGAATTATGTAGATTAGGTACTAACATTTTGGTAATTAACTACAAAATAATATAAAGAAAAAAGTTTGACTCATTTACAATCCTTATTTTGGAATTATTAAAATATTGCTATATTGTGACAGTAAATAATTTAAAGACAATTTTAAAGGAAGATGCGTCAAGTTGGCCGGCGGCATATCCAATAAAAACCCTTAATCAATAACCTTTACATAATAAGCTTTTTATTGTTATTATGGACAGAACCGGGTAAATCACCGGAGAAAAAAGATATCACATATGACATCATAGGTCAGCCTATGAATTTGTACCACTCTGTATGCTATTCTCAACAAAGCGCAGTTTACAGAGAGGTATACAATATTTAAAAAAAGTGGTGTTATTTCAAGGCTCTTTTTCGATGTAATTAATGTATATACTGATGAGTAGCTACATTTTGGGTTGGTTTTACTAATGATCAATTCAATGAGAAAATTACAGGAAACACCATCTCTAAGTCGTGGAGAGAAAAATATAGATAACTAAAAATTATAACATTCCTCTACTGTACATTTCCAGTCGATTTATGACATAAACTGTTTCCTTTAAGCAATTCAACAAGGCTAACATACATTAGAACTCTACTGGCCATTCCGACCAGGGTTCATACAGAAGTGGCCATCATCCTGTACAAAATACGTGTGATGCCGATTTCCCAATACCTCAGACCAAAAAATCTAAACCATAGCAAACCGCTAATAATAGTGCATGACTGACGGTGACTGACAGTAGGATTGCCTTTCTAGGCTCATGCCTAATAGAATGTGAGATCTCTGAAAACGCATACCTATTTAGGAAATATAGGTATTGTAACTACCAAATGGGTGGATAGAAACAGGCGTTACTTGGCGAAAATCCATGACAAAACAATGGTAAGTAAAATGTTTTAAGAAAAAACTTTTTAAAATTATATAATAGCATTAATTTTAAAAAGTTTTTTCTTAAAACATTTTACTTACCATTGTTTTACCAAATGGGTATTCGCCAATTTCCTATAAATAACTCAAGAAGAATATCAAGTGTTTAAATTTAACATTGACGATGCACATGTTTGCTAACAAACCCGCACCGTAAGTACTGCAGCCGACAGCATTGAACACACACAAAAGCGCGGGCGCAAGCAGGGGCGCCCCGAAGGGCCCTGTATTGTTTGCAAATATTATGAAAGCGTCATTTTATACGGCATATTAGCCCAGCACTGCGTTTGATAGCCAGGGGATGTCTTCACCGTCGAAATCATATCATCATTAAACCTTTGTGAGATGTCGACCCCTCTACAACCGCAACGCTTGCATGAGTGCTTCGTGCTGTGCGGTATAGTGTTGAAGTGGTATTATAGGAGCTATTAATATTTAATATAGTTGCATCAGATATTGTTTTATGTTTATATTTACATATATTTATTACCTGCACAGCCTGCACTTCAATGTTACAATGAGGAAAAATCAACTTGTTTCTCATTAATTTTTGTAGGTATGACTCATTTTGGGTATTCGAAGGATGATTAAGAAATACTTTGGGGCAAGATTTATAGTGTCGCTTGTGTAGATTATTTTGTTAATTTTGGTTTAAGTATGTAGTAAATCAGACCAAAATTAATCGATTCAGGCCAAATACAAAATAACCGCAACTTATTTCACAAAGCACCGACAAAGACTCATCCAGTGTACAGACCTACTTACTTTTTAATCCAAAAGTGTTCATAAATTAAAATTATCGAAAGCCTAGACTTAATATCATCTTTTCACTTTTAACTACCTTTCCACACATCTCAATATCGAATCTCGAATCGAATGTGTTCCCGATATACTAGAAATCGGGAACACAATTTTCCAAGTATACAATAAAATTTTCTTAAAAAAAAAACCAATTCATTTATTGGCAATAATTTAACAAGATCCCAGGGCAATTTTGAAGGTGTTTGTGAGTGTGGGTGTACCGACCGTCGGCGGTTTGACACGATCAGTGGTAAGTGCCTTAGGCTGTTTGAGCACTTGGCCTGTGAGCTTTCATCTCATAAACGACTATAGTTCCAAATAAGGTTGATTATTTTCGTATAAATTTACGAGACGCGCCCATATAAGAATGATTTCTTATACTCGTGGTCTATGTATACCTTTAGTTTAGAGAATGATTGTGATATTTTGAATGGCTTTAAAAATACTTCGATATGAGAAGTCTTTCACCTCCAATGTTTTTAGTTAGTATACAGTAACTTATTTTACTTAAAATATTAAGATTGAAATCTATTTTAAAACAAAGTCGTGTTGGTTAGCAGATTAATGGCTCCAGAACGGCTGGACAGATTTCGCTAATTCTTCTTTTGTTGTGTTCGTTATTGTCAGGAGAAGGTTCTTTTATATGAAACACAAAGTTGTGCGGAACATTAGAAAAACTAATGCAGTACGAAGTTCGCCGGGAAAGCTTGTTATAAATAAATCACAAAAACTGATGTCATCATTAGGACTCGAACCCACGGCCTTTTCGTAACAGGAATGCTCTGACCACTGAGCTAACGATGAGCAATACCAACAACATCCAATACTTCATCATAATTTCTGAATCGCGCTATTAAGGTTAGGTTAGGTTAGAATGATGAGGTTTTAAGTTTCTTCAAAATTGGGCTCGTGACTCCTTTGAGCATTTTTCGCTATTCCTTATATTTTCGGATTTGGCCATCCAAGCCCGTTTCAAAAATTCAATATATAATTTATACTTATCTCCAACAAAAATTATAACACCGGCGTTAAACAAGTTTATCAACGTCTCAGAGGTTTATTAAAATTATGTGTACATACTTTTTATTTACATTTTATCTAACTACCTAAGTGGGTAATGTGAAAAAGCCCTATCCAGCTGCTCGATCTGTCTTAACTACAGGCCTGTAGCCCGTTGCCGGAGCAGGTCGATCGCTGGAGACAGGAGGCTCGCGTTTTTTGCCAAATTCCTGTGGGAAGTGGTGGGGATCCTGTCGGAGCCCGTTTGTCATCACTGCGCAGGCGGCGCCGTAGATACGGCGGAGCATACGCTCGCTGTGTGCGCCGCCTGGGACATGCAGAGGTTGGCCTTCACGGGCGTCATCGGCAGTGTAGGTTCGCTGCCGGCCGTCATTCTGTCTATGGCCGGCAGCGAAGAATGTTGGACCGCCGTCGCCTCCTTCGCTCGGGAGGTGATGGCGGCACAGCGAGAAGCCCTGCGGGAACGGGAGCGTGCGGGCCGCACGCTTCCGCCCCACCGGGCACCAGTCAGGGGGCGACGGCGTATTGCATACGCCCAAGCCCCCGACTGATAGGGCCGTGGGCGGTGGGTCGGGGGGCCCACCACTCACGTGAAAGGCCCTGAGGAGTCCGACGCCCCTTATGTGTTTCGGGGGCGTCGCTTCTATGTTGATTGGGGGGGGGGGGGGGGGGGGGGTCAACCCCCCCCCGTGTTGAACTCGAAAGAGCGCCCCCTTTGCCGGGCCGCCGTTGCTTAACAGTTTCTGTCTATCCGGCGGCCCGGCTAAGGCGAAGGAGAAACACCGTGGATAGGTTTTAGTGGGTAGTCCGGCCCGTTTTCCATCCTAGGGCCGGGAGTCCCACACGAAGCCGTCTCGCTCCCTCCCGCAGCGAGACGGTGAAGTGCGTAAATGCATCACCGACCACGTTAAAAAAAAAAAAAAAACTACAGGCCTGTAAAATTGGAAAATTTTACAACGAAAGCCACAAGAGTGGATAAAACAAATAATTCTTTAGATTCATATTTCAGAAAATGGTTTACCTGTTTAGAATACAGTAGGTATCGTTAATATAATTCATACATGTAATTTCATGTTACTCAAATAGGATAGCAAAAATCTTAAGTTCTCAGGCCAGACTCGAACCAACAACAGCTCCCTTAACCCGTCGGCTGTCTGAGAACAAATCTTGCAAGTTTTGTTCAGTTGGTGTTTTAATACGATCGTAAAACAGTCGAGGAGTTAAAGGAGGAATTCTCAACTCAAATAGTAACTATTACATCTAGTGGTATAAAAATGCACTTACAATACATTATATTGATATAACTGCCAATAAGATCTACTGAACTTGATAATCAAAAGCATATAAAATTGATAGAATTAATAAATAGTTACCAATATTATATTTAACGATCAAAATAAGACCAGACTCTTTAAAAAGTAGTAAAGATTAATAAAATATACTATTGAAAATTAATTACACTTGTAAGTTATATGATTAGTTACGGTCCCCATAATTTTCGGCCCAAAATTACCCACGGTTTACTGCTACTGTTTCGAGATTGCCACTATTTATACCATCCTGTTTTTGTGTGTGATTGCCTTGTTCTATGTGGGATTAATATGCTTCCATTTTTAGGGTACGTCCGTTCGCCTGTCTCCAGACTGTGTATCTCATGAACCGTGATAATTAGAAAGTTGAAATTTTCACAAATGATGCATTTCTGTTGCCTCTATAACAACAAATACTAAAAATCAGAATGTGATAAATATTTAAGGGGGCTCCCCATTTTGTTTTCACGGACCTCGGAACGGTCCACCTGAAGGTTCTAGCATAACTGTAGGAGGCGTCAGCATCGGCATCAAGCCCTCGATTACCTAGGGATCGTACTTGATAGTCGATGGAACTTCGGACCACATTTCCGAAGTTTGGTCCTTAAAGTGACGGGGGCATCAGTCGCGCTTTCGCGACTCATGCCCAACATAAAGGGACCCAACGCCTCCTGCAGGAGACTGTACCTGGGGATCGTGCGGAGTATGGCCCTATACGGGGCTCCCGTATGGGCGGGAAGATTGACGGTCAAGAGGAACGTGACTCTACTGAATCGACCACTGAGGACGTTGGCCGTCAAAACAATAAGGGGGTACCGCACGATCTCCGGAGAGGCTACATGTCTCCTAGCCGGGACCCCTCCATGGGACCTGGAAGCGAGAGCCCTTGCGTCTTGTCAATGGCTCAAGGAGGCGCTGGAGCGGGACCACAGGCCTGCGTCTCGAGAAATCGAGGACCAGCGGTTCCAGCTCCGCCAGGATCTCATGGAGACATGGAGGGCGCGACTTGAGCAATCAAAGTGGGGAAACACCGTCATTGCGGCGGTGAGACCGATCATGGACGAGTGGCTGCAAAGGCGGCATGGTGAGGTCACATCCCAGTGTCAACACTGCGAGGTTTCCGGCGACGACTCTGCACTCCACACGTTAGTGGAGTGCTCAGCGTGGGTGAGTCAACGCCGGGACCTCGTAGTGGGTCTGGGCGTGGATTTTGTTCTTTTTTTAATTCTTCAATCATTCAATTGTTTAAATTGAATGTGACTGAGTTCCAGCTTAGCAATATTAGACACAGACTATGTGAGTAATGTTGCGGAGTTGGACTCCAGTATCTGCTATGGTGTGTACCTATATGCTTACCTGCGCGAATACATTTTTATTGTTATTAATTAAGTACTAACTAATAAGGTTACACCCGGGAGCTACATCTGCCAACAAACTGCTCTGCAGTTTGGCAGAAGTAAGAATTTTTGTATTTATTATGTTTACTTAGTCAGATTAAATGCATTTTTATTTATTTTATTTTATTAATTTACCCTCTCGCTGGAAGCCATGATTCAAGCCATGGTCTCCAGCACAAGTACGTGGAACGCGGCCGTGTCCTTCTGCGAGCAAGACATGCTCGCGAAGGAGGCGGCCGGGAGGGAGAGGGAGCGTACCCTCCCCGCTGAGTTCGACCGACCTCCATGATCGGGGCCTGAGGAAGGCGGGGTAGCTACCCACCGTCCTTACAGACGCGGAATAAAACCCAACCCCAACGACGCGGGATTCTCATCCAATGCTCAATCTCAGCAATGGACATGGGAGCGGTCGCGGTCTCGCGGAATAAAAAAAATAAAAAAAAGGGGGCTCCCGTACAACAAACCTGATTTGTTAACCGTTTTCGTACGGAAACCTTTCATCGGTGTACGGAACATCTCTACAGTTTAGAGAGTAGTGTCAATAGAATTTCGACTGCCGTTACTACATAACCAATAAGTATAAAACGAGGATTTTAGCCAGATACTCTCTAAATAGTCTGACTAGTCTTTATGGTTAGATTATTATATATTATTATATGTTTGTCCATAATGTATTTTTTGATCGCCCGAAACATATAAGCAGATGGTAGGCACGACTCGTCAAAAGGTGTAGATACTCCGCCCGCATAGTAATAAAATACAATCAAAAAAGATTGCATCAAAAGTCTATGTGTAAAAGCGAGGTGGTGGTAACAAATTGGCTATGAAAAAAATACCTACAAGTGGCCATAGTGTGTATGTACACTGACCATCTGATAATGATAATAGGCTTAATGATTCTTAGTCCTTTTTTAGGGTTCCGTAGTAAAAGTCTCGAAACCCTTATAGTTTCGTCATGTCCGTCCGTCCTCCTCGGCTTTCCTCCTAAATGGTTAGTGCTAGAAAGATGAAATTTTGCACGGGCATGTGTATTTACTATTCCGACAAAGTGCTACAATAAAATTATGATGAAAGTGGGGGGATGATTTTTTTTTCTCGCGGCAACCCATCGTGTGGGGTATCATTAGATAAGTAGGTACTTGTAAAACATTAGACATTGTTTTTGAATTAGGTGTCCGTTTGCAAGATATTCAACTTTAAAGTGCATTTTTGTGTTAAAACGTGTGTGTGTCCCCCCCCTCTACAACCTAAACGAAAAACTCGAATAATCTAAAAAAAATCATGATGGTAGTGCACATAATGAACTTTGAAGGAAAAGTATAACGGACCAGATAAATTGTTTGTTTAGGAGTTAGAGCCTATAATGTGTTGATATCTCTGTGACTATTTCGCTATACCTATAATATAGTTGACCGAGCGAGCGAAGCGTCTCAGTTTCAACTCGAGGACTGGCCGATTTGGCGTTGTTTGTCTGTATGTATGTATGTGTGTCAGTTCCGGTCTACAGGCCGCATTTTTCAGCCGATTTTCATGAAATTTGGCACAAGTGTTCTTTGTTGCAAGGCGCAACTTTTGTCGAAGGGATTTTTCGATTGGGGGAAAATGGGGGAGAAATGGGGAAATAACGAAAATAACGTGAGGTCTACTGTTCGCAGAACTACTAGTATAGATTTTTATAGCAATATAAATTAATATATTAACTACCAGTGTTGCTTTCTTTATATCAAGTTACCTATAATGATTGTTATAGTAATCGTAAATGAATTGAGTAAATATCTACTAAAGGTATGCATGCCACTTAACGAAGGAAGTATCGTATTATTGGCAGGCATTTAAAAGTATTTTATAGGTATATTATTATTTAAAAAGTGGTAGACCATATGGTCGAACCGTAGACCTCGCAAATATTAAAAACATTATTTGGGTTCCCCTATTTCCCATCCCTTCAAAAAAAAGTCTTACATTTAAGAAACACGTGTGCCAATGTTCCTGAAAATACTTAGTATAATCACAGATATAAAAACACTATACTATTATAATAAATATGAATGCTTGCCCGGAACACACATACAGACGGACCGTGACGGACGGACGAAGGCAAAATTGTCTAGTCTTGAAATGTCACTTCTTAATATATAAGAATCTTCTCCTGACAATAACGAACACAAAAAAAGAATTAATTTGCGAAATCGGTCTAGCCGTTCACGCGTGATGTTGTGACTAAGACCGCAAGGGAAATAGGGATAAATTTTTAATTAAATAGATAAGAAGGGCATGGAAATGGGTAATTTCTCATGTTAGGTTATGTTATGGCCTTTCTTGTAGCAGAAGCGCAGGTCGTATACCTCGGCACGCTATTCTAAATAACATAATTCGTAGGGCTCTTTCCACCGCAGGTCTTCGTCTTCCGGCCGTACGTGAACCAAATGGTTTAGCACGAAGCGATGGAAAGAGACCGGACGGTATGTCGTTGCTACCCTGAAAGATGGGAAGGGAACCTTTGGTGTGGGACGCTACATGCGTTGACACCTTAGCACCTTCACACCTTCCAAGCACATCCAGATGTGCCGGCACTGCTGCTGCATCGACTGAAGGCCTCAAACGGCGTAAATATGCTAACCTAGCAGGTGATTACATATTTGAGCCGTTTGCGGTTGAGATACTGGGGTCATAAGGTCCGAGTGCTCGCCGCCTTTATAGAGACATTGGTAAACGCTTAATCGATGCTTCTCAGAAGGCTGGCTATTTTCTGTCCCAAAGAATAAGTATCGCCATCCAACGTGGCAACATAGCCAGCATTCTGGGAACCTTCCCAGTCGGCAATGACGCGGAGGATTTATTAAACGATGTTTTGTAATGTAAATATTTTTAGTATATAATTATGTATATTGTAATTCTTATTGACTGAGGGAGCGAAGTGACCGAAGGCTCCGTTTCAACTTGCAGACTGGGGAGAATTTCTTTCGTCTGTACCCATCTACGGGTTCTGTCAGATCATGTTTGCAGCCGTATTTTTATCAACCGATTTGCATGAAACTTCACACACACACTCCTTGCTTACAATGAATAACATTTTAATGATATTTTATGGATTTGATGACAAATGAAAGAGTAATAAAGAAAACTGAAGAAGAAATTTTCTAAACAAAGCCGCTCCCGCAGTCTACGGGTCACAGAACCAAAGAGAATACAATACCATACAGTACTACATAAGCACACAACCAATTCGGCTTTAGATATTTTGGCATTTTTCAAGTACCATGTTCACAGATGTTACAAAGAGAGTTATAAAGAGGTTGGTTACTTACTAAACCAGAATCCATTCACTTTATAACTCTTAAAAATACCAAATACCTATAAGTTAATATAGCATAACGCAGTGTAATCTCAAAAAACCTAATAGATAACAAAATAACTACTTATGTTCTTCATTGTTGCATTGAACCCAAAACTCGGGCAATCGAACTGGTAGATTTCTTTAAATATTGCTAGTAATCCGCTGTCCCCAATCTTAATATCCCAGTCCAACCTAGTCCAGCATTGCGAATCATTGAAGTTGATGCAATGACTAAGCTACCTCACAATATACAATGGATCTAGAATGATTCAAGATAACGTGAAAGTGTTCAACTTAAAACCTTTTTCTCGATTATTACAACTGGGTGGTCATTTGCGCCATAAATTCATTATCAACCTATTTTACGGCCTCTGGATTGTTGCTCCGATATTTGCACTGGTAAATTATACTACTGAAGCTGAGATTTTGGTCCTTACCTTGCTGTTGCATAGACTTTGTTGTAATTTATATCCACCCATAAAACAATTCTTCAAAGAATCTACAAAAAGTTTAACCTATTCAACGGCCAATGTGAGATAATACAAGACGGGGGCAGAAGACAAAAGTCTGGATGCAACACCAAATCTTTAAAGAAAAAAATAAAACCAGCTGGCTATGCACTCGGATACTGGCTATACAAATTCATGGACCATTCCCTAAAAATCGATATTTAAAGTTAAGTACCAATACTTTACCATTAACAATAGTGTAACTTGCGACAGAGACAAGACACCAAGACCCAGTTCGACTTGGACATTTTAATTTACGAGCTTTTTTTATCCAACATATATTCAGATGAATCTTTCGACTTTTGTAATGAATTGAAAAATGGAGTTCTGACTTAAATGGCTTTTTGTCCTTGCCTACTGAGAAATAGACTTCACAAGTCGACGTGGACATTTATAGGACGCCCGTTAGCTCCACTGTTTGTACGCGATATCACGTTACAAGGATATTCTTTGATGGTATGCTGTGTGTCTGTTGTCATTGTGTCGGTTGGGTTATTGTCGAGGCGTGCTCGGACATGTCGCAACAGTGGGCATCAGTCAGCCGCAGGCGGCACCGGCGGGGGGCGCTTCATTATGAATTAATGAGAATCGAAATGTTTTACCAGATCAACGCTCAACCGCTGGAATGGATTTGACATCTTACTACCGGACGACAGATATTTAAATTTAATATGTGACGAATTAAATTAAATCATCTCCAAATGAACATGCATCCTAATTATTAACTATCATGTAAATAATTCGTTGATTTATTGTTTAAGTTATGATTACTAACTAGAAGATATAAGCTTCAAACAAAAGATAATTTACTTACCGGTATGCGTCCGTTTGTGTATTTTGAGATTTTCAGATCTTGCAAAGACTTTACCACATCCTGGGAAGGGGCAAGGAAAAGGTTTCTCTCCTGTATGCACCCGGATGTGATTTACCAGTTTGTATTTCGCTTTGAATGGTCGACCGTTCCTCGCGCAACCCTGCCAGAAGCATGCGTGTGTTGTGCATTCAGGCCCACCAACGTGTTCAACCGTCAAGTGAGTTACTATTTCGTGCATACTGGAGAATAGTTTGTTGCACAATTTTCTAGGAGGAGGTTGTTCAGGATCGAGCCACTGACAGCGCATATCGCGTCTTGGTGGCGCTCGTACGTATCGTAGAAACGCATGCGGTGCGTGCGCGTGCGCATGAGGGACTAGGGGTGGTGCACTGCTCTGATAATGCACATCGCCTCTCCAATCCCAACTTTGATCTAACGGCTGCTGAGGAAACAGTTCGCCGCAGCCACTGTACTCTCTTAGATATCCTGGCTGGTAAGAGTGTAGAGGGTAGGGTTGATAGTGTGGAGGATGGTGCGGCGGTGGAGGGTGCGGCGCAGCTGCTCGGTGTTGGGCACCTACTCCACACGCCGGTTGCGGAGACATCTTCAGCCCATAGGAGGCGAGGTGAGCATGATTTGTCTCGAGGAACGCATTCATGGCTGGGGTGGCCGACGCCGGCGCATAGCCCCATTCGCCCGCCACCATCCACGCGGCGGGTTCACCCCGCTGGTGACTTTGTTGTGAACCGCGTCGTTACCGACGCTGACTGGTGTTAAGGTTGGGTTGGGTCCCCTATTATTTTGTTGACTCCTCTTCGTGATAGAAGTTTGATGGATCCGTGTCCTGTCAACAATAAAAAAGTGTAATTAAAAATACAGCTACTCGTACATTTCATATTTCTAATCTAACAAATCGAATCATGTTAATATGGTTTTAAAACATTATAATTTGAGACAAATTTAAAACCATATCTCAAAATAATAACGCACACTGGTTTCACCCATAACCGAGGACGGACATATATTTATAATAATATAAAAAAACTGAGGCGGGTACTTTTGGACATTAAATTAAACTGTGGGTAAATTTATAGGACACTTTTATATGCCTGAGACAAAAATTCCGATTGTATTCGTGTATATTTAATTTTAGTTTATTTGTTAGACTGTGTCCAATCTCTTTTATGAGTGAGGTTTAGCATCGATAATTTATTAAAATAGGTTTATGAATGATAAAACTTGTTTCGTAGTAGAGAGCGTGCAACATGGAACATTTTACTATTTTAAACTCGTTGAGAAATAAACAGATATTATATTTGACATGTTTATATTAAGTGAATTTAATTAAATGGTTAAAGTGCTTGTCTATAGGATAATTAATTATTTCATACCTAGACATACGTTTTAACGATAATAGGTAGGGCTTATCAATAAGGTACAGCCGCATGCATCCGCTATGATTCCTTCAAGCATCTAAAAAAATGATGAAGTTCTAATTATGAAACAATTGATATGAGCATAATAGGGCGAACAATATTTAATCAGTATTATCTTTATCATCCTTTGAGCCATTTCCGAACCCAGTTGTGCTCGGCTTTCCAGTCTAACTGCGATACGCCTAAACTTCTATATTTTCTGTAGAGCGACTGCCATCTGACCTCTACAACCTATGGGCGATATCGAACCTCCTTAGTTATACATGTCGAAAGTAGCGACTATCATAGATGGTCGTATTACAACCGGGACCGACAGCTTAACGTGCTTTCCTAAGTAAATATAAAGTAGTAATAGTAGTAGTAATAGTAAATATAAAGATACTTATATAAATTATTTCAAAATACGTTCTAAATATACATAGAAAATACCCAAACTCCGAAACAAAAATTTGTGGATCACACAAATATTTCATGCGACCCGGAATCAAACCCGGGACCTTAGGAACGGCAGTCGCATACCTACATATACCACTGCGCCACCGGAGCAGTTAAGCAGTATTTTCTTACCTACCAAATATTTAAAAAATCTATTGATCTCTATTTTGGAGAATAGCGGTTACAAACACCGTGACACGTGATAATACATATACCTACATAATTATTCTTTTATTAGAGCTTTCATTATCATTTTCTAGGCTCTTTTTTTAAAGACCTTTCGCTTCGAAACTTTTATCTTTTATCCACAGTTATATATTTTGTGTGTAGATATGACAAGATAAATATGGCATTTAATTTCTGTTAGATTACTTGTCATCACAGCCAACAGTCTGGTAGGGAGCAGCTGCTAATATCAGGGATAGGTAAGGATACGAGTGTGATAATGATCATGAGGGAATGCTATATTTATTAAAGTATTAAGTTGATTTATAAAATAGAATTAGTAAATTAAAAAAACTGATTATCTTAAAAAATTGTGTGTGCGAGAGAGAGAGTTTTTGTATGTTTCTCATTCAGTGAGTTTAAAAAGAAGAAGGTTGTGAATTTGTCGAAATTCAGAACGGAAGAAATGTGATGCCATTTTTTCGTTAGGTTCATTATAGGCAGTAATATTTTATTAAATATAAGTATTTAGATTAAAAATCTGTAAGTTTACCTGTGATCGATTGCCTGTAACTAGGAGCTGCGGTCGCTGCCGTGGTACTGCGCTGCAGCTTGCAATTGAGCGAAGCGACTATTTCTATTAAGGCATTTATCAATCTATAAGGAGCAGGTTTTCAAAAAAAGTTATTGACCAAAAATATGTCAATAACTTTTTTGAGGGTCCTAAATCAAAATTCGGTCTCAAACAAAATATGCTCCTGAGAATGCTTGATTTTTGAGTGAAAAAATCATGAAAATCGGTTGGGTAGTTGTCGAGAAACAATTTCACATCGAGTTGCATTTGAGTCACCTGATAAGGAGCTCCGCTCGGTACGCTCGCTTCGCTCGCTTCGCTCAATAATCTATAAAAACCGAGGGTAAACGCAATTTATATATCCAACGTGGCAACACAACCAGCATTCTGGGAACCTTCCCAGTCGGCAATGACGCGAAGGATTTTTTAAACGATATTTTGTAATGTAAATATTTTTAGTCTATAATTATGTATATTGTAATTCTTATTGTAAATAAATAGATATGTATATTCCCCAGATAAGATTGTAGTTTATAACACAGTATATCAAAACTGTCATGCTTCTAAACTTAACTTTTTCATTCACCTAAAGATCGTTGTCGGCCAACTTTAAGTTGTGTGAAAGTGTTAAATTCGTAGAATCACAACTAACGGGTTAACTATTAAGACGTATCTTACAAATGCCTAACAACCCTTTACTTGTGTTTTGTTTAATGACTAACAGCACTTTGGTCAGAAAAATAATCTTTTATCCGTAAATAATTTTACTAAGAAAGGCTATGACAAAAAAGTATGAGCAAATCTTAATGTTCTGTACACACGACGGTATGTAAGTACCTATATTTACTTTGATAATGCTAGATGCACCTAAAACAGTGCCATTTGGGGGGTACCTAACCTACGTCCCCAAGACAGTAGGGATGATTTTTTTTCTCGCGTTTACCCCATCATGTGAGTTACTATTAGAAATGTAGGTATTTTAAAAACATTGAGAAGTTGCTAGTACAGTTTTTTTGATTTAAAAGTCAGTTTTCGAGATATTGAACTTTGAAATGTATTTTTTGTTAAAACAGTGCGTCCTGGTCTTAAAACTCTTTACGTGGCCCATCACACTCTTAGCCGGTTTTCGCAATATTTTTCATTAAGTACTGCTCTACTCTTATTATTACATTAGTCATAGTGTGATGTTTTATATCCCTGAACCTTCCTCGTGAGACACTCAGTAGCTGAAATATTCATTGAAATCCGTACTGTATTATGAGTTTATTGTAAACAAATAGATGTGATAATGTTGCCTTTATTTAATTTTATAGAACTGGTCCGAGAAAAGTGAATAGTTCTTGCGTGTTGTCTGTCTCATATTATGATACTGTTATAGAGATTAGATGGTAGTAACTTATCTAACTTACTATTGGTTGACTTAATTCAAAACTTTTACCCACGTCACGTCACTCCCATCGTTGCCACAAGTTGAACTGTCAATCAAGATATAACTGCATAATTTTTTTGTTTGGTGTCTACATAATCGCATTATTTGAAAACAGTGTTGTTTATGTATTGTTTAATACACTCGACGTAGCCAGATATCTACCTGAGTTCCTAAACCTTTCAGATCTACATCTAATCTGTACATTATCTGCGCGACTCCCTGCCGCGTGGTCGCATCATCACAAAGCAACGGGTTGACAGATCTCTACAGACGGTCTTCGAGAAATAGGATTACAAAATTAAAATGTTTTATATCTATACCCATCTGTCAAAGTATTTTGTATCTTAATATCATAGTCTTAAATATAAATATAATTGTTTCTGAACGGTTAGTGTATTATGGTTCTCGTTTTGCAGCTGTCTCATGAACATTTTACACAGTTTTAAGGAATTAGTCGTAATCACATTAGTCTCAGTGGTTTATTGGTTAATCGTATTTTGTTGATTGAACACAACAAATGTCTTTAAAAATGTGAAGTACTTCTGCATTAACACATAAGCTGTGAACGGTAACCATGTGGACTTTGATAACCCAAGTGATTTGCGCTCAGGTGTTGATACTTAGTAGTAGAAGTAGTAGAAGAAACCATAGGTATAGATGATGTTCTTGTTTACGTTAGGTTTTATAGAGGATGCCTGAAATTTTCCGGACACGATGGAAAAATTTCATAAGCCTTGGTCAGTTAGATGAGGCCATAAAATGGGACACCGCTGTTTTATTTTTTCTATAACAAAGATATTCATACGGGTTTGAGAAGATTTTATTTCATTTTAATGCAATGATTGTTAAGAAAAGATCTCTGTGAATGATAGTGAATTTAATGGTAGGTATCTAATTCGAAAACCATCGTTTTTTTATTTTCTGTTTAAATAGTTTTTAAGGTATTACATGTTTTTCTTAGTTAACATTAAGTGTAATATACCTAGCTATCTCGAAATCACCTCAAAATATAATAATTATTAAACTGTTAAATAAATGAAATGAAAAAAGAGAGTCTAAGTTGAGTCTAACTGTTTACATCTGGACTGGCTACGGCACCATGGATATTAATTTTGTACATGTTTCAATTTCACCTCCTTCACGAATAAAATATGTTACAGATTTTCTTGAAACACACGTAATTACGAATTAATATGTTGGTAAGTACAAAGATATTAATCTACTCTCTTTGCTCGATTCCCATGGTTGCTGGTAACGAAGAAAAATACCTACATGCCGCCGTTATTATGATGTCATCAATCCAGTTGAGTCCACCCAGAGTCCCACTGATTTAAAGTAGACTTTAAAAATGTGTTTAACATAGTTAGATATTTAAATGCTTGTTACGTAGGTACCTACCTACCTATACTTATCTTTTTAGAAATGAAAAAGAGATTAGAAATATGATCATAACGAATTAATTACTTTTAACACAAAAATTTGAACTAAAAAATATATACTGCACCTAATTAAAATTTGTTCATCTTTTTCAGTAAGGTTATTGAAATAAAAATATTGTACATAGTAGGTAACATAGTAATTTTGTGTCGGCAAAACGGTGCTATACAGGAATAGTTCAAAGTTTAATACATTTCATTTACTTGCCGTCGGATTGTAGTGAACCAATCTCGTGAATAAAAGAACATTTTATTCTGAAAGGTGAATAGAGAAACATCTCTGTCACAATAGTTAATTTAACCAAGTTAATTTACACCAAGACTATCAGTTTTAACGTTTCCATTTGAAATGAAATGAATCTTTGTCTTTTATTTTAAATTAACATAATACAACAATACGATGGTTTTAATCACCATCACCAAAGATACCTGTATTTTATTTATTTTCAAAACATTTACAGTATCATTACAGGATTATCCCAATACAACACTGGAAGTAAAATACATGTTTCAACTTAAACATGGGTATTAAACATAAATATGTATTTTTTATTATTATTAAATAAAATAAAAAAGGTAGGTAGTAATATTATTCATTAAATTTATATGATCATGAATGTTTGATTAATGAATGTCCTAATTAGTTAATGTAATGTCAAAAATAACTCAACAAAACAACTCAAAAATAACTTATGCAGGTATATTATTTAATAATATATTTATATTTTCAATAGTATAACATAAAAATACTTGCGTCTGTGTCTACGCTAAGATATTAAAAACTAAGCAACAGATTTTTGTGCAGTTTTTAACAGTCAATAGAGTGCTTCAAGACAGTGGTTTCTAAGTACTTAGTGGGTGTTAGCAAACCACCACAGTTTTGCACGGGTGGAATGTCGATACTAATGTGATTTTTCTTCTGAGTAGTCGTAGCTCATAATTATTATTGTGTATTCAGTATATCAGGTAATATATATATATGTACGAGTATTATATAATTATATGTAGGTTTATATACGTTTATGTATAATTAAAGTATTAACTATTTAAGTCGTTATTAGAATTTAGGTTTACAACTTTCATATGAACTATTATTGTTGGGTTTTACTTTTATACCAATTTCTTTTTCTTTTTTTTTTCAACACTATCGCTAAGCTAGTTCTGCATCGCCCTAAGGTTGACTGGAAGATAATGCCTGTGGCATTAAGTCCGCCATTGTACAATAACTGTGCAAAAAGTTTAAAATAAATAAATAAATGTGTGGGACTATGTGGAGTAGGATTGAGGAAACAATACCAAATGTCGCGAGTATTAAGTAGTAAGTTCTAAAATTATTTTGAAGAAACAAGAGGTAAATTTTTTTAAATTATTTAAAACTACAGTTACATCATTAGATGCATATAGTCGTACATATTATCATTATAATGATTATATCCTATATTAATATATAAATTATACGTTTATTTGATTATAAAGAATAAAAGTAAAATACAACTATTATACCAATTAAGTAAAAATATAATTTTCTTTAATTGGGTTCAAGTTTGTTTTTTTAAATATGTACCTACCTACATTATAATTGTGCAGTGAGTGCAGTAACATCTAGCTAATTATATATTCATAATTAATGTTAGTTTTATTCACTAAGTGGTAGAACGCACAAGCCACGTTTTTCTATGCGAGTGCCTTCAGAGTCTTCAGATCCTTATAAGGTCGTATCAATTAGGTTTTTGTACGATAGTTATTGCACCCTTATAGCGTGTTTTTCTATTTTAATTAATTACTACAACTATTTCTCTTGTAAATTATTCCAATTATCTGTAGTAAGTTAGTTCCCTTGGTTGAAGTATGCAGTTATCTAGAGGTACCTATGGAAATAGCGGTGCATGGGTTAAGATAAAGCCTACACCTTGAACTCTATGTAGTAATATATGTTAACATTGTTTACCAAACAATAAGTTTGTGAAATTTTCAACACACTAGTTTCCGATGGATGCGGAAAGAAATCCAAATGAAGTAGTTACCTAAACCTAGTGCCTAGGTCACCTATGGATTTGTAACTTATTAGACACCAATTGCTTGCAAAGATTATAGTAATCAGGTATTAAGTTTATTTACACAAACCAAAAAAACAACCAATTTTGAAATTAATAAGTCAGTTGACACCTTCTCATGTCCACTATTACCACTATGTAGAAGGTAACAATCCCGATGTGTATAAAGGTTTGAAGTTTGAAACGAAGATTAGTAGGTAGATATAAATCTTAGATATACTTCCGAAATGTTTCATGACAAAATGAAGTAGTGCCTACCTGAATTAATGTTGAAATCCAGTCTTCAGTAGCTTGATGTACGTATAAAAATGATAACCACTTTCAGTGTTATCTTTCAGCACACGTAAATATCAATCACTTCACTGAACATATAGGTACCTAGGTATGTATCCAAAATATATATCAATATCCTCATGAAACTATTGTAATAATTATCACAGGTGCTGGTGCGTTATATCGATATAACAATCTAGTGTAGGTTTCACAGCCGCGTTTAGCGATAGCAGGCCTTTTCGTTGATAACATGTGTTTTTTGGACAAATTGTCACGCAACAATTTTTTCTCGAAACGATGAAAGGCCTCGCGACGTGTGTCCTCCGACTCCGCTGAGGCTCTCAGCATGACTGCGGGCTCCCGCGTCGCCGCCCCTCGACATAGCCGACATACTGCTTCTTAGAAAATATTTCATCCGAACCGGGCCCGAAGCGCGAACGCAGCCCTGCGCGGAGGGAAGGGCGGGACGAGGCACTTTTTTCATCCAATGGAACCAAGTTTGCAGCCACACCCCGCCACAGTCATGTCATCTTATTCTAACTTACAATCAAGTAATACGATTGAGTGAGAGACATGACATTCAGTGATCTCATAACGACGGTATAACGAAGAAAATTTCTTTGTGTTAGTGTCGTAATGTGTTCGTTTTATCAGATTTACGTTGAAAGCTCGTTGTTAGCTTTAGAGGGCGCCATATCTGTGTTCCTTGTCGAAGCTATTTAGTATTGCGTTGGTGTGAAAGAGACGCGTGTAACCCGGGAAATGTTTCAGCTAATGTATTTTCCTGTGGGAAGGAAAACATGTGTCGTCGCTTTTAATTTAATACGCGTCACGCTGCGTTGTCGTGTCGCAAGTCGTGCTGCCCAAGTACTTTGTATTATTTTCGGATTGTAAGTAAAAATATTACCTAAATGTTAGCAGGATTTTTTACCATTTACCTATCTATTAAGTATCGTTAAGTTAGAATAACTTAGTAGGTATTAGGTACTTATATCTATAAGTGAAACAAAGTTAATACAACTATAACAAAAACCATAACTCATAATTATAAGTGGATCAGAATTATATCAAGACAATTACGCTCTTTCGATATGATGTGTGTAGAAATACGTACAACCTTTTCACAAAATTTAAATCGTTGCATGCCTGAGAAACAGTCAGATAACGGATGTAGCCATCGTGTTAGAACGAACATTAAAATATTATGAAATCTAATCTTCATACCCAGGTACATATATGTTAATTAACAACCTTAATGTACCGGAACAGAGTAACAAGTCAAAAAAACTATAAAGTTAATTAGAGACATATAAAAGAGAAAATTAAATTTAAGTGACATTGGTAATTAAATTGTATTATTGCTATCCGTACCTGATTCTGTATGTACCTGGTATCCAATTATTTTTTTTGTATAAAAAGTCGCATGGTTAGCGCGGGCGGCGAAGTGACGGGGCGTTGCCGACCAGTGCGTGCGCCATTGGCGTGTGCGCTTACGCAATCTACTGCACCGCCCTTACTTTTATTTTATAAACATTTATTTTTATCCACGGCATGAACGCTCGTGATTAATTTAATACATTTTTATCGACTAAATTTTCTCACGCAATACGCTTTTTGCAATATTGAAACATTACTTTTTTCTAAGTTATCTTTCGATTTTATTCGCTGTTGTAACCAAAATGGATTTTTGTAACCACTTTTTTTTCTTATTAGTATATTAATTCATTTCTTATAAGAATGTTATTACGACTATATAAAAACAAGATTCAGGATTTTAACCCAAGGCTATATTTTTTTACTTTCTTGATATTCGTAAGCCGAGACAGACTATTTTCAAATGCATAATTTTTTTGCGGTTTGCATTTAACTAAAAGTTGACACGTATCTCATCGTATTAGTAGGTAGTAATTATTTTTATATAATTACGCAAAATAAAAAGAGGAGTGTCAAAATTGCAGTTGTGTAAAGATTTGATAGGTATTACACAAATAAAGGAGTCACAGTAGGAGCCCAGGTACTCAGTATTGAGTACAATGGTTCGCGCCCTCTTCTACCTTCGATGAGGGCAGATATTTCATTAAATTAAATAACGTTATTATTTATTTGGATGTTTTTCGGCAGTGATGTAAGCTACAAATTATAGCGCACAATATCTCCGCGGGATGTCGCTATTATTCAATGTAGCTCACCAGATGGCGGAGTAAGCGCCCTTGCCTTAAAAACAATATTAAAAATTCATTCTAGTAATTTTTAATAATATAAACTAGTAAGATTCTAATTAAAGTTATTTAGTTAATACTTTTTTGTTCAATTTTAGCAGATGAATGTTTAGTAATAGATTTATGTAGGTATTTAAAGGGTTGAACGACATTGGGCAAATCTGATATTCGTCAAATCGGCATTTCGTCCAATGTGACAATGGTCAAAGCTATAGTTCGTCAAATCGTCTGTTTGTCCAATTATGAAATTTGCCAAATACGCTATTGGTCAAGTCTATGTACTGTCGATGAACACATGCATTTTGAATTACATAATTTGTAAGAACTTACAAAAGGACAAGGCGACCGTTATAAGTACCCAAATAATGACCATTTTTAAATACTTTTGGAAAAAATTTAACATGGTGTGTATACAAATTATTCTGAACAAACTGTTTTATTTACGCATATTATATTAAAAATAATTTTGGTTTATTAAAATGTAGTAAAATAGAATTGAAGTATTCTGAGGTTTAATTTGGATCAATTGTTACCTCCTTTGTATGTTTGCGGTATAGAAATAGCATTAAATACGGATTTGTTTTTGTAGATGGCACTTTTAGAACCGTACCGCGGCCTATTTTTCAACTTTTATCAGTACAAGTAGACGTGGGCAGTACAAGAGCAACCACCAATAATATTTCCATATTTTTTGCCTCATGCCTAATAAAACTGAGCAAACCTATGAGAGAGTATTCTCAGTTTTGCGTTTCGAATTCAAGCTTGATGTGCATTTTCTAAAATGTGATTACGAAATGGCAATAATTAACGCGGCAAGAAGCATTTTCCCTGATGTGCTTGCCAAAGGCTGCTTTTTCCATTTTAACCAAGCAATTTATAAAAAAGCAAAAGCACTTGGGATGATGGCTGACGACAATCTGAAAAAAATTGTTAGACTAACTACGAATCTAGCGTTACTGCCCTATCAGTATATTCCTGAAGGATGCTTAGCTATACCTGAAATGATGCCAGAAAATGATAACAGGGCGGAAAATTTTCAAATATATTTTTTCTGAGCAATGGCAAAAAACGATTTCTCAGTACATGTGGTGTTGTGCAAATGAACACCATCGTACTACTAATGCGGACGAGGCTTGGCATAGGAGATTAGGGATTAAAGTTCAAGAAAAACATAATATTTACATGTACATAAGTATTTTAAAAAAGGAAGTGAAATATTATTTAAATAAAGTCAAAAGAGAAGATGAGAAGCAGAGGAAAACATCTAACATCATAAAATGTACAAAAATAGAAAAAATAATAGAAAAGTTATTGCGTGGAAAATCAGACGCGTTACAGTGTTTCAAACAGTTGTGTTGGGTATGAATTCTGTAAATAAATATGAATTGAATAAATAATTAAAACTTTTGGTTGTACTAAAATAACTTGACCAATAGCGTATTTGGCAAATTTCATAATAGGACAAACAGACGATTCGACGAACTACAGCTTTGACCATTGTCATATTGGACGAAATGACGATTTGACGAATATCAGATTTGACCAATGTCGTTCAACCTTATTTAAGTATACCCAGAGGTGTACAGAGTAAAAGGCAATTTTCCACAACTGCAGTGGTACTTGGACCATCGCCGACATATAAGTACGAATAGATATAGACAGGCGTGTTGTATACACGTATCTGTACATATATCTGTATCCCCGAAGGGGTAGGCAGAGGTACACACCCACCCTTTGCCAGTATGTTTTTTTGCTCCCACGTAATAGAGGGCTAGCCTATTGCCGTTACCGGGCACTAAGACATACATACATACATATGGTCCCACCTCTTTCCCATGGGGGTAGGCAGAGATTATGGAATTCAACTTGCTACGATCCTGACATACTTCTTTCGCTTCCACTTCCACTTTCATAACTACTCGTATCTTCATGCACGCCCTCAGGTTCAGGGTACTCTTGACCTGGCCTTTGGTCAAAATTTCATTAAAATCGTGTCAGTGTTTGAAAGCATGACAGATAAATTTGTCAAGATACTACTTTCACATTTATAATAGGTACTAGTGGTTCTGTGAACCGTAGACTTCAGGAGCGGCTTTGTTTAGAAAATTTCTTCTTCAATATTCTTTATTACTTTTCCTTTGTCATTCAATCCAAAAAAAAACCTTCAAATGTTATTCATTGTAAGCAAGGAGTGTGTAAAGTTTCATGCAAATCGGTTGATAAATACGGCCTCAAACATGATCTGACAGAACCCGTAGATGTAGAGATGTAGAGGTACAGACGAAAGAAATTCTCCCCAGTCTGCAAGTTGAAATTAGGAGGGATAGGGATTTAACTACAGTACAATAATTAAATTAGAATTATGTAATTATAAAATTGTACGGAGATAGGGTGAAGTGAGTAAGTTTAAGTACAAATTAGTTGCTTTGTAGATTTACATATTTATTTCTCCCATTCCAAGTCTTAAATAAATAATTAATAATTAGTCAAAGTAAATAATAGGTGAACACGAACACCTTTCATTTTGAAAAAGGTTGTTTATGTACTTTTTGCCACATAAAATACAGTGGGTGGTAAAACAACGGGGTGCAGTGACAACTATTTAATTTTTGTTGAATATTAAGGTAGAGATTACGTGCCTCCGATTGTATATTTATAATAAACTGGCTATGAATGTTACCCTTTAAAAGAAAACAATTAGGTTGGTATTTCAACGTCAGAAAACCTTTAGATAGTAAATGCCAATTGTGTGCTAAGAAAAGTCAACTTAAGCTTAAATTATCTCAGTATCAGCCGTTTTAATTCATTATACTATTTACGATTTCGGGACTTCGCGTAATTTACCTTATGCTTGGCCTGACGTTTCAACCGAGTTACATCGGGCCGTGTTCGAAAAATTACGCGTTTAAGTCCCGAAATCGTAAATAGTAGGTATAATGAAATCAGAACGAGAAAGTTTAAAAAAAAGTTTTAATCCATCTTATTCTCTTTCTTAGCAGTATTTCCTTTAGTTTTTAGCCTAAATTAAGCTGATATAAGCTTGTGCTATGGGCTCTAGACGACTGATGATAAACATACTTATATATTTCTAAATACATACAAATTATACATACCTAGAAAAACCCAAACTCCGAAACAAAAATTTGTGGATAACACAAATAATTTGATTCGACCCGGAATCGAACCTGGGACCACAGGGATGGCAGTCGCGTACTTATACCACTGCGCTACTGAGGCAGTCGATTCTTTATATCGTTTCTTTATAATTTAGAAGAAGTACTATCCGCAGCTATACGATACTCCCATTTCCCATCTCTCTCATAATACATCCTTCTATTTACTTAATTCTCTACTTCTTTGTCAGTAGATATTCAAGGCCAATACCACTTTTAAATAAGAATATTAATATCATATCAGAATATCATAATAATTATATCGAAGTATAAAGTAAAATACATCTTCGGTTCGGTGTTCTACTGAATTCGATTCTGTTGTATTTCGATTAGATTCAATCTAATCAAATATAATTGGTTGTATAAATAATATTTGGCATAGATATAATATAACGGTTGGATGGTTTGATTCATGTGGAACATTGTAATACGAGTATTATAATTTAATAACTAATAATGTATCCAAGGTTATAAGTTGTTTCTTTTCTTCATACTTACCATTAAATATTGTCCATAATATTAGTTTAATGTTTGAATTAACGAATAAACCGACTCAAAACTCGAGTGGATCGTTACAAAATTTTAAACTTTTAACAAAGCTCGTTGATGTCTAATTTACAGGCGGTTTTCGTCTGTAACGTCTATTGATAAAAACTTAATTATGACTTAATTGCGGTGATGTTTACTTAGATATAACCGCTTTGTAATTATTTACAATAAATAATAAAAATATAAATAATAAAAAAAAAAAAAAAAAAATTAATATTACTATTTTATTGTAATGGTCATGGGTCGTCTACGAGTCCTGCCGTTCGTCCATTACTTTATCCGTTACATCAGCTCACTTAATGTGCCTACATTACATTTGTATGTACAAACGTACATTTACATTATATTCCTGTATTTAAAAGTAATAAGTTTGCTTCTTCTATTCTTAAATATTTAGATAGAAATTTTAAATTACAATAACGAATGTCATTAATATAAATAAATAACAAAAACTGAAATGTCATCGGCAGGACTCGAACCCACAGCCTTTCGCTTACAGAAGGAATGCTCTGACCACTGAACTTCGATGAGCAATACTAACTTTAGTTTTGTAAATACTTTTTTTTTATAACGACCTTACGAGCGGCTTATATAACCAAAAAATCGAGTAATCTGTGAACAGCGCTGTGGGCTACGTTATTGTTATTCCGCTGTCTTACTTGTACCAATCTATCTATCTATATATATAATACGCCAGTGAAGCCGCTTCTCCTCCTAAACTAAGAGTCGCACAGTCAAGTGTGGCACACCGTTGGAAAGGTCGTGGTCTCAAGTGGTGCGATAAGATTAGAAATTTGACGAAAAGTAAAAAAAAAACGTCCGTTGCCGGGCGTCTCTGGTTACAAGCAGAACGTATTTCCAGTGGCGCCCAGCGGACTTTGACCACCTCTGTGTGTCTGCGGGGGTTAGGTCGGGATGAGAATCCCGCGTCGTTGGGGTAGGGTTTTATCCCGCGTCAGTGAGTGAATCTGGTTGCGTGCTATGGGGCAAAGGCCCCGCAGCACGCAACGCTTCTAGCCTGTAAGGACGACGGGTGGCGATCCCGCCGTCCTCAGGCCCCGATCATGGAGGTCGATGGTCTTGGGCGTAGATGAGTCTGCAGCGCGCTCGCCGCTGACTACGGAACTCGGCGGGGAGGGTACGCTCCCTGTCCCTCTCGGCCGCCTCCTTCGTAGCACGACTTGCTCGCAGAAGGACACGGCCGCGTTCCACCTACTCCCGCTGGAGACCATGGCTTGAAGCATGGTCTCCAGCGAGAGGGTATCCACGCCCAGACCCACTACGAGGTCCCGGCGCTGACTCGCCCACGCTAAGCACTCCACCAACGTGTGGAGTGCGGTGTCGTCGTCGGAAACCTCGCAGTGTTGACACCGGGGTGTGACCTCACGACGGATGCGAAACAGATAGCTACCGAAGCATCCATGCCCGGCAACGATCTGCGTCGCACGGTACGTGAGGTCACCATGCTGCCTCTGCAGCCAATCGTCCATGATCGGTCTCACCGCCGCGATGAAGGTGGTACCCTACTTGGGTTGCTCAAGTCGCACCCTTCATGAGTCCATGAGATCCTGGCGGAGTTGGGACCGCTGGTCATCGATTTCTCGAGACGCAGGCCTGTGGTCCCGCTCCAGCGCCTCCTTGTGCCATTGGAACAATGACGCAAGGGGTCTCGCTTCCAGGTCCCATGGAGGGGTGCTAAACTAGTTTAAGCAAACTCATTGCTTTGAAATACGAATGTCCTTGGCGCGATCTGGAAATTATATTAGCAAAAATTGGATGATATCGGTAGTCGTAGCTCAGTGGCAGAGCATTCCCCTTGTTAGAGAAAGGTCGCAGGTGTGATTCCACACACACACACATATCACGCCTATATCCCAAAGGGGTAGACAGAGGCGCATCACACACCCACAATTTGCCAGTATTTTAGTCCCACGTGATAGGGCGCAAGCCTATTGCCGTCACCGCGCACTCTAGAAAGTGGGTTATGTTCAAAATGGCTGAATTAAATTAATAAAATAAGCAGCTATATTATAATTTTGTAAACTAAATTTGAAATGTTGAAGAAAGGCAACAAAACCTTACGTGCCAGCCGCTATGGCACAGCCAATTAAAGTGCTGGGCCTCTCGTACTCAACGGTTTGGTTCCTGATTATTTAATTGTAAAATAAAATAAATTTCCCGTGGTACTATACTATGTTTTGATTTTATAACCCTTTAAAATATTATTTTTTTAAGACTTTATATCATGGTCAGTCTCTCTAATCTTGAAGGCTCTTATGTTGATATGTATTCCTGGTACATTTGAGGTTTGTGTCTTTTATAATGGACAGTCATTTTCATCTGTACTCGGTGCACCTGTTGACACATTTCTTTATTTTTCATCGGGACAAAAAAATGTATCAGGGCAGTATGGATATATCTTACCAGAGCCGCTTGGGTCCCTTAATTCTCTATTATAAGATACACAAACAAAAAAAGTACTAGGAATACAGAACTACAAAAGACCACTCACCAACTCTTATCTCGCTCAGTTTGGTTTATTCAAAATGTGTTCGAAGAAGTTTTGTTCAGAAACCGTTCACCTTTGATCGTACTTAAAAATGTCATATAGATTCTTCTGTTTTATGCTTTGATGAGGTAAACAGAGCGGTTTATTGTACCCATATTTGATCATATTTCTTTAGTCACATTGAAGGTGAGGCCATCTTTTATTAAGTACAAATGACACGAACCTCGAATAAAATATTAGGACTACAGAACTACATAAGCACTCTCGAAATCTCATTCGAATCTCGATCTTTTTAGTTTATTTAAATGTGTCAACAGGTGCGCCGAGTACAGATGAAAATGACTGCCCATTATAAAAGATTTCATTTCATTTCGAACTGTCAAAAAGAAAATAAACGAATGGACAGAAGTATAAGAAAATAAGAAAGTATTACTATTATATACTATTAATATATACTATTAGTTTGTAGTATAACGGGTATAAAAAAATACCCGTTACACTACTGGTGGTGCAAGTTGGTACATCAACGGGTACATCACGGTGTTCCCTATTTTCGTGATGATTATGCTGTTTATGACATTGTCACAGGAGACGAAACGTGGATTTATTGTTTTGAACCCGAAAAAAAACAGCAATCTTGTGAATGGGTGTTTGAAAATGAGAACAAGCCAAGAAAAGTGAGGCAGGCGAGAAACGTTGGTAATAAAATGATCGCGTTTTTTTTCTCAGCTACGGGTCCCATCTGTACAATTCCACTTGAAGATCAAAAGAGTGTTAATGCCGAGTGGTATTCTATCATTTGTTTACCCAGGGTGTTAGAAAAAGTTCGCGAAAGACGACCCAAAAGCCGCGTTCTCCTACATCATGCATGACAACACTTCTTCACACACGGCCAACATAACAAAGTCATTTTTAGCTTCCGAAAAAGTACAACTCGTCACCCATCCTGCGCATAGCACCGACCTAGCACCCTGTGATTTCTGTATTTTCCCCAAAATCAAAGATTTGATGAGAGGTTGATCAGCATGTAGAAAACATGCCTTCAGATCTGTGGTCCTCCTGTTTTAAAAATTGGTTCGATCGCATGAAAATATGTTTAAAATGTAAAGGAGAGTATTTTGAAAAGCAATAAACATAATATTTTGGTTTTAACATGTTGTTTTTTTAAGTTACGCAAAACTTATAGTGTGACCCGTATAAATTAATTGTCTATTAATAATACGTACATATCAAAATTTTCTAAGAATAACTTGACGACTGCCTCGGTAGCGTAGTGGTAGGAGTATGAGACTGCCGGCTCTGAAGTCACAGGTTGGATTCCGGGTTGAATCAAATTATTTGTGTGAGCCACAAATGTTTGTTTCGGAGTTTGAGTGTTTTCTCTGTATATAATGTATGTATTTAGAACTATATAGCTTAGTTTGGGCTAGATGAAGTTGTGTGAGAATGTCCAAAAATATAAATATATAAAAAATATAAATGTGTTAAAACATTAAACTCAACGCCATCTATTCAAATGCAAAGATAAAATTAAACTGGATTACAATGACTAGATAACTGAGACGACAAAATCTTAGAAACCTATACCTACTTGTAAGTACCTACCTACCAACTTCGGCACAAACATTTGCATATTGTATTAATATTTGACTCGACTCAGGGATCCAACCAGGACATCGGCAGGTAATAGCAGTCTCATGCAGAACTACGCCACGAAGCATTACATGTTGCATGTTAGGTATCATCTTCATCATCATTTCAGCCTATTTGACGTCTACTGCTGAGCTCATGTGCCACGCTAGCCAGACGGATTGATTTTGTGTCGAGTTTTCAAACATATACTTTGACAAACATACATTATATAATTATCATATTTCTAAATACATACTAAATATATATAGAAAATACCCAAACTCCGAAACAAATATTTGTGGACGACATAAATATTACGACGATATAAATTCGACCCGGAATCGAACCTGGGATCCTGCATCCGCTCTCGACGTGTGTGAAGACAGATACGTTTGTACCAAAGTCTGGATGTTTCCTATGTATGTATTTACAAAAAAAAAATATATAAGTATTTGTCAGTATATCTAGTACTCATATCACAAGCTCTGCTTAGTTTGAGACTAGACGGCGTTGTGTGTAGTGTCCTAACATATTTATTTATTTATATTTATACCACTGCGCCACCGAGCTTTGTTAGGTATGGTATAATCTGGTATAATCAAACTACAACAACAATGACACGCTGACGAGAAACATAACATAGAAGTATAAAAAAACCACCTGTTCACCTCTTGGCCTTAACTGTACCAGTAATTAATTCGATTCCGAGTCAGACACGTCATCATGCCCGATGACTATTGATATCAGTTCTCTGAAGAGGCCGCCACAATCGGATGTGATCGATTTTTTTGCTCAACCATTCAAATGAAATTAGATTCGGATTCGTAACCGTTTTCCATTTGAGTGTACATATGTACCTGGCATTTACAACAGCTTTTAGATCGGTATTCATAAGTGAATGCTTATACAATCACGACCGGAGCGAAAAGGCAAAGATGTCAGTAATCGTTCTACCCGATGAAGAATCACATAAATAAATTGAAATGTAAAAAAACACTATTTGAGTTGAACTTTTTATAGAATCGGCATTTGGCGATTATGTTATTTTTTAAGAATGTACTAAGTATTGTATTATTGACACAGCTACTCGTACTTAAATTACTAGTGGTCGCCCTATGGTCGAACATTAAAATAATTTTTGGGATTTGTTTCCCACAACCCTTTCCCTAATAAAAAACATCCATCAAAAATATTGTTTCTAGTAAAGGAATACGTGTGCCAAGTTTCGTGAAGATCGGATAATAAAGGGGACCGCTAGCCCTTAATTAAAAACATTAAAACGTTTTTTGATCATATTTACCCCATTTTCCCCTCAATCCAAAAAGCTCACGATGAAAAAATTGTATTAAATCAAGAAATACTTGTGCCAAGTTTCGTGAAGATCGGATAAAAACTGTGACTGCTAGCCCGGAACACATACAGACAGACAGACGGATGAAAACAAAATTGTCCACCTCGAAATATAGACGCTTTGCTTTCTTCGCTCGCTCGGTCAGTTATGCTTCTTTAGTTCAGTTATCTTTCTTACATTTTCAATTAGAGCAAGCACCTAACTGCTTTTATAACGTCTCATTTTAATTAAAAACTGTCATTCTATATCTATCAAAGGAACTACTAGATATTATAAAAAAAGGAGGAAAGATTTACTTATTTGCATTCTATAAACTCTTATCTCAGTATGTGAGAATTGGGAAGGCGATAACAAGAAAGAGAGAGCTAAATCATTAAACGTAAATAATATGTAATTAAATCAATGAAGGAGTAGATATAGGTACTACACCGACTGTAACTGTCATATACACATATGTCACATACAATACAGGCAAAACTCACTTCTCGTAGCATTTGCATGTATGAAAGGGACACTGGAACGTATCATAGAGAGGCTCGTTGTTTTGTTCCAAGTAAATGCTCTAGTTTATACACACCACAAATGCTTCAAGCTTATCTGACGGAGATAACCCAAATTTTGGTCACGAATTTGTCGTTAAGAGATGTATCGAGGCAGTCTGGTAGATTCTTCTGAACCTGCAAATGAATTTATATAGACAGTCTAGTCAATAGAGACCGACAGGGTTAGTATAATTCTACCAATACCTACCCAATGCCTATCATCATCCACTGAGCCTTTGTCCGACACCGTTGGGTTCAGTCTTCCAGTCTAACTGCGATTTGTAGATAGACAGTTAGATACTAACCCCTCATAGTAGTTATTAAAAATAATTCCAAAGTAAATCATATTTTAATGCGTAACATTTCTTTAACAATAAAATTCCTTATCTAAATATAAGGTTATACTTGTGGGCATTCCAACACTACGGCCCATAACGAATATTAAACATACATGCATAATTAAGAACAAAAAAAAACAATTCAGCTCTTATTTTAACATACAAATAAATTAGTATTCGTGTATTATTATGAAATTATCATTTTGTGTCCTTCTGCGGTTATAGCGACGGCTACATTTAAGAATGGGTCAAACAATTGAAATATAAGACCCGGCTTCGCTCTGGTATAATGTTAACATAAAAAAGTACCCACTCTATATACGTACTTACCTTTCAGCGAATCATACCATCTCATTTTGTACTTAATTGATGAAATTCAAACTTTATGATCGTCTGTGTACTTAACTGATGCTAACCAAATATTTAAAGCACAGTTTTGTTTGTGATAGGCTCAAATATAAATAACTTTACTAATAGATAAATATGTAGTTACCATTAATCGGTACGACCTGCAAAATTTCATCTTTAGCCAGTCATATCCCTTTGGGATTTTCAGTCCGAGTGAGGCCGAGACGCCCAGAACTTTAATTGGCTGTGCCACAGCGGCGGGCACGAAAGATTTTGTTGCCTTTCATTAACATTTCATCGCAAGGCAACGGGTTTCAAATTTTGTTTTCAAAATTATAATATAGCTGCTTATTTTATGAAATTAATTCGGCCATTTTGGACATAACCCATTTTCTAGAGTGCCCGGTGACGGCAATAAGCTTGCCCCTTGTTACGTGGGACTAAAATACTGGCAAATTGTGGATGTGTAATGCCCCTCTGCCTACCCCTTCGGGGATATAGGCGTGAAATGTGTATGTGTGTGATTTTCAGTCATTACCTACTTGTAGGTATCTAAACGGGACTTACTCGTGATAATATCTATCAAAAGAAGGGTACCTTACGATTCCTTGACTCCCTGCAATTTCGTAGGTTTGCATCAACAGTAGTCACAGTCGAACCGTATCCACGGTTGGTGCATCATTCATTATATTCTTGGGTATTTTATAATCGGTATACTTATTTACTTAACTATGTGCCGTAAATGTTAGTGACCAAGTTCGCATAATATCACACTCAATAATAGGTATTAAATTCGCAACTAATGAAAACCAGTAACATAAAGTTTATTACTGTAGAATACTCATAACATCATAAAAGAGTAAAATATGTATGATACATTTCATTACAACGTTAGCAAGCCGCATACGAGTATGTTTATGATGTCGTACCTGCCTGTCTTCAGATGTAACTATTGCAATTAAATGGTTATGTGCTAAAACAATTATATTCCTGACATAAGCGCTTCTAGCGTAGCTGGAAGGTTTCTCAAGAATCCTGTCAGTCACTAATAGACGTAAACATTACGCACTCAAAAGCATCTGTATCTATACTAAAAAGAAAATAATAAAGAAGAATATTTTTTATTGTTGCATCACATCTTTACACTCAACGTTACACAAAGAAAAATATAACTTATCTGTGGTCATGATGGCCACAGACGTAAAATTGACGTAGGTGACACGGTCGTGTCACAAACTGTCACAACACAAGATTGGTTTGGTTTGACACTAATGAGTGACGTATGTGTGGCAGGAAATACGTGGCAAGCACGTGCCGCGTTTTTGAAACATATTATATTGTTATTTACATTTATTGCAAAAATTGGCCATTTCGCATGCAATACCACTCACACGTACCCACGTACTAATATTACGATCTTTTCTTTTTCATTAAATAATATGTAACTACATTATCCCGGAGTGCTATATATAGGATGGACTTTTATCCTGGCAATTTTGCTCCCGTAGGAATTGGGAACGATAAAATCGGGCGGGCATTCCCGAAGGACAAAGTAAATAGATGCATTTACGACCACATTTCGCCAGTGACATTGTAGTAAATAAGCCTATTGCCGTTTCGGGGCAGTTTGAGTAGATTTTCGAAAGCCTCGTCTAACAGGAGGTGCTCCGCGTTCATATGAGGATAACTTGTGCCTTATAAATGTTAACGCTCTATCTTATAAATGTTATTCCTTAATACGTTACGTTATGAAAACTAGCACAATGTATCGGTCATATAATTTTTACAGCCACCAAACAGAGTTAAAAGTAATAAACTGTATACAGCTAAAATGTTTTAACCTCAATCAAATCAAATACTTACCTACTGAAATAAGTGTATAAATATTTTCTTATGATATTACCTTTCTACTTTGTTAATCTGGGTGCCGATATGTTTAAATTACAGCCTTGCAACAGGTCTAACAAGAAACTCTACATTGATTGCGGAGTATTATCAAGTATGTTTTAGTACACAAGTCTCCCCGCGGCGGCAAGCGTATGAAGGTAGCCGAACAACCTACATAAATAAGCACATGATATGCTATAATAATTTAATATGCAGTTAGCTCCAGACCAAATTGAGCAATTTATACATGTCTGGTCGAGCCACGCATACAATGTGGGTTGCGTGTACGCTGCGTAATGATTTCTTATTACTTCTTCCGAGTTAATTAATGTACGCAGATAATACCAGATGAAAGCTTTGTAAAAACGAATCAGTATAGTAATAAAAATTAAGATAATACCCATATATTTAATATTTAGCGCTTCAAACTTACCTGATAAGTCTGATGGTACTTACAGATGGGTGAAGTTGATCACCACAATCGCTTTTTGAGGCTAAATTGCCTTTAATTGTATGACCCCATGAGCTGTGTCTTCACACAAATGGTAGGAGGTATAAAATATGTTTGTGAGTATTTTTATTTATAACCGTAGTAGGTATCTATCCCGAGGAAGATGGAAGTTGTCTTGAATGATTAGCTATCGATAAAATTTTATGAAACATCACAGAATATCATAGTCAATTAGGGTTAGTAGGAAAGTGACTAGAACACAAAATGTCCACTTTTGATAAAAGACGACATCGCAAAATACCCACAGATCGATTTGTATATTCTTGTAGGTAATAATATCTCCAAGCCGGTTTAAACCTTAGCACACAGACATACCTTAGCTTACTTAATTTATGTGTGCTCATAAATAGGTAAGTAAGTAAGTACTTACACTACCAAGTAAAGTTCAACTTAGTGATCCGGTTATGAAATTGGTCACTAAGTAGGTGTAGGGTACCTAGGTACTTAGTGACCAATTTTATTAGTTTAACTTCATAACTACACTCGCATAAGACTAATAATTAAACCTAATTTGGAAACTAACTAAGATTAAACACAAATGTTAATTTTAAATAAAATATTATGCTATAAAACTTATAAGGTAACTAGATCAGAAATGTACTTGTACAAGTATGTCGATGAAGTACATAATTTATAATATACATACATACAACTTTGATACAAGATCCAAATATGTTTTCAACCACATAGTGGGTTGAATAGGACAGCAGTTTCTACTCGTATTAATACAGAGTTCGTTTCTAATCGGTTCGATTACATTTGGTTTTTGCCGTGGCGTGAGGGGCCGATCGGTCTCTTCACTAGTTTATATTAATTACCTTTCTTTATATCGATGCTCAACAATCGATCGTCTTGATTAAAATATCTAAATAATAGACACATACAATGACTTTTAAGAAGGTTGTATCGAGTCAGCTTCAATTAATTTTATGGTACCTACTTATTACTTATGAATATGTTTAAAAACGTTTTAAGTTAGTCTAAAATTGTCATGAATAATTTTGCTATAGGTATAATGAGAATGACGCCACGTGAGTTTTGTAAATGTCAAATTACAGAGCAAAACATATAGTTTGCGGGATTTATGTCGATTGAAAATTTCAATTAAATGTCTCCACTCGTGTGGTGCTCACACGCCTAGCGTAAAATCATTTTGTAACCGTTTTCTAACTCAGCAGTTTACCGAATGGAAAAGAGGTAGACCCCATTACTTTAATTGAATGTTTAACACGAAGGTATATAACCAATAGGTACTTACTTCTATCTGAGAACCATCAAATAGTTCAATCGATTAGATCAAGTGGACCGCGGCCAATCGTAGCCGATGAGCCGCCCACAAAAACATTTCAAAGCCGCCGCTCAACACGAATCAAACGCGACAAATTACTTCCATTTTCAAAATAGACCAATCGATTGAAAAAAGCCTCGACTGGCAATGCAACCTCACGAGAAACTTACCACGACTAATTGTACATTTTAGTTGGTAGGTACACGCCGGCGTGATCATAGATATCTATATTGTAGCTACTTACGGTTACAGTTAAGTAGAGAGAAAATTGCAATCATAGTTTTCAGAATTAGCATCTATTCATTCCACGATACAGTTACAAAATCTTTTAAGTTTTATTTGTATGTTTCGCAAATAAAATTGGACACGCATACTTCGTCTAAGTACAACACTTTAAAGGTAGTTAAAGAAGTTGTAGCATGCTAACAAGTATTAATGATAGGTTGTACTTACTTACATATACACATAAGATTGTTAGGTACCTACATAAAACCTTTATCATCATTTCATAAATTGACAATAATTGTCATTGTAGAAAAATATGTATAAGAAAATGTCATTCTGTGTAATGAAAATGATTGTGTTGTTTTTAGTTATAGAATTTAGATAGTGGTTTGATTGTTACATACATATTACATACGACATAAAAATTCTTTATTGTACACCACATTACAAAACAACATTGAAACCAATTACAGCTATATGTGCAAAGGGCGGCCTTTTCGCTGACAGCGATTTCTTCCAGGCAACCTTAGGATGGAAAAGGAGTAACAATATAAAATACTAAAACACAATAATGAAAACGTGAGACTGAAGATAGGATACAAGTGAACAGGTCACCATTGCACAAAGAGCACTAAGTGCAATAATGAGGCGCATAATATTAACCTAAACCTAAAATAGTGTTCATTAATCATGACGATCGTCGTCAAATAAAGATAAGATTACATATATTTATAACTTGTTGTTATGATCTTACCAAATATGATTTGGTAAAGAGAGGGACATGTCGTTTGGTGAAGGTGAGCGCTGACATGTGACAAGTTGGCCAAACTAAACCTACAACTGAGTCGCAAGTCTCAGTCGCCTGCGATGTATTCCCCACTTCATCACACGAGTGCTTAGTATTAGAACTCTCGCGAGTGATTGCATTTAGGCAACATGGAACCACCCTTTATAGAATAGATAGCAAATTTTGGCCGATAAAATAAAACTAAACGCAATAGAGACGCTACTTTTCTCCTATTTTTTAATCCGCGGTTCAGCACCTACGTCCCCAGTTCCCAGTGGCGCTCGGTGGTTACTTTTCCCCTGGTTACATTAACATTCACACAAAAACCGACTTCAAATTACCGGAATGGAACCAACTTATTTTCGAAATGGGGCCAAATGGAATTGTAGGACCACTCTGCAATAGATATTTAATTAAAAGAAAAATCGGTTCACCTAGTCGAAAGATGTAACAAACATAAAAATAAACAGTCGAATTGAGAACCTCCTCCTTTTTATAATCGGTTAAAAACAAACATCATATTCGTAAACATCCTAATATATTTCAATGAATCCCAAATAATGTGATGATTGAATCACATTGATAACATTATCGATATTGTTGGTAAACAAGAGGGTAATCAGTTACCCAAGTGAGTAATGAACAAAGTAGCACAAACCGTCATTGGGGTTCTTATCAAGATTTGCGCAATCAACGCTATTCAACTGTCTGAATGTTAGTCTGATATCAAAATTGCCAGTAATTATTTTGATCGCTCACTGATAACGATTGCCACAAAGAATAAAGTTAGGGATGAGAAAAATAAATAAGAGTATTCATTGTACCGAAACCTTATACCTAATAATGGGCATTTATACAAATAAATAAAATTGAAGAGTTTGTTTGTAAATTCCAAATTAACAGCTTTTCCATATACGGGTACTTATATAAAAACAAATCATTTTTTTATATTTTATCTGCTAGACTGATTTTAACGGGAACAGATAGCTGATGTTATAAGGAGTAACATTGGTAACCTTTATTTAAAAAAAAACTTGGGAGAAGCGCTGAGCATCCGCTAAATTAAAAAATATGCATTTTAAAATAAAATAAGGACATATATTCGTTTTGGATAGAAACAGGCGTTACTTGGCGAAAATCCATGACAAAACAATGGTAAGTAAAAATTTTTTTTCTTCAGTTTTCACCTGTTGTCGCATACAGGGGCGCGCCGGCATATAATTTGTCGAAGTTTTTGAACACAATCATTAAAGAAGCAATAGATTTTAACCCAAAATTTTCTATAAAAAATAGTACTGACCTCATAAACAAGATTAAAAATATTAAGTTACCGTCCAATGCTCAACTCGTGTCTTTGGACGTGAAAAGTTTATTCACTAACGTACCGTATAATGAAGTATTAGATATTTTGAGACACAAATTAACAATAAAAAGGATCAATTTTAATAAAATAGAGGAAATTTATAACCTAACAAGATTGTGTATGACTCAGAATTACTTTCAGTTCAACAACAGTTTTTTTCTACAGAGGAATGGTTTGGCTATGGGGTCGCCACTCAGTCCTTTAATAGCTGAAATATTTATGGATGCATTCGAGACTAACCACATAGTTGGGAACGTTCATGTCTTGTACTATTTTAGATATGTGGATGATATTATTATATGTTGGACAGGAACAAAACGTCAGCTCAGTGTCCTTGTCTCCAAGTTGAACTCAGTACACCCTAGAATTGATTTTTCACTAGAGTTGGAGTCAGATTCCACTCTCAATTTCTTGGACCTTTCAATTACTAGAAGGAACGGTGTTCATGAGTTCCGTATCTATAGGAAACCAACAGTTACAGACACAGTTATTCCTTACTCATCCAATCATCCATGGCAACATAAAATGGCAGCTTTCCACAGCTTACTGAGCAGGTTACTGGCGGTACCGTTGAGCCCACAGGCATTTGGTGAAGAATTGTCCATCATTTGCTACATAGCACAAAGTAATGGCTATGACGTAGGAATGGTTCACTCATTATTAAATAAAAAACGTAGAAAGGCTAGTTTTCATTTATTATATCCGATTCAAGATCCACCTAGGAAGTACACGGCCTGTTTGCCGTTCGTGGGTCCCGTCTCGTTGAGTATAGCTAAGATCATGAGGGAAAGTAGTATATTTGTTGCTTTTAGAACTCAGAATGCCTTGAGGGAGCTGTGCAATGGCAAGGATTCGGTGTCGGTCTCACGCAGATCAGGTGTTTATTTGTTGAGTTGTGATGAATGTGGTTTGAAGTATGTGGGACAGACTGGCAGGTCCTTCGATATTAGATATAAGGAACATAGAGCGGCGTCCCGCAATGGTTGTCCTGAAAGGTCCCTCTTCGCGAAGCATCTTCTTGACACTGGTCATTCCTTGAACAATAGTAACACTTTTAAAGTTTTACGGTTATGTGAGAAAGGGTTCAAGTTAAGTGTTTGGGAAAGGCTAGAAATAGTTAGAAGAGATGCGGACACCTTACTCAACGAACAAATAGATTTTCACACATCTCCCTTACTTAATCTGTTTGCGAACAGACAGACACATTAACTGTTGTTGGTTTGTGTGTGTTATTTGGGTTTTCTATGCAACTTATCAAGAGACAGTAATTAAATCAAACAGATAAGGTCAAGTATTGGTGAATACCTATTTTTGGAACTTAGTTAGCATGATCTGAGGTTTCTACCTACATTGGTTATTGTAAAGAATCCTACATCGCGATAATGAAATTTGCACGCGTTTACTTATAAGCAAACACGTTCCAACCACGAATTTTGCTGTTCTCTCTGAGACAGTCTTGATATTGCCTCGTTTAGAGGCGAAACAATTGTCGACGTTTTGTTGTCCTTTTGATTCTGCGAAAAATTAATGCTATTAATTAATGCTAAAAAGTTTTTTCTTAAAAAAATTTTTACTTACCATTGTTTTATATATTCGTTTGGTTTCCATGGGACTCGGAATATTATTGTACTGTTGTGTTTTTTTTGCTTACTTATGTATCCATTATAAACTTAAGACTAACGGGTCTTTTACGCGATTATTGAGATATATACATACCTCTTTATTACCCGACGTTTCGGCCCTGTTACAAGAGCCGTGGTCACGGGTGGACTGGCTTCAGCTCATCGTCGTCTTCGTGAAGTGCGGGTTTGTTCAACTACCCTCACTTCGTTGTCACTAACTATTGTGTTCGGAGAGCCACTACGGCATACCACACTGATAGTATCAGCACGCGGGCGTTCGGTGAGGCGGCGAGTACATTTGCTGATCACCGGATTCCACGACGTCGATAGTGGATATCCATCTTCCCGGTTAAAGTTGGGATACTTTTTTATTTCGACGGCTTCCCGCACTATCCTGGAGTAATAGTGTCCGTCAGTGGATAGGACTTGTGGCTTGTGGAGTTCAATCCAGTGGTTGGGACCCGATTCCAACAAATGCTCGGCAATCGCAGACTTGTTTATTTGGCGGTTTTTTACAGCTGCGATGTGTTCTTTGACCCTCTCAGCGATAGTACGTTTGGTCTGTCCGATGTATGAACTACCACAGCTGCAGTCTACCTTATAAACACCTGGTGTCTGTAGATGAATGGTATCTTTAGGGGTTCGCAGGTGGTTTACGACTTTGGAGTGTGGCCTATATACAGTATTAATGGAGTATCTTTGTAGTACTGTTCCAATTTTGTCCGTCACTCCTTTCACGTACGGCATAAATGCTGGTGCTCTGCTTACTCCCAAGGGTTGTACCTTGTTCCTTTCACGGTGTTGTGTATGTCCCTGATACCCGTTCTGCTTCAACACTTCCTGAACATGAGCGAGCTCTTTCTGTAAGTGTTCAGGGTCGCAAAGATCAGAGGCTCGACTTACCAACGACACCGCAACGGATCTCAAGTGTCGCGGATGATGATGTGAACCGGCATTCAGGTACTTGTCCGTGTGTGTGGGTTTGCGGTACACAGTGTGTCCGAGAGAACCACTCTCTCTCACTGTTACTTTGACATCGAGAAAAGCCAATGATCTGTCCAACTCCATTTCACGAGTAAACCGGATGTTCCGGTGTATGGAGTTCAAGTGGCTTAAAAATTGTTCTACTTCTATTGGGCCCCCTCTCATAATACAGAAGACATCATCCACATATCGCTTCCACAGTTTCACCTGTGCTAACTGCATGTCTATGGAATCTTCAATGTGTTCCATCCAAATGTTTGCCATCACCGGTGCTACAGGGCTACCCATGGCCACTCCGTCGATTTGGAGGTAATGCTGTCCACCATAAAGAAAATAATTACCCTCTAGGCAATGTCTAAGTAGAACAATGTATTTGTTGGACAGACCATTGTCCTTCAGTTTCTTCTCGATGACCTCAAGGCAATCTTGAACGGGAACGTTGGTGAAGAGTGACTCCACGTCGAAACTCACCATCACCTCATCCGGTTCCACTTTCACACTCTTGATTATGTCCACAAAATGCCGAGAGTCTTTAACGAAGGATGTGGTGTTACCTACTAATGGTTGCAGTACCTTGGCTATGTGTTTCGCCAAATAATACGTTGGTGAGTTGATTTGACTCACAATAAGGCGCAAGGGTACATTCTCCTTATGGACTTTAGGCAAACCATATAGCTTTGGTGGTTGGACCGCCATAGGTCTATGTAGGCGCTCAAACACATCCTCGTAACTCTTTTAGTGCCTGCTGTTCTTCCGTGGTGATATTAGGCCTAGGTGGCTTCGCCTTCCTTAAGATAACGGCACCATCCTGTCTAAGTGTATCTGCGTCGTTAGACGGTAACTTGTTGCGCGTTACTACTTCCTCGATGCTACTTATAATGTTTTCATAGGGAAGTCGCTTTGGTGTTACAGCAAAGTTTAACCCTTTTGCCAGAACACTATGTGTGGCATCATCGATGTGTGTATTTGACAAATTAATCACCGTCTTGTTTTCGAGTGATCCTAATTGCCCGGCATTACTCTTTCGATGGTTGCATAACTTGTCAAACTTCGTGTTGTGACGTACACTGCACAGATCGCGAATACGACTCGCTTGGTTATAAGTTAAATAAAAAACCTACTTAGTGACGCTGCAGTTTACAAACCAGTGACTTATAACCCGACGGCCAGAGTCACCAAACGTATACGTGCGGTTATTAAGGACCACGAGGAACTGTTTGACAAGGATGTGTTTGAGCGTCTACATAGACCTATGGCGGTCCAACCACCAAAGCTATATGGTTTGCCTAAAGTCCATAAGGAGAATGTACCCTTGCGCCCTATTGTGAGTCAAATCAACTCACCAACGTATTATTTGGCGAAACACATAGCCAAGGTACTGCAACCATTAGTAGGTAACACCACATCCTTCGTTAAAGACTCTCGGCATTTTGTGGACATAATCAAGAGTGTGAAAGTGGAACCGGATGAGGTGATGGTGAGTTTCGACGTGGAGTCACTCTTCACCAACGATCCCGTTCAAGATTGCCTTGAGGTCATCGAGAAGAAACTGAAGGACAATGGTCTGTCCAACAAATACATTGTTCTACTTAGACATTGCCTAGAGGGTAATTATTTTCTTTATGGTGGACAGCATTACCTCCAAATCGACGGAGTGGCCATGGGTAGCCCTGTAGCACCGGTGATGGCAAACATTTGGATGGAACACATTGAAGATTCCATAGACATGCAGTTAGCACAGGTGAAACTGTGGAAGCGATATGTGGATGATGTCTTCTGTATTATGAGAGGGGGCCCAATAGAAGTAGAACAATTTTTAAGCCACTTGAACTCCATACACCGGAACATCCGGTTTACTCGTGAAATGGAGTTGGACAGATTATTGGCTTTTCTCGATGTCAAAGTAACAGTGAGAGAGAGTGGTTCTCTCGGACACACTGTGTACCGCAAACCCACACACACGGACAAGTACCTGAATGCCGGTTCACATCATCATCCGCGACACTTGAGATCCGTTGCGGTGTCGTTGGTAAGTCGAGCCTATGATCTTTGCGACCCTGAACACTTACAGAAAGAGCTCGCTCATGTTCAGGAAGTGTTGAAGCAGAACGGGTATCAGGGACATACACAACACCGTGAAAGGAACAAGGTAAAACCCTTGGGAGTAAGCAGAGCACCAGCATTTATGCCGTACGTGAAAGGAGTGACGGACAAAATTGGAATAGTACTACAAAGATACTCCATTAAGACTGTATATAGGCCACACTCCAAAGTCGTAAACCACCTGCGAACCCCTAAAGATACCATTCCTCTACAGACACCAGGTGTTTATAAGGTAGACTGCAGCTGTGGTAGTTCATACATCGGACAGACCAAACGTACTATCGCTGAGAGGGTCAAAGAACACATCGCAGCTGTAAAAAACCGCCAAATAAACAAGTCTGCGATTGCCGAGCATTTGTTGGAATCGGGTCCCAACCACTGGATTGAACTCCACAAGCCACAAGTCCTATCCACTGACGGACACTATTACTCCAGGATAGTGCGGGAAGCCGTCGAAATAAAAAAGTATCCCAACTTTAACCGGGAAGATGGATATCGACTATCGACGTCGTGGAATCCGGTGATCAGCAAATGTACTCGCCGCCTCACCGAACGCCCGCGTGCTGATACTATCAGTGTGGTATGCCGTAGTGGCTCTCCGAACACAATAGTTAGTGACAACGAAGTGAGGGTAGTTGAACAAACCCGCACTTCACGAAGACGACGATGAGCTGAAGCCAGTCCACCCGTGATCACGGCTCTTGTAACAGGGCCGAAACGTCGGGTAATAAAGAGGTATGTATATATCTCAATAATCGCGTAAAAGACCCGTTAGTCTTAAGTTTATAATGTGTACAAAACGCGAAAGTTTAAAGAAGTACTTATGTATCTACAGATTTTTAAATAAATAAATAAATATGTTACGACAATTCACACAACGCCATCTACTTAGTCCCATACTAAGCCGAGCTTGTGATATGAGTACTAGATAAACCGATATAAATACTTATATACATTTTTTTGTAAATACATAAATATTAAACATAGGAAACACCCAAACTTCAGCACAAATGTACACAAAATTTGTCCCGATCGGGAATTAAACCCGAGACTCCGGCGTCGAAAGGGGATGCACTACCGACCACGCCACCGAAGCAGTAAAATTTTAAGATATACGAGTACATAGTTAGAAGATAAGGTTATAAAGGAATATTGTTATATGATTTAAGTTTATTTACAATAAGAATTACAATATACAAAATAAACATAATTATAGACTAAAAATATTTACGTTACAAAATATCGTTTAAAAAATCCTCCGCGTCATTGCCGACAGGGAAGGTTCCCAGAATGCTGGCTGTGTTGCCACGTTGGATGGCGATACTTATTCTTTGGGCCAGAAAATAGCCAGCCTTCTGGTCCTAAGAAGCATCGATTAGACGTTTAGCAATGTCTCTATAAAGGCGGCGAGCACTCGGACCCCATGACCCCAGTGTCTCAACCCCAAACGGCTCAAATATGTAATCACCTGCTAAATCAATAAACTTAATTGAAAGGGCTGAAATTTGGTAGTAAGCTCCGTACTATAAAAACGACAACAAATTTTGGCTGCCAAACGCCGCAAAGTGCTACCTACGGCAATGGGATGAATGCCACCATCCTTCTTGTTAAGGGCACATAAATTGGCCCCATACAAAATATCTGTGATGCCACTGTCCACATTGCCTGAGAGCATGAGGTTGACTAGAGCTGTTAGCTCCCTCAGAAGTGCATCACCAGCTTCCCCAGCGCTCGGACACAACAGATCCTTAAGGTGCTGTGGTGTCAGACCGTCAAGTCCACCAGCTGATCCAAAACGAAAGGAGTCAACAGCTGTGCGCATATCCTTGGCAGTAGTCTCAAGATTTTCTGTATCGTTGTTCGGAGGATCAGGGAAAGAGAGGTCAGCTGCGGATGGTGGGTGCTTACTCTGCAAGCCCGTCAAAGTTTCTACAGAATAAGGAGCCAGCCGGTTATAAATCTCGACCAAACCCTGGTTAATAGTCTTGTATTTGCTCTAAGTTAAAAGTTAATCAACATTGTTGATCTTTTAAAGGATTAATAACAAAATGGGTGTGTAACCAAAAAAGGATACAATCTATCCAATATCTAAAGCAAACACACCAATTTGCAATTAAGACTTAAATGGTTTTGTTGGGTTTTATTAAGAAAAATGTGTTATTGATAGCCGTGGAAGCGTTAACAGAGCATCGGTGGTGGTACCACGCCCGTGACCGCCCCCGCACGCCCATATAACAACGATACTATAATTTTCTTTCATACACATTGACATATTAATAAAGATTAATAATTATTTTATCATAATGTGACCCATCTTTATGGCAGATAACAACAATTTTAGTGTATTCCTTTTTTTAACGGTATTAATTGTTAGAAGACGAAATTTAACAAATTAGGGATAAAACAACCCTTGACCATTGTCAGGGTTGTTTTATCCCTAATTTTTTTAAGCGATGTATCCTTCGCTACTTATTCCGATAATAGTTCATCATCTGTACAGCTAGGTAGGTCGGTACCTATACCTACTAGTAGACACAGATGGCCCATACCGTACAAAGAAATGGGACCGTTCTAGACTCAGATTACAGCAATTGGCAAGGTTTCCCTGGCAGCTATATAGATTTACGGTCTTTCAATAAGTACACATGTTCCTACTCGTACATAATTACATTAGGGCACCTAATACTGTGTATATAATCACTTGACAGACATGATAATTTACTTTGATATACGTCCCAGTGGTGTAATTACTTTCTTTCTTAACTTTCTTAATGATTTTTTTTTTGGCAGAAACAAGGTTACAACAGGTTGCTAGTATTTTGTAGCTAGACTAATGGAATTTCACCAAACACTTATCAGACTCTATACTAGATATTTTCAGCCAACAATCACCAACATTTTTACACTCGCTATTTATTTTGTTACCGACAAATTGCTTATTCGGCACTCCATAATTTGATCGTATTGAGTAACTAAATTGCAATTACACGAATTATTACAAGTGTTACGTGAAAGTGCGTGGCTTTATGTACTAGTATACTTATAGATAAGTACTCAGTAATGAGTAAAGCAATGTAACGAAGCTTAAAATCAAGAGATGTACCTAGGTGTATGGGGATTTTTGTTTGCCTAATAGGTATCTAAATATATTTTATTATTATTTTTTCCACTATGAGATCATTTGAACGCATTTCTATAGGTTCTTTTAGCTTGAAGATATGAGTTTGACCTGTTTATGGTTGATACTTTGTATACTAGGGGGAAGCCTCCTAAGCCCGGGCGGTTCCTATAAGCCGGATAGAGAATTGTTTTAAAGGAACTCCTGGCCAAATCTCCAAGGCCAAAGGCGAAATCTAGGTGTAATAACCGCCTCAGTCTACCCTTTCTGGGATAAAGACGTAAATTTTGTATTGTGTAGGAATACAATTTTTAATTATTTTATAATAGGTATCTATCCTTATGCCTACAGATATACTACGAGTATAAAAAGTAGTATACATATATATCTAAAGTTCGCCAAATATTGTTTTTGGTAATTTGATTAGAATGAAGAGATTGTACACGTGTGATGAAATACACCCAAAAAGATTAAAGTGATGGAAAAAGTAGCAGCCTTAAGGTTGGAGACAAACACTTTCATGATTGTATTTTGACACTTGTTAATTTTACTTACCATTACGTAGTGAAAAAAAGTTTACGCAACCCTTACATAGAGGCAATATGAAGCCTTCGTAGTGTTGTAGAAAGGCACTTATGGGCCTGGTACATTTTTCCCGGAGTTATGGCGACCCCCGTCGAGCACTACGGGGCTCCTCCGCCCCCACTTAACGCAATTTATTGTGCGACCCTTTAATAAATAAATAAGTGAGGAAAATTCAATGATATACAACCTCGTGTATCGCGTAATACTTAAGAACGACCAGTGAAAAACTGCTTCAATTTCCTAAAATTATTTACCTATATTCCTTGGTAATATAATATATCAATAGATTATTGATAATATTTATTTTATGGACGTTCAAGTTAGAGTACGGGAAAATACTGGTCTTACAAAACTACGCAACTGAACCATTTGAATCAAAGTTTTCATCGCTCCATGAACACAATTGAAGGTGCTATGAAGAGGTGTGTTCGTTATTTTGTCCCTTCCCTTGATTACTATAGATGTTCAAGGGCAGGTTCAAGGGCAGGACACGAAAAACACTAAATTGACTAAATCACTACTAAATAGGTACTCAATGTACCTATATTATGCACAATAATTCATACAACATAATAATATGAAAATGTACCTTACAAACTACCAGAATAATTTGGAATTTCGAGCTGAAGCAAAACAAGAGAGTAGCTACCTACAGGGCCTCTAGTCAGAATCCTGCACGTGCTACACCGCCTCTGCACTCGCTGTTACACGGCTGAGGTTGTGGCCGTAGCCCTTAAGTATTTAAACTAATAAAATGGCTAACTAAACGCTTCCCGTTACCTTTTTCGGAGAGTAAGACATGACTTTATATGTGAGGATAGAACACAACCTTGTTCCAAAAACTAAAATACGAGTTTGCCATCTAATGTAATTTACGTAATTAATTCAAGTCGAACTAATCGTACAAAAGTAATACTTAGCAATGATTCGGTTCTAGCCATCGAAACTTTGATAATACATAACGGCAGACGTCTCGATACAAATGGAGGCAGTACAAAAAGTACAAACTCATTAGTAAGGCCCGACCGGGAGCACAAGAATTAATGAAGGTGAACAATAATTTAGGGTTTAATTAAAAGTGCAGCCCCCTGTGGAGGCGCCTCCGAGCATCAACCATCTTTGTCCGGGTCTACGGGCCAGTTATTATTTCTAAATAATTTGTAAAAGCGGTAATTTAATAAAACTTATAGGCACTTTGTAGTTCTAGCAGATAAAATAATAACAGATCTTTTGTTGCTGTAAATATGGTCGTTTTTAACACTGATATGATGACAATATGTGTTTCATCAGAATATTTTACGGGAAGTATGAATTAGACATTTCTGTTTTATCTATAGTTTTGTAACATTTCAAAATCACATCGCCTGATTCGCCGGAGTGGTGAGCAGAGGTAAATTATGCCCATTATTTCACCAATGTCTTGCTGACTATTCTATGCAGGCAGCCTTATACAATAGTACTTATACAAAATATGCAGTTCTTATTAGTAAATTTTGTCTTGTGAAGAAATGTCTTCGGTGGATCCTCAACATTTCATCGCAAGGCAACGGGATTCAAATTATTTTCAAAATTACAATATAGCTGCTACTTTTTATTAAATTCATTCGGCAATTTTGGACATAACCCATTATACGTGTGCCCGGTAACGGCAATAGGTTTGTCTCCCATTACGTGGGACTAAAAATACTGGCAAATTGTGGGTGTCTAATGCACCTCTATATAATGATATAGGCGTGATATGTGTGTGTGTGTGTGTGTGTGTGTGTGAATTACGAACATCATAAATTAAAATTTTATAACAATTAAACACTGTTGATGTAGACACCTTTATTAAACAAATAAATACTTTTTGAAAGCGTATCCCACGGACTACCTAAAGTACCTGTCTCAAAGTTTACAACTTCACCTACTCTAAAGTGATTTACTGATTTACAATTTTCATAAATATTTGTGTAACTCAACAAACATTGAGTGTCAACGTCTTTTCTCACAGCTATCGAGTGGAACAATTCTTTTTGAACAACCCTGCTTTAAAAGAATAGCTATTATTCACCAAATCACTGTTATTACGCGCGCCACAATGCTGTTGATGAACAAGGGGCCTGAACAATAATAACGACCTATTACAATTGAATATGATAAAAAATTTCTATTACATACTCAAATATAACATTAACTATCAAATATATGACTATAAAATTTCAATAAATGTCCTATAAAACTCAGAACTTAGCTGGATATCATTTGGAGTGATATACGTGATGTTTAAAGCCAAGATGCATCATTTATATTCATCAAGGCGTTCCAATGATTGCGTTCAATGTAGTGTTTCAAATTTCAAAACATTAAAACACACGTGCTTACAGAACTTTTTCCTTTATTGCATGTCTGTAGTATTTCCCGGACACTTGTAAGAACAAAAAATAAAATGTGATCACAAGTAACAAAAGTGGCGTGACACCGCGTTGATGCTGATCGTCGAGCTGCGCACGCGCACCACCCTTGATGCACAAAACAATGACGCTGTTCGAAATTCGAAACCGAACGGAAGTGCGCGGACCCCCGGGAAGAGGCGATTTTCTTGCGCTCGCGCTCTTAAAACTTTTCAACTCGAAAGAGGGCTAATGGGCAATAGCATTTTTGTTATCGCTGGTGCATTGAAGTCAACTCCGCGACGTTCATTGTTCAAGCGTATAATTATCCGCACATTCTTTTATTGTTGCGCATAAAATCAAAGAATATGTTATATTCATTTGCCCCTGACTTTTGACTTAGAACGTATTGAACAAGATCAATGGTGGACGGTTAAATGTTCTCACGAATAAATTCTTTTTGAGTATTATTGTTGTCATATATTTAAGAAAAAATTGTTATGATAAAATTAAACATGGAAAAGTTTATAAAAACAATCTCAATTTACCTCATCCTCATAGAGCGTGACACGTGTATAAATAACCCCCTGCGTGTTTAACTTACGCATCCAATGAATAGACACTCCGTCGCGTTTTCAGTAGATATAACTACATTACCGACACGCTGTCACCCGGCATTTGCCACTTTGTGGTGTAAAGGGGAGTAATGGGTAATTAAAACGAGTAGAGATAGGGCTTTACGGGTGGCCGTGATAAAATTTAGAATGTGTATCCTGTCGTTGCTGAAGTAATCAGTTGCTAAGTAACAAGCTATATTATACCTACCAGCCGTTACATATTGTCTTATGGATGTTGGATCAAGGTCTAAAGTTTGAGGATTAAACTAACAGTGAGGCAGAGATTAATACTAGTACTACTAATACTAGTATAATACAACAACACAAATTTCCAATTCTTTTTTTTTTGAGTTCGTCCGAAACAGGATCTCCGTTGTTCCTTCGCCTGTCACCAAGCTGTACCTTGAAATTATCAAAGCTGATGTAAGTATTTCTGTTGCCGCTATAACAACAAATACTTAGGTACTAAAACCGAATAGAATAAATATTAAAGAGGGCTGCGTGTTTTGGCCCTAAGATACCTCCTTGGAGGACCCTCAATGTTTTTTGTATAAATGCTTCGGAACCCTTCGTGCGCATGTTCGACTCGCACTTGGCCAATTTTAGTACTTATTCAAGCTGCTGAATTAGTATACCTTTTGAATCAAGTACGGTAATGCCATATGTCATTGTTAAAGTACATTTTAACTGAAGAACTTGCTCCCCTACAATACCAATACACGTCACGTGCGAGTCAAGAGGTCGATAATGCCTCCTTATGTAATCATTTGGTCAGAATATGAAAGTGCTTATCAAAAGTACCATTGTTCAGAGCACGTGGATCAAACTGAAGTGTACTTACATACTTGAATTCAACGATTTCTTTACAGGCATTTCGTAGTTTCGGTGTAATTATTACATACCTATCACCTTTCTTTGCTGCAAAATGCTTATACTGGATGCTGACTGAAGTTAAGTATAAGGATAAGTATTTCGTGAGGTAATTGTTTTCAGTAGGTAAACTAGGTATATCTTTCTTAAGAATTAAGTATGCATTAATTAAACCGTTATCCTATAATGCTACACAGAAATAGATATAGTTTACTGTCAATTCACACGCTGGTTTTAGCCTACAAGTAAGTATCTTTTTCAGCAAAAACTTAGTTTTATTATCAGTAGTTAACCTGTAGTAAGTAGTAAGTTGTTCTTAGTAAAACAATAAACTTCAGACAGGAAGACAAGGACTCGCCACACGGTATATTTAAGTCAGTACGAGCCCAAAATCCACATTGCGAATAGCTCGCGGAATGGTGGCATCTCTGAGGATTCATTGAAGTAAATTTAATTAGGGGTCAAACACCTACATTTATAATGGCAGCTGGTAAGCGTAACATCATAATTCAGTTCAATTTGTATATAGAGTTATTATACAGCGCATGACCACGGGCGGTTAAACCAGTGCCCAATAGTCGACGTTTTTTACAAATATGATTTGTTTTATTTGTGCAAGCAGAGTGAATGGCTGGTAGTGGGTCTGTATTACGACGGCTTAGACGCTTAGTAGCATTGTTTGGTGCTCGCGGGAGTTCGCGGAACCCCGCCATTTTCCCTGCAGGGTACTGCTAAAGACCAACTTTGATTTTAATTCTGAAGTCACCGAATACGCTGTTAAATTTGTCAGCAATGAATGGACTTTTGCCCTTTCAACGGTATCATTATTCGTGGTCTGAATGCACCATGAAGCGTTGCTGAGTTTATTGTTATATAAAACACGATTTGAATTCGTGATTTCGACTATTGGAAATTGTGATAGGTAGGTTTGTCTGTTTTTCCGGTCCACATAATTATCAAGAGTCGTGCTCTCCATGGGTAAGCATTTCTGTCTAAGCATAAAATTTATATAAATCAATCATGAAAGTATTTTTCAGAATTCACTCATTAAGTTTTGCGTAACTTAAAAAAACAACATGTTTAAACCAAAATATAATGTTTATTGCATTTCAAAATACTCTCCTTTACATTTAAAACATTTTTTCATGCGATCGAACCATTTTTTAAAACAGGAGGACCACAGATCTGAAGGCATGTTTTCTACGTGCTGATTGAACGCTATGTTATACGCCTCTTCTGAGTTGGTAAAAGTGAAACCTCTCATCAAATCTTTGATTTTGGGGAAAATACACAAATCACAGGGTGCTAGGTCGGGGCTATGCGCAGGATGGGTGACGAGTTGTACTTTTTCGGAAGCTAAAAATGACTTTGTTATGTTGGCCGTGTGTGAAGAAGTGTTGTCATGCATGATGTAGGAGAACGCGGCTTTTGGGTCGTCTTTCGCGAACTTTTTCTAACACCCTGGGTAAACAAATGGTAGATACCACTCGGCATTAACACTCTTTTGATCTTCAAGTGGAATTGTACAGATGGGACCCGTAGCTGAGAAAAAAAACGCGATCATTTTTTTACCAACGTTTCTCGCCTGCCTCACTTTTGTTGGCTTGTTCTCATTTTCAAACACCCATTCACAAGATTACTGTTTTTTTCGGGTTCAAAACAAAAAATGCCACGTTTCGTCTCCTGTGATAATTTCATAAATAGCATTAGAATGTCCGTGGTCGTACTTCAGTAGCATCTGTAAGCACCATTCCACGCGAGCCCGCTTCTGCTCCGCTGTCAGTTCATGAGGGATCCAACGACAACAAATTTTCCGAACTTTCAATTCTTCGTTTAAAATTTTCTGGATTTGACTCATACCAATCCCCAATAGTCCTCGAATTGTCTTATAGATAATCCGCGGGATTTCTTCAATTAACCGATTAACAGTAGCCACATTATTTTCATTGACAGCAGTTGAAGGCCGCCCTTCACGAAATTCATCATGTAAAGAAACTCGACCTCTCTCAAATTCAGCAAACAACGCTCACGCGTTCAGGTTTAGAATGTCAAATTCTCAAAATGTCAAGCGGTTTGAAAAGATAAAAAACAATTGACAAATGATTCCCCGCCAATTGTTTTTTTTAAGACTAAGAAGGTTGCAACGTTTAAAAAAATATAACATTCCAAATTCAAATAGTTCCGATTAGCTAGAAGTGCTAAACTTTTGGTGTGCTTCATGTAATAGGTACCTAATTAATCATGATTCTAAGTAGGTATTATGTTCAACTTAACGAATACATTTCGAAGGAATAGGTATTAATACTCGTACCTTTATTTTTATTGGTAGTACATACCTGTTAGGTATTTTTTTTAATTTCCCTGACCCGGGGCCGCGGCCTCCCCATCGTCCATTGCCGGGCGCCACAAGTTCTTACTCGAGAAAATTCCCTGTTCGCACTTCGGTTGCTTAAGTCGCACCTTCCATGTCTCCATGAGATCCTGGTGGAGTTGGGATCGCAAAGACACAGGCTCGAGACCCAGGCATGTGGAACCATAGGACACCAGCACCTCCTTGTGCCATTGAAACAATGACGGAAAAGCTCTCGCTTCCATGTCACATATCACATGGGGTTCCGGCTAAGAGACATGTACCCTCTTATTATCCTAACGGCCAACGTCTTCAACGGTCTGTTTAAAATAGAAACGTTGTTGGCCTTCAGTCTCGCCACCAAAACGGGAGCACCGTAAACGGCGATGTTTTGCACGATCCCCAAGTACAGTCTCGTGCAGGGAGCTTTGGGTCCCTTTACGTTGGCCAACAGTCGTGGAAGCGCACCTACCTTTACCTAATAAACATTCGATTTTACATATAAATTAATACAGTACAATACAATTCACAATGTTTACAAAACGCGGATTTCCTCAATGTTGTAACAAAGTAGGTACCTATTGTAATATGAAAATGATATGTTTAGATTAATTGAAAACAATACCGTGTGTTCATGGTCGGAACGGTTTTATGTTGACGTGTCCCCAGTGAGCTCATGATTTTGTGTGAAGGTACCTAATTCTTTGAATGAAGACTTAAAGGTACCTATTTGCAAATAACGCAAACTTCTTTAATTCGCTAACCATCCAAAGGTTGCATGGAAGAGAGATCTTTTACGGTAGGTACTGGTTTTAAGTTATGTCTCAATGTTTAGGCATAATATCTCCATGTTGTGTACAATAAACAGTCTGATTTGATTTTTCAGATATCTAACACCTAATACGGTGGTCTAACGTTCTTATTGTAAATCACTTTAGTTTTTACATAAGTTCAATATTGGTCCCAACAAAATGCGTCAGCGCACGATACAGGGTCAGCGGGGTACCAAAGACCCCTTGCATAAATACAACTAATATGTCAAAGAACTATATTTTTGAATACGAATGTGTAATATAAGTACTAAAATTAATTATTCATCGTTTTATCAACCGATTTCCAAAAAAGGAGAACGTTTAATTATTTTATGTTTATAAAATAAGTTGATTATCCGCAACCAGAGCCATGTACCTATACCTACCTACTGATAAAATAAGGATTGCCAGGGTACCTTATCGAAGGACCAAAGAGTGGCCTAATCCAGTGATACGGTTTTCAGTTTTATTATTTAAAATGGTTTAATTTTATTTTAGGGTTCCGTACGCAAAGGTTTTTTTTTTCTTAATTCCCGCCTAACCGCTCCGCTCTAACGTCCGTTGCCGGGCGTTTCTGGTTACAAGCAGAACGTATTTCCAGTGGCGCCCGGCGTACGCAAAGGGTAGGTAAAATGAGACCCTATTGCTAATGCTCTGCTGTCCGTCCGTCGGTCCTGTATCTGCTGTACGTAGGATATCATGAATCGTAATAGTTGGACGGTTGAAATTTTCACAGATGCTGTATTTCTGTTGCCGCTATAACAACAAATACTAAAACACAAAATTCAATAAATATTTAAGGGGGGTTCCCATACAATTTTTTGCCAATGTAATAGATAATGGTACGGTACTTCGTGCGCGAGTCCAATTCGCACTTCGCCGGTTTATTTTTCATACAAATCGTTACACGAATAAAATAGTTTTCTTTCTTTATCTTTCTTTGAAGCACATACCTAGTGGTAAATTTTCAATAAATTGTCTGAACTGAACATTGCAAAAGTAATAACTCTTCTTGTTAGTAATTTATGATGAAGTTAATGTTCAGTTTCCTCTCTCAAGCATTTCCATCGTGTTCTAAGACAAATGGCACTATTAATCATTGTTTATTGTTACTACGCTCTTATCGGAGAAAATAACATATTATCTAAGTGTAATGTCTTTGTAATGGCTTGTCAATATATATTAAAATTACACAGTACAAATTTTGTACGAGACTAATTTTAATAGCTAACGTATTAACTGTCTTTCTTATATATGTATATTGATTATATTTTCGAATATTATAATGCTCATTATTTGTGTACGCTCTACGAATTTCTGAGGGAATTCTGATATTACATCGTCGCGACGTCGCTTATTATATCCTTGAGAAGGCCGAGGATTATGATGAGATGCTTTTATTTATATTTCTTATGTCTCCATCAATCCCTACCCCCTTTTTCTTAAATTCTGTTCCCTATACTTGTCCATCTAAAGGTTACCTGTAAGAAATCACTTTTTAGTGATAAGGCCTCCATTTGTACATATTAAACCTGTTTATTTTTGTTATGTATTTTATAATGGTGTACAATATAGTTTTATTCTATTCTAAAGAGCAACGAATTTGGTCCCTGAGCTTTCAACCCGTGTGGCTCTAAGATTTGAACCCAGAACAACACTACAGGAATATCCTCATATTCTACTTACCTTTAACCTTATAAGGGGTCTGCTAGAATCTGTTAATCTTTATACATAAATGTTTTGCATTTGATTGAGCAATGATTACTCTAGCTGAATCTGATTCAAAAACCTAACACCTATACTTAGCCTTTATAGAGCCTTAGCCTTTACATTGCTAAACGCTTAATCGATGCTTCTCAGGAACTATTTTCTACGCTATTTTCACTGAGACACTGGGGTCATGGGGTCCGAGCGCGCGCCGCCTTTAAGAGACATTGCTAAACGTTACTTCTAAGGACCAGAAGGCTGGTTATTTTCTGGCCCAAAGAATAAGTATCGCTATCCAACGTGGCGACACAGCCAGCATTCTGAGAACCTTCCCAGCAGTCAGCAATGACGCGAAGGATTTTTTAAACGACATTTTGTAGTGTACCTAAATATTTTTTGTACAAAATTTTGTAAATTGTTATTCTAATTGTAAATACACCCATAGTATCTATCTACCTATCTAATTCGAATCAAACTGTTAAGTTTCAGCATAGCGTACTTAAGTCTTCTTCATTATGCCACAGAATAGGGAATAGTACTTACATACAGAACTTGCACTCCGACATTAATTAAAGCACATTGTTTTGTTTACAGAAAACATAATTCGAACGTTAGGGTTGTCAGGAAAGACTGCCTACTGACTTAAAACTTCAAGTCGTAGCTGACATCACGTATTTTTTGCGATTGTTAGGCGAGTGACATAGGCCTGATATAAATTAGCCTGCTTTATAAATTAAATTTCAAATAAATAGGTGTAGTCTATACCAATCTATAGATATTCCTACGTATATTGGAAGGTATAAAGACCTATAATTGCAATCATAAATACTACACCTGAGCCATTTATTATTGCCGAGGGTCAATCTATTAGACATGCTGTCGGTACCCCAGTTTACTCTGATTCTTTTGGAGTAGGAGCAAGCAATTGTTTAAAACCAAATCTGTGGGAAATGAACCTTATGCTGAGCTGTTTATCTCAGCTTGCGTGAAATTAATTTTATTTGATAAATGTGATGGGAAAATTTGAAAAGAATTTAGTTAACTACGGCTACTAGGTAACTATTTAAAATAAATATATTGCTCATTTATTTTAAATAATTTTGCTTTAGTTTTATTGTGTTTAGTGGTCTAGCAAATATAAAAGTGGCTGGTTACCGGCCAACTATTATGTGGGATCAGCAAAGTAACTAAAATACCCTTTGGGAAACAGACGTGATTGTATGACGTATGTATGCTTTATTGTATATACATATGTATTTTTAAGTACATCCTACCTATTTATGGGAAAAAAGTTATTAGTAGGTAGGTATACCTAAATATAAAAACAAACAGAAAGAGTGGAGCGACTTTACATTATTAAATTAACATCTAAATGGTAGGTACCCGTTTATGATTTGAGCAAAATATAAATAAAATAAATTACGTTTATTATCTTTGAAATTTTTAGAAAATGATTTAGAATCGTCAAAAGTTGGTGTGACTCTACCGAGGGTTCCAAAATGCAACGAGACTGAGAAGAGCCCTCAAGAAACTCAGTTCGGCTTTTTTCCAAAATATTTCATCTTAAATCTAATACAGAGTTATTTAGAAAGGAGCAATTCGTGTTACAACCAGGCAGCCTTGTCATCTAAGAAATCATTAATACTATAATATGCTTTATGGCACAATTTACGTTTTATTAGTTTTTTAAATTTATTAACAGATAAATTTGCTATTTCGGTTGTCAATGTATTATACATTCGAATAAAGTTCCCCGCAAAAGAATTACTCACTTTATGAAGCCTAAATTTAGGAACAGCCAGTTTATCCTTATTTCTTAAGTTTAGATTATGATTATCACTATTTTTCACAAATTTGCTTTTGTTCTTGTGGGTATACAATAAAATTTCATAAATATACTGTGAATACACTGTAAGGATGTTAATATGCTTAAACTTATCTCTTAATGACTCCCGAGACCCCATTCCATAGATAGTCCGGACAGCCCTCTTCTGCAACACAAAGATGCATTCGATATCGGCAGCGTTACCCCACAGTAGTATGCCATATGTCATGATACTGTGGAAGTAGCTGAAGTAGACAAGACGCGCCGTTTTAATTTCTGTAAGTTGTCGGATCTTTTTGACAGCATAGGCTGCTGAACTAAGCCTGGCCGAAATTTTCCCGATATGAGGCCCCCATTGCAATTTGGAGTCTAACGTTATGCCCAGAAAGACAGTGTCATCGACCAATTCTATTATATCATCCCTAACCTTAACACTGGTTTTAACAAGTCTTACATTAGGTAAGGTGAATCTTACACATTTAGTTTTATTTTCATTTAATAATAAATTATTAGCACAATACCAGTGGACTATCCTAGAGAGGGCAATGTTTACATCGTCAAGTTCGCGCTGTCCACGTTTAACTTTAAATATAGCAACCAAAGACCGATCATAGGTATAAGAGTGGCTGCAGAGGCAGCACGGTGGCCTCACGTATCGTGCGACACAGATCATCACTGGGCACGGAAACTTCGGTGAGTATCTGTTTCGTATGCATCGTGAGGTCACACCCGCGTGTCGACCCTGCCAGGCTTCCGGCGAAGACACGGCATTTCACACGTTTGGTGGAATGCGCAGCGTGGGCGAGTCAGCGCCGGGATCGCATTATGGGCTTGGGCGTAGATACCCTCTCACTGGAAACCATGCTCGAGCCATGGTCTCTAGCGGGAACCAGTGGAACGCGGCCGTTTCCTTCTGCGAGCAAGTCTCGTGAAGGAGGCGGCCGGTAGGGTGAGGGAGCGTACCCTCCCCGCTGAGTTACGAAGTGTGCGCCGAGGGCGCCGTCGACGTACCTACGCCCAGGACCATCGACCTCCATGATCGGGGCCTGAGGACGATGGATTAGCAACCCACCGTCCTTACAGAAGCAGGCTAGAAGGGCTGCGGGCTTTGGGGTTTCACCCCACGCACGCCTTCACTGACGGACGCGGGATAAAACCCGACCCCAAAGATGCGGGGTAACACCCGACCACCACGCAGCGGCCACACAGGAGGCCAAGGTCCGCCGGGCGCCACTGGGAATTCTTTCAGTGTCCACACTGGAGGCGCTCGGCAATGAACGTAGGTTCGGCCGCGGCCCAGGGCTGCGGATTAAAAAAAACAAGAAAAGGTACCCCTTTACCCCAGCTTTAAATATATGTAGATACAACTTGATTATTAAAACTTTCCATGAATGTTATACACCAAAACCAGAACACGGAGTTTGAATACCGCATTTTACATGTTCCGTGTAAATGGTTTAAATTATAATAATTCATATTTAAATACATAACTGTGCCCGTTATATAATTATTGTCGCAATATACATAGCTCGTTAAAGTGGGTGAGGCACGAGGCGTGGTTTAATAAAGCCCCTCCTTACACACACACACCCACTTACCAAACAGGTTTGCAATTACCACAATGAAGGTTTAATAGACCTTAGAGAGGTACCTACTTACCTACCTATATAATATACTAACATTATTAAATGTATAAGTAAGAAAACTTTACGATTGTTAAAGTGTTCAATGGTTATAGTTATGCCACTAAACATCAGTTACTTACCTGTCGCTAACTTTGTAATCTAACTCTACTCTCCTTTATCATTATTTACTGAGTGTCAGTACCAGTTCCTTACAAGTCAATGTTCAATGTATTCCCCATACATTGCACAGCAGTGCCCCTTGCGGTAACGTCAGGGAACTATGTGTGCAGAGTATTTCGAGTAAATTAACGTAAGGAACTGGTATTAGTCACACACAGGCTCAAATTTAAAAAAATATGAAATAGATATTCTACCAACACCTGCAGCACCTGAGTCATCCTGTTCATTATGCGGTGTACCTATCTGCTGAAAGAGGGACGAGGCTCTATTAAGAAAGAATACTTAAAGAGCCCTTAAACGCCAATATATTCGCTCACTATTACGTGGGACCGACAGTGACTTCTTATTCTCTTTGCTTAGGATTTACCTACCTAAGTAGCTAGGAACAGCAGTAGGTAAGTAGTTGTTACTTATAAAATTTAATGCTTTAATTTAATTTGCTTGTAATAGGACAATGATAAGCTTTCCCAAGTATTCACGCTGACGGAGCATTGGACTTCCCCAGTTGCGGATTATAACAGAAGCTTAACTGTAACAAACGGAGTTTTATATCCAGATGATATTTATACAAGTATACCAGCAGTGCGAGCATGGCTTGTCGACGTGTTGTTGATCCACCTGTTTGCACCAATAATATCGTAGAAAATGAAAAAAAAAATGTGTTAAGTAGCGACATTTTCTGCGATATCATTGGTGCAAACAGGCGGACCTACAGCACGTCGACAAGCCACACAACAAATCTTATTTATTATACGATTAAATCATGTCAGGAATGTTTGACTAGTAGTAAGTTACTGAAAATGCATTTATCTAATCAATGCATTTTCAGAGACTTACTTAGAAACAAAAAAAATCAAGAGTAAGTATAGGCAAGGATCGTGAAAAGGAATTTAAAATTGTGTGATTCTACGTAGCACGACCACGGATGATTATCGTGATTTCCATGTAGTACAAATTCATGAAAAAAGTGTACTTTATTGTACTATAGAATAAAATATATGTACTCTGATATTTTCGCTGATATAACGTATATGCCCTGTAGTACCTTTCTGGCACGACCACTACACCTTTTAGGTATTTTTGTCAACTTTATGGTGAAAAATACTATAAATGTAATTTTATTGTATTTAATTGTACTCAGTTTTACAGATAACTTTGAGCAGTGGTATACCTGTTTCAAAGCGTTTTGCTTTTTAAGTAACATCAATGTCACAATGTTACGCCATTACTATTAATAGTAAGTAGTCAAAAGTAAATAAAATTACGATTGGTGTTTATATTACGTTTTATATTAAAATAATATTCATTGGACGTAGAATAGTACATAAGAAAGTAGGTAAAGTCTTATAGAAGAAATAGAAGAAAAGCATGCATTTCGCTTTGTAATTTTAACCTTTTATTAATATATATATATGTATATATATATATATACACGAATATTTTATGACTACCAGAAAAATTTCAGGGAAGTGATAGGTATTCGATACTAAACCCATCCATGCTAAAAAAAAGAATAAAGTAGTTATGTCATTTTTTCCTTAAAAACACATAATATTTGTTCACTACGTAAAATAATTTACTATATTTCTTTCATTCATTCGGCGCGTGGCGCGTCGATACCCCGCCTCCGTACGTACCGCAACACGTTCACTCACGCGCTCCACCCCACTACGGGTGGAGCACCATCTTGTTGGAACCAGAGGTCTCGCAAGTTTGCGAGTGGGATATCATCCAACATGGTTGATACCATCGTTCTCAACAGCTCCAAATAGGTTACGCCCGTTAGACGTCCCTCGATGAAGAATGGACCCACGATGTTATCATTTAGGACTCCGGCCCACACGTTCACACTAAATCTATGTTGAAATGAATGTTGTCGCGCCAACTTGGGATTCCTGATTGACCACCAATGTTCGTTATGTTGGTTGAAAACCCCTATTCTTGTAAACAAACATTCATCACTGTAAAGGACGCTGGTATCCGGATGAAGGATCACCCAGTTGCAGAATGCAATCCTGGGTGCTCGGTCGATTGTTGTCAGCTCTTGGACCTTTCTGTAGTGATAAGGGTGCATACCAGCCGAGTTCACAATTTTCCAAGCACAGTGCTGGCTGATGCCAAATCGACGTGCCGCATCGTTCTTACTTCGTCGCGGATCTTCCTCAAAAAACTCGAGCACCTCATCGTACAAGTTCTGCGGATAGGCTGGTCTACCGGGGTAGGCCGGCGCCTTGTGCGTGCGTAGGTACGTGAAATGAGCCGTGATCTAACAGACGTTGGTAGACACTTAACATTGTGGAGTAATTTGGCTGTCGGGCATTCGGGTAGAGATCGCGATACATCCGTAAACCCGCACTCACATTTTCACCGGATATAAAATGTGTACGTAACATTAATGCGTATTCGCGATTAGTAAATTGGTACGCCATCTCGATAGTATTAGTTGGGATTGATCGAAAGGGAAGCGTGCGCGCATCGAGATGTCACAACCGGAACTAACTGATTTATGATTGAAATAATTTGGCATGCAAAGGGCGCGTGAGTGAACGCGTTGCGGTACGTGGGGAGGCGGGGTGACGACGCGCCACGCGAAGAATGAATGATAGAAATATAGTAAATTATTTTACGTAGTGAACAAATATTATGTGTTTTTAAGGAAAAAAATGACATAACTACTTTATTCTTTTTTTAGCATGGATGGGTTTTGTTATCGAATACTTATCACTTCCCTGATTTTTTTCTGGTAGTCATAAAATATTCGTGTATATGCCGAAGTAAGATATCATTTAAAAACAAAATATTGCCTATTAAGGACAGAGCCATCTGTTATCCTACGCTGGCATTACTTAGCCGGTTTACTTGGTTATTTTTTTTAACTACCCACCTATTAACTAATGATATTTGTTGATATTACTTGTTTCTATCCAATATTTGATATTACTTGTTTTAGTAAAGTTATTATCGACAAATATGAAGCGAGGAAAACGTTTATCTGTATCTTTAGATGAGCAAAAGTTAAGTTTTATAGAGTTTAAAGATCATTTTAATAATGTTAAATGTTTGCCTTCATGTGCAAGTGATATAAATAAAGCTATAGCAAAAAAAATGTCTTTACGTATAACTCCAAAGACGTTGTATTTATCAGTTCAAAGAAACTTTAACTACTTCTTTTGTGATAGTGATAATGTTGACAAAGTTGAGTTATCGAATGTTATACAGCACAGTGAAACGAGTGGTAGTGATGAAGATACCGATAGTTCATCTACTAATAGTGATGATGACACTAGTGTTGATGACTATAAATGCTATGAATTTTCGACAACAATTGAGGTATGAAATTCTATTAACTATAAAAATACTATCTGGGACAACGCAATGACCCAAAAAGAAACAACATAATTACTCATTTGCAGTATTTAACTCCGCGTAAATGGACCAATGTTGTTAGTGAGTTAATTTGCAAAAATACGGCTTGTATTTGGACATTCCAAAAGCAAGACGTTCATGAACAATCTGTGACTATTTATACAATTAAAGTACAAACTGAAGAAAAAAGGGACACAGTAACGTTCACATGTTACGTACATCCAGGAAATAAATGTGTAAATCACAAGCCACAAAAAATAAGACTCACATCATTCCGGAAAAAGGAATTAGCGTCGCAGTTAAAGTATGAATATCCTGTTGCTGTAAGGAACAAAATACTAAACCAGGAATTAAAAGGTGACGAAACTCAAGAGCCTGCGTATATACCGTCTCTGAAATCGTTACAAAATATAAGAAGTAGTATATCATCGTCCAAACTGCATCATCAAATTGTTGTTTTAGCATTATGAAATATGGCTATTACACCTCCGTATGATAAAACTATTCGTACAGTTTGGATTCACCCATTTTTTGTACATTACTGGACTGATTTACAAATTTCATTTTACAAGAAATTTTCTAATTTACATTATGTAACACTAAGCAATGACGCAACGGTGTCTATTTTTAAGAAAATATACCCACCCATTGAATCTGTTAAAACATATAAAGCGAAACATTTATTTTTGTACGTGGCGGTTCTAAAACTAGCTGGAACATCTTGTACGAGCAAACCCGTACATTTGTATAGTTTTAATATAATGCTGAAAGCGCGCGTTACCGCGCGCTCTTCATGTATTTAATATCGTTCATTTGTAATTTATAACCAGTTGCATTAAATATTTCGGGCTTAACATCATCTATCATTTTTATGTACCCTATCCGTAAACATTTAGTCCAATGTTTCAAATGATTTCGGGAAATCATACTATGCACAATATTTGGCAATGGTTGGAATGCTGGAAAAAGGAAAAAATTAAGGTATCAAATATAACACTAATGATTCCTCAGCTCTTATCGGTGCAATTGTAAAGGCTTTTACAAGTTATAAGACTACACATTACTACATAAATCACTGCTTTCTAGTATTAGAAGGGACAGAATGTGTAGCTCCTGAATGTTTTTTAAGATTGGATACTTCGCACTTTGTTAAATGTCTGTATGGTTTATCTTGTTTTAAGTTTATTGATGACCAAGTAAAGAAATATTACATAAAGTATTTATACAAACTGAAATCTTGTGACGATTACATCAAAGCTACAGATATTATTAAAAGTTTAATAACAGTGGCCTTACAAAAATATGATCGAAAAGATTGCAATGGCTAGATGACAAGATATGAGCTTGCAAAAGAAAAGCTTTTGAATTGTGGGACGGCGACATTTTATGAAGATAATGCACAATTATGTGAACATTATAACGCTGTTGCTTCTATTTTTTTTTAATGATAATTAAAACCTAATGAAAAAAAAATACATTTATCTCATGGTTTGATGATTGCGTTTCTAGGGAAACAGTTTATGCTGACTTGTGTGATGAATCTGTATACGAAAATATTTATTATTTGCCTAGTTTTATAAAATCTTTTAAACAAATATTGATAAAGTTACCATTATGGTCAAATTTAATGTGTAAAGATTTTAAATCAGATTGTGATGTACCTAGTAGTAGTAACGTCGAAAGTTATTTTAAAAATATTAAACATCTTCTTCTGGGAAATGTACATAAAGTGATCAGATTCGACGACTTCATAATGAGGCATGTACAATACCTAGCAGGGGAATTAAAATCTGCTTGTAAATACTTTGAAAATGAAGTTATGAAACCATCAGAACAAAATTTAAAAAATAAAACAGATGTAAAGCAACACTTAAACGGTTGATTTTTAGACAGTTCTGTATTCTCTCAAAAACCCACTTTGCAGGAAAACTGGTGAAACAAAAATAAGGACGACGAAACTAAAAGTACTTTATTGGAAAAATCTAAACCAAAAAAAAGAAAACCGTAGTAGATTTTCTTATTAATTGTAATCTACGCCAATCTGGACCTGGTGTTCGTAACGTCATTTTAAAAAACACATGTGCATTTGATTCTGTATTACAAGGTCTGGTAGTTGGTTACATTGAATTTACTTCTGTGAAAAAAACCGTAGAAAATCTTTCAAGTACGTTTGCAAACCTAATAAAAATAATAGCCTCTAAGGATTATTCCGAAGACGTTAATATGTTAAGGACTAACATTTTAATGATACATTGGGATACGACTCTACAAAACAACATAAAAGTTATTGATTGTACATCCACAGTAGCTTTTATCTTACGAACTGTTTTGGTTGGTCAAATTATGAGCTACAAAATAAAAAATACAGGTTCAATGTGCAGCCGTGAGATAGAGCCATTTTAGGGTTCACTGTAAGCAATCGTATAGGTGGAACATTATACGGTGACTTAGAAAAAAGTCATGACATCCGATTGTGATAGGAATATTAATGTGGTTTTATTAATGTATGCCGCTATTTAATGATCATTACAATTATGTAATACGTGTATAAAATAATAGTGTTTGTGTATATATATAGTTGTTAGTGTTTATTTATTTCTTCTATATAAAAGACTTTACCTACTTTCTTATGTACTATTCTACGTCCAATGAATATTATTTTAATATAAAACGTAATATAAATACCAAACGTAATTTTATTTACTTTTGACTACTTACTATTAATAGTAACGGCGTAACATTGTGACATTGATGTTACTTAAAAAGTAAAACGCTTTGAAACAGGTAAACCACTGCTCAAAATTATCTGTAAAACTGAGTACAATTAAGTACAATTATATTTATAGTATTTTTCAACATAAAGTTGATGAAAATACTTAAAATGTGTAGTGCTCGTGCCAGAAAGGTACTACAGGGCATATATACGTTATATCAGCGAAAATATCAGAGTACATATATTTTATTCTATAGTACAATAAAGTACACTGTTTTCATGAATTTCTACGACATGAAAATAAGATAATCATCCGTGGTCGTGCTACGTAGAATCACACTTTAAAATTGGCTTCTTTCTTTTTCTTGCACTACAGAAATAAGACAAGCGAATTTTATAAATATAAAAAAATAAATAACTAAAGTTTGTCAATTAAAGAAAACGTTTGATTGACTTTTCTCCGAAGCTTAAAGTATTTCAGCAGAATTTAGCGTTTTGTATTAGTATTTGCCATAAATGCTCATTCACAGTGATGCTAAGTGGGGCACGTGCGATCACTAGGACGACGGGAGATCACAATATGTGGTCGCGACCACCGCAGCGCTTTGGTCGCGCGCCATCAAGGATCCTTCACCAAGTTATTCACGGCACGTTGCGACAGCTGTCGTCAAATCTTAATAAAAAACAAGTTATAGCAATGTATAGAGGGGGTTTATTTGAAATTAGGTTTAGATTAAACTAGGCGAAAGGTACTCCGCCGGGCGACACTGGAAATACGTTCTGCTTGTAACCAGAGACACCCGCCCGGCAACGGACGGTAGAGCGGCCACGGAGTTAAAAAAAAAAATAAAAAATAAAAAACAAAATGAAAAAAAAAAAAGGCGAAAGGTACTACTTATTTTGTGGCGAAACTATGATCTCTTCGGTAGACTGTGTAGGTTGCGATACAATACACTAAGTAAAGAATAACAATTCTACGTAGGTCACACTATAAGTTTTGCGTAACTTAAAAAAACAACATGTTAAAACCAAAATATTAATTATGTTTATTGATTTTCAAAATACTCTCCTTTACATTTTAAATATTTTTTCATGCGATCGAACCATTTTTTAAAACAGGAGGACCACAGCTCTGAAGGCATGTTTTCTACGTGCTGATTGAACGCTATCACTGCCTCTTCGGAGTTGGTAAAAGTGAAACCTCTCATCAAATCTTGGATTTTGGGAAAATACAGAAATCACAGGGTGCTAGGTCGGGGCTATGCGCAGGATGGGTGACGAGTTGTACTTTTTCGGAAGCTATAAATGACTTTGTTTTGTTGGCCGTGTGTGAAGAAGCGTCGTCATGATGTAGGAGAACGCGGCTTTTGGGTCGTCTTTCGCCAACTTTTTCTGACACCCTGGGTAAACGAATGGTAGAATACCACTCGGCATTAACACTCTTTTGATCTTCAAGTGGAATTGTACAGATGGGACACGTAGCTGAGAAAAAAACGCGATCATTTTTTTACCAACGTTTCTCGCCTGCCTCACTTTTGTTGGCTTGTTCTCATTTTCAAACACCCATTCACAAGATTGCTGTTTTTTTTCGGGTTCAAAACAATAAATCCACGTTTCGTCTCCTGTGACAATGTTATAAACAGCATTAGAATGTCCGTGGTCGTACTTCAGTAGCATCTGTGAGCACCATTCCACGCGAGCCCGCTTCTGCTCCGCTGTCAGTTCATGAGGGATCCAACGACAACAAAGTTTCCGAACTTTCAATTCTTCGTGTAAAATTTTCTGGATTTGACTCATACCATTCCCCAATAGTCCTCGAATTGTCTCATAGGTAATCCGCGGGTTTTCTTCAATTAACCGCTTAACAGTAGCCACATTATTTTCGTTGACGGCAGTTGAAGGCCGCCCTTCACGAAATTCGTCACGTAAAGACCTCTCTCAAATTCAGCAAACCATCGCCTCACGGTGCTCAAACAAGGCGCTTCTCTTCCAAAAGCATTTTGAAGACGAGCGGCACAGTCTTGCGGAGAGAGAGAACTTTTAAAATCATAAAAAATCATCGCTCTAAAATCTTTTCGACTTAATTCCATTTTCGTTACATACGTAGAACTTTCATGTGTGATAAAAAACAATTGACAAATGATTTCCCGCCAATTGTTTTTTTTTGTTACTAGGAAGGTTGCAATGTTTAAAAAATATATAACATTCGAAATTACAAAAATATAACATACGTAGATGAGCCTGCGGCGCCCTGGCCGCTGACTGCGGAATTCAGCGGGGAGGGTACGCTCCCTCTCCATCTCGGCCGCCTCCTTCGCGAGCATGACTTGCTCGCAGAAGGACACGGCCGCGTTCCACCTACTCGCGCTGGAGACCATGGCTTGGAGCATGGTTTCCAGCAAGAGGATATCCACGCCAAAATACTTAAGAGCATGAACTAGAATGCAATAAACAGGCAAGTTTTGATGTAGGTATACCTACGTACTTACAATAGGAGACGGTAATTTATTGAAACTGTCAATGAGTCAAAAAAGATGTCCAGGTATCAAAACATTAATTTAGACGTTTCCAAAGAAACCGGACATATTCCTTTAAATTGTATGTAAGTGAAATCGTAACTGACCAAATACCCAGGGGATGGCATTAATGAATGTGATTGATGAGTTGTGCCCATTGTTGGCAGTTTGTGCCCGTCACGGTGGTACTGGGCGAATTCGTAAATATTGTATTCAACATGTTTCAAGTAAATGTTTTGGGTACAAACCTTGTGAAGACAACATTGTCTACGGGACGTATATTTCTGTCGACCATTTTGAATAACACTGATGTTACTGTTGCTGACAACAATAGAATGGTACTTACTTATAACAGTTTGGATTTTGGTATAACTGTTAACGGTAACTAAAATATTACGTTTATACTTTTGTTTGTTTGTTTTTTTTTTCTAACCCCGCAATAGCGATAACCAAGTAAAGGCTTAAGTAAATGAATGGCGAAAGAGAACAATAGCAAATTGGCAACACAAATAGTGCTTTATTAATAACGAATATACTTACAGTTTTTTCCTTAGAAAGGTTACCCGTAACTTCAATCCTGATTAATTTCATTTGGAATAAAGTAAAAGGAGTTTAGGGCTCTTTAGTATTAGTAGAAACAATAGGTAAAGTACCTACCGTAATTAATAGCAACATACATAATTAATAGTTACGTAATAGAGACACCCAGAACTTTAATTGGCCGTGCCATAGAAACTGGCACGTAAGTTTTTGTTGCCTTTCATCAACATTTTATCGCAAGGCAACAGGTTTTTTTTTCAAACTTCAATAAATATGGTTGCTACTTTTTATTAAATTCATTCGGTCATTTTCATCACAAAGTCCTGGGCGTCTCGGACTACTTAATAATTATCATAGTAATGAAAAATCTAGTTCCCGAAAATAGAAGCAGAGAAATACTTATCAAGAACAGAAGAAGCAAACTCGTTGCTTTCAAAATACAGAAAGAAGTTTTGCCGCTAACTGGAAACTTTTTTTTTCAGAGCCTTGTTGGTTGATCTTATCAACATTGGAAAAAATATGATAGGTACAATGATGTCTTGTGGTACAATAATATCTTGTTGATATTACTTTAACATTTGTATATTCCAAACATTACAACACGAACCTTCCCGTTTCAAATAAACGCTGATTTTATAGATAGATAACGTTTTAATTATAAATATATGAACACCTAAAAGAGTTTGTTCTGTACCTCTTCATGCTACCAGGAACTTTGATGGCTATCAATAAACATAATAAGATTTGATCAAAATTATTACCACATTCGCCCATTCCGCAGGCGCCACTCACGGACTTCAGGCACGCATGGAATTATAACTATTTATATTACTTTTATCGTTTAGTTTATGTTTTATGAGTAGGTCAAGTAAAAATATGGTAATTACGCAATTTAACTGCGCAGAATCCAACTTACAGTCTGACTTATATACATAATATAAGCGTTGCCTATACGTTAATGTGACGACATGATAATACACGTCAAACATTTACAAAGCCACCGACTTCAAACTACCGAAATCGGACCAAATAGTTGTCGGAATGAGACCACTTGGGAAGTAGTATTAGTAGTAGTATTAAAAAAACACTAGTTATCACGGCGAACTTTGTATCGCCTCAAATATAAAAAAAAAATATAAAAAAAAAAGAAAAGAATATTTTAATATTTCATGCAAATGTCTGTAAATTGAAAAAACGCGACAGACGGACAAACAGACAGACAGACAAATTGCCGTATTAAATATATAGATCAGAATCGGTTCACCTAGTCCGAAGATATGAGATAACAAACATAAAAAAACATACAGTCGAATTGCGAACCTCCTTTTTATGAAGTCAGTTGAAAATAAAGTAAAGAACTATTATATTATAGGCTTATTTCAAAAATACTATAGATATTGGATACAGTACAAATACAACGCGGAATCTTGGCTCTCGAATAAACAAGATTGTACATTGATGGTTGACATAGAAATAATTAATTAAAAGCATCAATGTACGGCGCCGTTTGTCGCATCCCTCGAGAGTCAGCAAGCAGAATAGGAACTTAGTACGGAAGCGGTTAAAGCGCGCAGGTGTGCAATGACCGAGGTGAAGTGGTGCCGTTTTTAAAGCACTGATCTAGGTATTTTTGATCTAAGATTACAAAAAGATACATACTTAACATGTATTTGACTGATCTTCCGACTGATGGACAACACTTTTTTTTTGTTATCAGCGTTTGGCCTGGCCTCGCATAGATCCTCTAAGGGTCAGGTCTCTGGGCAACCCGGGCACGACATCATATGGGACATAGTTTGTGGTGCGAAGCTGATCAAAATTTAATAGCGCAGGTACCGTAAACAGAGAGGAATTAAGACCATTTATTGCTTTTCTTAAGCGACCAACATTTCAACGCCTGTATGAATCATAACAGCAAACCAACCACATGCTATAAGTTAGTTTCTCATTTCTGGACATTTATTCTTTTTTTTTTATTCCGCGGCTCTAGGCTGTGGACGCATCTACGTCCATGGCCAAGCCCCTCTGGTTAGCACTAGGGCCTCTGGTTAGCACTCTGGTAACTGATAAACATATATTTATAATACAAACATTGTGGATGACACAAGTAAGTAAAACACTAAGTACGATAGGTACCTACCTAATTAGTTTTGAATTATAAGTAGGTATAACCATACTAGTATAGTATTCTTATATCTGTGGTATGACTAATGTTTTAACTCTAATACTCACATTATGTAGGTAAAGTAGTTTGTAAGTAAAGGAACTTTGTCCTCTTTGTCACAAGTACTAGTAGTCACAATGCCATTATCTCTGAAACCGTTTAAGCATTTGAAATAAAACACATTGATGATGTCATAAGCATGTAATTAATGATGGTTCGTTGCCTAAGACAGCTCATACACGGCCTAACGTTCTTTTGTTTTCTTTGAGCAATTATTTACTAAATCCAATGTTGCTGCTAAGCGCGGCTCCCCCCGCAAGATTTAGTTTTCTCGTTCCAAATTCTCACGGGAACTCCTTACCGGGATAAAAAGTAGCCTAAGTCACTCGGGGATAATGTAGCTACATATTAGTGAAAGATTTTTCAAAATCGGTTCAATAGTTTCGGAGCCTACTCAATACAAACAAACAATCAATATTATAATATTTATAATGGAACGCTGTTATTAAAAATTACTAGTTTAAAACCTTATTAGGTATAGTTAAAAATGCTATGTTTAGATCCAGAAGAGCTCAAGAGAATCTTCTGTCTCTGTCAGGTGTAGAAGAGAACAGATGTGTACTTTTCTTTTATGGCAATCGGTTCCTCAGTCATCAGAGATTTAAAATAGGTACTGTTAAAATGGATCTTATTCATAATGATGAATAAGACCCATTTTAATGGTATTTTACACCTCTGAAAACACATCTATATCTATATCTATACTTATAATAAATCTGTAGAAGTGAAAATAAATGGCAGGGGGTGTTACTAGACCAACACCGAACCCAAAAATGTGCGCTGCATACGGCTAAGATACTATAATATTTTATCTTAAGATACAATATCGGTCGCCATACAATTCAATGGACTATCACACACGACGAAGATAATAAATAATATTTCATATTTTCGTATCTTAAGATGAATTTGTCTGGTATAATAGATAATATAATAGAAGATATAATAGAGAAACTGTATATATGCTATATGAACTATATGAACGCAATAAAACCCAAAACAATGGTTTTTAGAACTTTTGCCTGTTTGTCTGAATGTTTGAACACGCTAATCTCAGAAACGGCTTAACCGATTTGAATTTTTGATTTGAATTTGCGGTTTTCAGTAATGCGTTGCACAGGATGTGGTTTATTCTACTTAACATTTAAGGTTTGGTTTTCAATCGGTTCATAAATAAAAAAGTTATGTAGATCTAAAGTAACACGCAGGCGGAGCTGCGGGCAACAGCTAGTTATAAATAAGGGGGTAAACCCATTCTTTTTTTTTAATTCCGCGGCCCAAAGCCGCTGCTGCTCCTATTTCCATTGCCGGGCGTCTCTGGTACGCACCAGGAGGTATTTCCAGTGGCACCCGGCGGACTTTGGCCTCTTCGGAGGTTTGGTCGGGATGAAAATCCCGCTTCGTTGGGGGAAGGGCGGTTACCCCTTAGGTATTCATAATGTGTTTTCAGCGGTCGTTTTCCTTCATTTCCTGCAGTTCATGCATCAACAGTTAATAATAACACAGATATAAGAATACTATACTAGTGATAGTAGTAGTAGTGACAATAAGAAGATAACAAGGTTACCTATTCAAACAGATTTTACCTTCTGTAGAGCATTTATCTATAAATGATTAATTAAGTACCTACTTATAATACGTATTCTCAACCTAGTATTCTTGTAAAGTAGCCATCTACGTAAACAGTTACAGCTTCTTCATAAAATAATTCAGTTAAGTGTCTTATAAAAATAATAAGATACAAACTAACATTAGGTAGAACCGGTTTGAAGCGAATTCTTCGCGGCAGAGACTTCAACAAAAAACCGTAGCAACCACGCGCCAAAACCGACATAACCTATAAGCACATTAATGAATCATTGTATTATTTACTCAGACGAGTACCAAAATCCCATGTCGGTAACTATGTTGCGTCAGTCGTGACAAGCCTTATTTAGTGCTCACATTCATGTAGTCAGAAACGTTTTGCGTGTATTGTCATTTGTTGGTTTATCGGTTTGTTGGGAGCGGCTAGCGGCTGATCGGTGAACTGTGTAGTAGATAAGTAAATCAACATGTTCCAGCCGCGGGTCAAGCTCAACTTCGCCGAGGTTCCAAAGCCAAAGCAAGAGATATCCACGCCAGAAGAACGGGCTATTTTGATAAAAAGACAGAAATATCAGGTATGTAGGTACCTATGTTGTTATGACTAAATAATAAACAATCTATATGAAAAATATTCTCAATGAACTTGTGGACAATTCGATTGCACAACATTTGTGTACAATTAAAAAACTAACACTAGTTGACTGACCTACTGACCGCTCTGTAAATTATATAAATATTTAGTAGCTACCTATTAGTTACGAAGTAGGATATATTGTATTAAAACTTTTGAGTTCATTTTCCTGGAATCAACAAAAACAGTCATAGAAATGTCTTCTTTAGTTAATCAACGAGTGCCATTTGTATTTGTTATTGAAATAAGTTGCCCACCGTGACGAACATTGACATAATATATTCAACTCATAAATTCTCTTTAGCGTATACAAACAATATGCCTATACAAAGATACATAAAAAGAGAATAAGATTATATAGAATAGAGATAGAAAATAAAGAAAATAAAACCTTTTAAATGTTGAAGCTGACGTATAAATAAAACTAGGTATGCAAGCATGCTACTAATTGCAAATGTTGAGCGAGGCAATTTTTTTTTTATGCTCTATTTTCATGATTTCAGAGATATGCACTCCCGGGTATGATGTCGGCCAGCATGCCAAATTTGGTCAAAATCGGTCGAGCCCTTCCGGAGGAGTTGGCACACAAACGATTTACACTTGTCGTCTAACATAGAGCTTCGCTTCGCTCCGCTCAATAAAAATACACGTCAAAAATTGACACAACAACCGACTTCAAATGATCTCGAGCGAAATAGAACCAAAAATTATCGGAATGGGACCAAATTTAAATATGGAAGTCTTCGTAAATTCAAAATCGGTTCACCCAGTCCAGTCGAACAGAGAACCTCCTCCTTTTTTGGAAGTCGGTTGAAAATGAATAAGATTTCAAATATTGGATAGAATCAGGCGTTACCTGGCGAAAATCCATGACAAAGTAATGGTACTTTGTCATGAATAAGATTTCCTATTCATTTAACTTTTCTGCTTCAGAGATTGGGAGGAGAATGGAAAAGGTTCGAAGGAGGTCCTCCTTCGAACCTACTACCAATATGTATAGTATCTATTCGCTAGTTTAAAATCATAAGTATCCAAATAATAGACTTTCCAATTTTCTAAATAGAAATATGTTTATAAATCTTGGTTTATCATCATCGTCATCCTCCAAGTTGTTCTCGATTGCGAACGATTCTGATCACTTCATAGCACCCGTAGTACCTAAACGTTAGCTACAGTAGGTACTTTATTTATACCCTTTACCCCCGAGAAGTAATCGAACTTGATGTCGGTTTGGTGCCGCGTCAAAAGTCTACAAGACACCGCAAAATAACGGAAAGAAATTAATAAATCCATGAAAATCCTATTTAAAACATAAAATGAAAAAAAAACCGTCTATATTTTCTTGTATACCTAATATTATAAATCATATTATACCGTTACTTACATTTAATATTCAAATGTGATGTCATTAGCATAAAATAACGACTTGTTGCGTGAATTGTTGTTGTATAATAGATAAACAGTTTTATTATATTCTATGTATGTATAGTTTGACCTTTTTTTTTTTTTTTTTTTTTTAATTCCGCGGCCTGAGGCCGCGGCCGCTCTAACGTCCGTTGCCGGGCGTCTCTGGTTACTAGAAGAGGGTATGTCCAGTGGCGCCCGGCGGACTTTGACCACCTCTGTGGTCTCTTCGGGTGTTGGGTCGGGACGAGAATCCCGCGTCGTTGGGGGAAGGGTTTTATCCCGCGTCAGTGAGTGAATCTGGTTGCGTGCTATGGGGCAAAGGCCCTGCAGCACGCAACCCTTCTAGCCTGCTTCTGTAAGGACGGCGGATGGCGATCCCGCCGTCCTCAGGCCCCGATCATGGAGGTCGATAGTCTTGGGCGTAGTCGCGGAGTCTGGGGCGCCCTGGCCGCCGACTACGGAACTCGGCGGGGAGGGTACGCTCCCTCTGCCTCCCGGCCGCCTCCTTCGCGAGCATGACTTGCTCGCAGAAGGACACGGCCGCGTTCCACCTACTCCGGCTGGAGACCATGGCTTGAAGCATGGTCTCCAGCGAGAGGGTATCCACGCCCAGACCCACTACGAGGTCCCGGCGCTGGCTCGCCCACGCTGAGCACTCCACCAACGTGTGGAGTGCGGTGTCGTCCTCGGAAACCTCGCAGTGTTGACACCGGGGTGTGACCTCACGATGCATGCGAAACAGATAGCTACCGAAGCATCCATGCCCGGCAACGATCTGCGTCGCACGATACGTGAGGTCACCATGCTGCCTCTGCAGCCAATCGTCCATGATCGGTCTCACCGCCGCGATGATGGTGGTACCCCACTTGGGTTGCTCAAGTCGCACCCTCCATGACTCCATGAGATCCTGGCGGAGTTGGGACCGCTGGTCCTCGATTTCTCGAGACGCAGGCCTGTGGTCCCGCTCCAGCGCCTCCTTGCGCCATTGGAACAATGACGCAAGGGCTCTCGCTTCCAGGTCCCATGGAGGGGTCCCGGCTAGGAGACATGCAGCCTCTCCGGAGATCGTGCGGTACCCCCGTATGGTTCTGACGGCCAAGGTTCGAAGTGGTCTGTTTAACAGAGTCACGTTCCCCTTGACCGCCAACCTATCCGCCCATACGGGAGCCCCGTATAGGGCCATACTCCGCACGATCCCCAGGTACAGTCTCCTGCAGGGAGCGTTGGGTCCCTTTAGGTTGGGCATCAGTCGCGAAAGCGCGGCCGATGCCTGCGTCACCTTGGGGACCAAACTTCGGAAATGTGGTCCGAAGTTCCATCGGCTATCAAGTACGATCCCTAGGTACTTCATCGAGGGCTTGATGCCGATGCTAACGCCCCCCACATTTATGCTGGAACCTTCGGGTGGACCGTTCCGAGGTCTGTGAAAACACAGAACCTCGGACTTGTGCAAGGCCACCTCCAGTCCCAGCTGCCGTATCCGACCCACGACTCGAGCAACACCCGTCGTGACCTTGAGTGCTGCCTCCTGGTACGTTGCACCCCGCGCAGTGACGAGGGTATCGTCGGCGTAGCACGTTACGCCGACGCCCCTAGGCAACGCACCCCGCTGCACCCAGTCGTAGCCGATGTTCCACAGAAGCGGCCCCAGGACCGACCCCTGTGGAACACCGCACGACACATCTCGCCGAGCTGGCCCGAGCCAGCTGGGGAAAGCTATGGCCCTCTCCGAGAGATAGGCCCCGACAATACGACGGAGGTAGAGAGGCGTTTCGTGATACACGAGCGCCTCCCTAACGCAGCTCCATGGCAAGGTGTTGAACGCGTTGGCGATGTCAAGAGACACCGCCACCACCACCTTGCCCTGCGAGACTGCTTCCTCCGTCAGGCTCTTCACGCGCATATAGTTTGACCTTGCAGTCAAACTATAAATATATGCTTCCAGCGAAGGGGCGCCCGGCGGACCTTGGCCACCTGCGTGGCCAATGCGTGGTGGTCGGGTGTTACCCCGCATATTTGGGGTCGGGTTTTATCCTGCATCGGTGAGTGAAGGCGTGCGTGGGGTGTAGCCCCACATCACGCAGCCCGTTTCTTCTAAGCCTGCTTCTGTAAGGACGATGGGTTGCTAGTCCATCGTCCTCAGGCCCCGATCATGGAGGTCGATGGTCCTGGGCGTAGTCACGTCTGCGGCGCCCTCGCCGCAGACTTCGGAACTCAGCGGGGAGGATACGCTCCCTCACCCTACCGGCCGCCTCCTTCACGAGCATAACCTGCTCGCAGAAGGAAACGCAGCGTTCCACTGGCTCTCGCTAGAGACCATGGCTCGTAGCATGGTCTCCAGCGAGAGAGTATCTACGCCCAGGCCCACAACGAGGTCCCGGCGCTGACTCGCTCAGGCTGCCAGCGAAGGGGTAGAAACATAAATACAGCTAATTCTCGACTTTAAAGTCTCAACGCAATCAGCTCCTCTTCGAATTAAGATATGCAAGCAAATTTAAAGAGTAAGTGGTGAATAAAATGAATGAAATGAAATTAGCATAAGAAATGTTTGGCAAAACGAAAGGTAAAGGTACTATTAATAAGGATAGGTAAGTACATAGTGGTGGTACAGTGAGGTACAAGAGGTGATTATAGAAAAGAAGAATGTTTTTAAGAAATGACAGAAAGAAAAAGGCAATTAAAATAAAAAGAAAGAAAAAAGAGAAAGGAAGAACTTCTATTCATGACCGAAGAAGGTTTTAAAAACACCAGCCAAGTGCTTGTCGGGCCAAGCAAAAGATAGGGTTCCGTAGTTACCCATAAAAGCCTTTATAGCTCCTGAACTAACAGAGACGGACGGACATGACGAAACTATAAGGGTTCCGAAACTTTTTCTAGGGAACCCTAAAAATAGGGAACAAAAGGAGAGAATATAAAGAAAATAAGTTTACTATTTATTGGTTGCATTACTTTTTTTTAAATAAACTTAAAGTCTGGGACAGTATAGCATGAAAACGTATTGTCCACGCAACTAACGTCACACCCTGACCATGATCGATAAAGACACGCAAAGCTTACAGTTTTTAACCTAATTTTAGTAGCTTCGGGTATCTTACTAACACGTGTCTGGCTCACAAACGTACGTGAGCTTTGCCTCACAATGGCTAAAAGAGTATTCACATCCGCAGTCTCCTATGATACATGTTTTATCAAACTGATAAATTGATAATATTTATCACAATATGCTTACCTACGTATGGGTTATGTGCGATCGAAGCAGTCGCGATCAATAACTCCGTGATGTAATAAGTCTATGTTTTAATTAAAAAAGTAGATTAAGTAGTTCTGTGTGTTCAATCGCCAAATTTACATCTAATTATTTAACATGAAGGAACCTGAAAATCTACGGAACGGTTTCGCGGAAGACAAGGATGGGAAAGCCACGGATTTATCAAAAGTAGAGTTCACGAAGAAAGCAGCATCGGACACGTAAGTGCTTTATTTGTATTCTTACACAACAACTAGGTATGTGTTCACCTAAGTGAGTAAACAAATACGTTGATTAATGAAATACAACTACCAAGACTGAGATGCTGAGATGTTGTGACACTGAACACGAATTGTTTTCAATTGATGAACAATTATTTAACAAGACAATATAAAGTAGGTACACACATAGCTCTATTAGACATCATAGTTTGACTTAAAAATTAATTAATTTGAGAAACACTTATTGTATAATTTATGCTTTCGATTGTCGGCACTTGGTGGAACATATAGTAATACATTATGAAATGACTCACTTGTACAGATATTCCACATTTTTTTTAATTATTAGTAGGACCTGACCGGTTTCGCTCTATGGTATCTTCAAAGGTGCCCCACACTTATTCACATGACATATTTAAAAAAACATTTCATATACTTTGTCTTAAATAAAAGCAAGCTGAAGCTAACACTGGCCACTTGATTATAATATATAACACAAAAGCTAATGTGGGTACATATAAATAAAGTTAATGTCACAGTATAAGAAATTTACCCAAACAGTAGGGAAAAATTACCCTTCTCCAAATTAATATTAATGTTTCTCAATTATTACAATAAAATGTCAAATTTCATTACTGAATTGGTATTAAAATGGCTCATGTCAAAATTAAATTTATGTGTTACAAAATTACAAACAATAAAAAAATAAAAAATCAAATCACAAATCTGTCAAAGAAGAATGTCACATCCCTTCAAACAACACATGTCAAATAATCTAATATGTCAAATAATGCATGTCAACTAGTAATAATATGTCCAACTAATTATAAATATAAAATATTAAAAACTTAAAAACCTACTCATTAAAACAGTTAAATTCCAAATTATGTCAAATTGTTATATCAGTCAGACACGTGGATGACAATTTACATTTTATAATATTTTAAAAGCGGTGAATTATTGAGATCCAGTTGTTGGTTCAGTAACGCATCGCGGTTGCCCAACAACAACTTATTAATTTCTAGAGCTTCTAAGGTGGTCAACTTCTTACCTTTGTCGCATATATGTAACGCTCTGAAATTAGATTCTGGGTCGAAGGTATGATTTTCCATAATAAGATGTTCTGCGAAATTCGACTCAGTCTTTTTTAACTTCCAAGCACTAGTGTGTTCGGAAACTCTGGTATGGAAAGACCTACCAGTTTGTCCGATGTATTTTTTGTCACACTGTGCACAACTAAGTTCATACACCCCGCTCTTTTGTCGTGTGGGAGTTCTGTCTGAGCTATTGCCTATCAAGCGCCTCAAACAATGGCTAGTATAGAATGCTGGTTTTACCGTGCCTAGAGATCTAGAGCATCTATAAGACACATGGCCTATGTACGGGATGCGCGCCCATCTTTTGTTCTCCGAAGTTGGTGCGTCCGCCTGATATGCCAAACTCAGAGCTGCCCTAGACCTCTTTCGTGCTACCATACCATCAATCAACTTCGTTGAGTAGCCATTATTGGTTGCGATTGCTTTTACTACATTTAACTCTTTATCAAATGATTCTCTGGACATTGGTATCGATATTAGTCTATGTATCATGGAATGGAAAGCGGCGTGTTTATAATTCATAGGATGATTAGAATCCGCCGGAATAATATTGTCTTTAAACGAGGGTTTCCTGTAAATTTTAAAGTGATGTTTGTGGTCAATTAATTCTATTTCGATGTCCAGAAAATTCAATTTCTTATGTCCTATTTCTATTTTGAATTGAATATTGGTGTGTATGGTATTAATAAATGTCAAAAAATTATTTAATTCGTCTATACTTCCAGTCCATAAACAAATAATATCATCCACGTATCTGTACCAATACTTTAAAAACGGTCCAAACAAATTATTCTCAAAAATTTGGCGCTCAATATGGTCCATGAAAAGATCTGCACAAAGCGGTGAGAGAGGACTCCCCATCGCTAGACCATCGGTTTGTCTGTAAAATGTGTCACCTAATTTAAAATAATTTTGTTCTAGACAAACCGTCATGCTGTGTTCCAAGTCAATTATGATTTGTGGGTCAACGATCGATTGAATTAAAATGTCCTTAATAACACTTTTACAATCTCTAACCGGGACACTAGGAAACAAGTTCACCACATCGAAGGATACCAGAATTGCATTTTCCGGTACGTTCGCGAGTTTCTCAACCAACTGGATACTGTTCTTTATTGTGTGTCTCGGAACAAACCCCGTCTTTTGTTTGAATATCCGATTAGTTTCTACTGCCAACCTATACGCTGGGGCGCCGTTATATGCAACTACAGGCCTTATTAGTCCCCCTGGTTTATGAAGTTTGTAAAGTGCCTGCAGTTTTTTTTTGTTTATTGTTTGTAATTTTGTAACTTATAAATTTAATTTTGACATGAGCCATTTTAATACCAATTCAGTAATGAAATTTGACATTTTATTGTAAAAATTGAGAAACATTAATATTAATTTGGAGAAGGGTAATTTTTCCCTACTGTTTGGGTAAATTTCTTTTACTGTGACATTAACTTTATTTATATGTACCCACATTAGCTTTTGTGTTATATATTATAATCAAGTGGCCAGTGTTAGCTTCACGATTATTTAAGACAAAGTATATGAAATGTTTTTTTAAAATATGTGATGTGAATAAGTGTGGAGCACCTTTGAAGATGCCATAGAGCGAAACCGGTCAGGTCCTACTAATAATTAAAAAATTGTGGAATATCTGTACATTTCATAATGTAACACTTATTGTATTTGTGGGCGGAATGATCAAATGCGATCACTTAATATCATAATCACATTTTACCTCTGGATAGCGTTTGACTAGTTTTGACATTGGCCACATTCGTTATGTTTCAGTCCGGTAACCTTGACCGCATGGGTTATAAATAAATTTCCTGTGCCTGACTCACAAACGCGTACACTTCGTATATTTCGATGTTTAGTTATTCGAATTCCTACAGATACATTGCATTACGTTATAGAATGATCCCAATCGTTCCCAACGCAGAGGAACACGAGAATAAAATGTATATATCCCATTTGTCAATGCATGTAGAGATCTGTATGTATGCTAATGTTCATTCCTCCATTCAACAAATACCCTGCAGGAATATCATTCTAAAATGTTCCATACTGTAAGTGCTTTAATTAAATAAGAGCAGGACTGTGTTTTATATATATATATATATATAATAGGTGGTAGGTACTAGACAAGTTTAGAATCAAGTATGATATTTGAAAAATAAAATTAGAGCTTACTTTCTACCTTTTTTCCAAAAGTTGAGATATGCGTCTGCGTCTTATAGATGCAATTATCACAGCACATTTAGTTAATTAATACCATAATATTTTAAACCCTATCTTTAATACGAGTAGATGAGAGGAAAGCTCAAAGTCGTATCTACGTAAGTGATCTTTCATAAATAAATACTTTTGAATATTAATATCATCGAACAGCGAATAGCAAAATTATAAATGTACCCAAAATTCCCAGAAACGGCAACTCAACCTAATTACGGCAACATTTTTTATGATTCGCTAAAGTGATGAAAATTCAAATCGATGGAGGGCCATTCTCATAGCACATTATACTGTTGAAAGTGGCTCCAAGTTGCCCAGTGATGTGCTTCTTCTCTCTTACTTGGAATCAATAAAATTTGCTATAATTATACGATACCTTGCCGACGTGCAAAATGCAGTCTACGCCATGTGTTATAGAGAATTCACTTTGTGTGTTTTGATAAAAAGACGTTACTAATTATTTAACTACTTATCTAAGTATATTAATTACTATATTAAAGCAAATACCAGAATGGCAATACTTGTGTAATGATGTCAACGAGTCGACAGTATACGTAGTATATCGTCACTGCCGTGTCTCGAATGTGATTAGACACTGTTAAGATAAGTTGATAACAAATGTAACATAATTTTTACAGCTATAATACTTAGTACTTAAATACGATATAAATTTAGTTAAAGAAGCGATCGAAAGTCCATTCCAGTATATGTTAGGAATGACTCTTAGGGTGATTTTCCATTATTTGCCAAGAGTTTAAAAATAATTATTGACCTTGGTGAATTTATAATTACTTACATTAATCAATAAATTGTGATGGTAATAGCGTATAATTGTACAATAGCAATAGTAACTAGCAACCCTTAGCGCAAACTGCGCAAGTAATATTTTGTTTTTTTTTTTACTTTTTGTCAAATTTCTAATCTTATCGCACCACTTGAGACCACGACCTTTCCAACGGTGTGCCACACTTGACTGTGCGACTCTTAGTTTAGGAGGAGAAGCGGCTTCACTGGCGTATTATATATATAGATTGGCAATTTAAAACACCGTATTTTTTATATTTTTGACTGAAAGCTAGTTGTTTGTGTAGCTATGTTTAGTTGTGCAAATAAGAAAGATTGTAGTGCAGCATCTAATAGGTACTACCTACGCTAAGACTTGACCATTGCAAAAGAGTCTTACTAGATATTGAAGCTGGTGGCTATAGATCCAGAGCTGGCACAAATTTCGGGAAAGATGATTGCGGCAATCTGAAAATCTGTCAGATTGCTCTCCTATAATATCCTAACACAATAGCGCTGGCCTGGCTGAAGTGATTCTTTTACAACGCCTATATTTTCAAATACAGAAAAATAGTAAAGAAAGTATTGGAGGTAACTTAGATGTCTCTCAAAAGGCCTCGGTTTATTTTCTTTGTTTTTCGATAGGTATTTCACTTTGCGTCTAAAAAAATGCCAGGTTGCCTCAAACACCTACGTATTAACTATTTTTTTTGTGTTTGAAATTATGGGGGTTGTAAAAGAACCGGTACCCTCTAGGTCTGCGTTGTTGTGTTAGAATATTATGGGAAAGTAATCTGAGCAATTGTCATATTGTAAGCCCCTTCCCTGAAATGTGTGCTAATAGCTCTCGCTCCTTAATATACTGCTGGTCAGAGTTTCTATTGTTGCCCAAACATATTTGCACATAATATTTGGCGCTCGGTGATAAAATGTAATCTCTTATCATCTGTTATCTATTTACTCATAATAAATACATACATCGATATTGTACAGTTTCGGAGCAATTTAATTACTATGGTTGGATTAACCTAAACGACGCAATAGCAAACGATAGCTGAAACCAAAATGTAAAATTTGCTCTGTCTTCCCAATGTACTTGTATTTATGTTTTCTTATTTCACAAAACGTAAAATTGACAATACTAAATTATTAATATTCGAGCTAAAAATAACAACAATGGCAGAGTACTTAAAAATTTTGTGTACATTTTTAAGTAGATACTCTGCAGTTGTTGCTGCCCGTGTGACATGTTATTCATTCTATCGATTATGCTGGTTGTCATGGTCACCAGTTTTATAACATCAACATCTGAAGCTTTTGTTATCAATGTTTTTATGGTCGTAACCTATCGTAACTGCCGTGCCGGTCGGAGATTTTCTGGGTTGCTTGAAATCAAATGACAGGAGTCAAGGAAGGGTAAATGTTTATTGCGTGTTTATTTTACCATATGTGTCATTGTTATTTCTATTTGAAACCACAACATACAATAAATACTTTCATTTATAATTGAGTTGTGGTCGGCTTTTCCAGTATGTGATGCGGCTGAAGTTCGATTTATTTCCGTGGAGCGACTGGCATCTAACCTCCACAGCCCATGTGCATGGCAGGCCTATGTCATTCGCCTAACAAGCGCAAAAAAATTGTGACGTCAGCGACAACTTGAAGTTATAATTCAGTAAGGGTTGTCACTTGTTTGTGACACGGCATTGACCATAGAGTTGATATTAAGGCATTAACATCATAATTATTGGTCAAATTATTCTGATACTTTCCTGAACCCTAACGTTCGAATTATGTTCTCTGTAAACGAAAGAATGTGCTTTAATTAACGTTGGAGTACAAGTTCTGTATGTAAGTACTATTCCCTATTCTGTGCCATGGGTGATATCAGATATACAGAACTTTGATATCGCCCATGGCAGATCAGTGAGATTTGATTTTTAGGGCTTTAACTACCCGTACCCACTGCTATAGATATTCTTATGATAGCTGGGACCGATTACGGCATAATGTGCTCTCTGAGGCACGAATAATCTCTTCAAAGATAACCTTAGTTTTATTTCATTTCTTACTTTTGTTTCTAAGTGCGAGTCTCATTTCACATACCTATTTGATTGGTCGTTGACAAGTTTTGAAGTTTTTATTTTCATAATCGATTTTGAGTTTCCCATGACCCCTGAGCTCCACTGGATCGAAAACATTGATTTCTGGAAAATTTATGTAATGTTCCAAACCATTCGACCGCGTCCGCTCAAGTTTAGCACGAACGTGTATTTTAATTTTGTAATTTAAAAAAATGTATTTAAAAAATCCCTATATCACCTACTCATGAAAATCAAACATTTGGAGATATGAATTTTTGAATTTTTTAAGTACATACTTATAATTTTTCAAGTGAAGTCTGGTCTGCTACCGTCCAAAGACGATAAATTTATTTAGTTTAAGAAACGATGAGTTTTTTTGGTATACCGAGAAAAAGAAAACCACCTTTTCTGGCATTAGAAAATAATAATCATCCTCCCATCATATTAAAACAAAATGGAATATTGTTTGTTTTTTCTCCATTACTGATATTAAAGTACATTACTTTCCTGTACCACAGAATAGGGAATAGTACTTACATACAGAACTTGCACTCCGGTGTTAATTAAAGCACATTCTTTTGTTTACAGAGATCATAATTCGAACTTTAGGGTTGTTAGGAAAGTACCAGCATAATTTGACCAATAATTATGACGTTAATGCCTCAATATCAACTCTTGGTCAATGCCGTATCACAAACAAGAGACAACCCTTACTGACTTACCACTTCAAGTTGTCACTGACGTAACGTATTTTTTGCGATTGTTAGGCGAGTGCTATAGGCCTGCCTATACCACACAATAGGGAATAGTACTTACATACAGAACTTGCACTCCGACGTTAATTAAAGCACATTCTTTTCTTTACAGAGAACATAATTCGAACGTTAGGGTTGTCAGTAAAGTAAAATATATACCAGCATAATTTGACCAATAATTATGACGTTCATGCCTCAAAATCAACTCTTTGGTCAATGCCGCGTCACAAACAAGAGACAACCCTTACTGATTTACAACTTCAAGTTGTCGCTGCCTATACCTACGTAATTTTAAAATTTGCATTTGCTAGACTACATTACAGGTTTACAAAAGCAATACGAAATCTCTACAAAGTGCTTACTTGCTTAGGATACTTTTTAGGAACCTGAGAATGATTCAAGAAATGTAAAGAAACAATTTCTAAAATAACTCCTTATAAATAACAGATGACCTTCAAGATAAGTCCGTGTTATGATAATAGACGGAACTCTAAAAAAACATTTGAGGTCCAAGGTTCGATTCCGGGCGAATTAAATTATTTGCGTGATCCACAAATGTTTGTTTCGGAGTATGGGTGTTTTCTATGTATATGTATGTATTTAGATATATACAGAGTGTTACGTAAGGGTTATATCAACCCGAAGCCAGCCCCATCAGCTGGTCGACCAGAACCCGTTTCGATATGTGGCGACCGCCAAAGAAGAATAAAAAAGTTCATCAAAAAATTTAAAAAGATATTTTAAATCAAAACAAACGTGTCCCAACGCTAGGGCTTGACGTAGCTACTACTAGACAATGAGCGCGTGGTACGTATGTACAATGCCCTTGGCGGTGGCACGGACGCGGGCGTCGCGGCGGTGTGGGTGTCCTTAAAGGATTATTTTTGTTTATGTAAATAAAATTTTGACCAACACATAGTTATGTTTCCCCAGATCCTCGTCCGTGGTTCGACAGGTGCACCACGTGCAAGTGATAGTAAAATCTCTTTTTGTACTACCTATTTGATCACGATGACCGAATCAGCTGATTTTAGCTAGTGTTGTTTAAACAAGTGTGTATTTTATTCAGTAATAATGTTTTTTTTATGCACTTTTTTTTTCTTTGGCGGTCGCTACATATACAGGGTGTTACGTAAGGGTTATATCAACCCGAAGACACCCCCATCAGCTGGTCGACCAGAACCCGTTTCATCATCCAAAAAAAAAAACATTATTACCAAATAAAATACTCTTATTTGAACAACACCAGCTAAAATCAGCTGATTCGGTCATCGTGATCAAATAGGTAGTACAAAAAGAGATTTTACTATCACTTGCACGTGGTGCACCTGTCGAACCACGGACGAGGATCTGGGGAAACATAACTATGTGTTGGTCAAAATTTTATTTACATAAACAAAAATAATCCTTTAAGGACACCCACACCGCCGCGACGCCCGCGTCCGTGCCACCGCCAAGGGCATTGTACATACGTACCACGCGCTCATTGTCTAGTAGTAGCTACGTCAAGCCCTAGCGTTGGGACACGTTTGTTTTGATTTAAAATATCTTTTTAAATTTTTTGATGAACTTTTTTATTCTTCTTTGGCGGTCGCCACATATCGAAACGGGTCGCCGTTTGAAGCCTTATGTAACATCCTGTATAAATATGTTTATCGGTCGTCTAGATCCCATAACACAAACTTATATTAGCTTCATTTGGACTAGATTACATTGTGTGAGTAGGTATGTCCAAAAATATTTATATTATTTTTTATATTATTATTAAATAAGCTAAATTGTTGTTAAGATATTTAATATTCGTTAGAACAAAAGAATCATCCACCTACATACATTTTGGCGACTCTTTTTTATTTATATACTTAGATAAGATAGGTATACATCATATTATATTATTATTGACACAGAATAGGTAGGTACTATACAGACAATTTTTTTTTTTTTTTATATTTTTGGACATTCTCACACAACGTCATCTAGCCCAAATTAAGCTAATATAAGCTTGTGTTATGGGATCTAGACGACTGATAAACATACTTATATATTTCTAAATACATACATATTATACATAGAAAATACCCAAACTCCGAAACAAACATTTGTGGATCACACAAATAATTTGAATCGACCCGGAATCGAACCTGGGACCTCAGGGTCGGCAGTCGCATACTCATACCACTGAGCCACCGAGGCAGTCGAAGAAAGACTACAAAGAGTTAATATACTATATCTATTTAGATACAATTATATTGCCTAAGTGTTTTCCATTCTATGTAAGTACTTACAATGACACTTACATAAGTAGTGTACTTTACTGGCCTGATGCTAGTTTTAGAAGAACTGGGAAAGTCTTAAAAGCAATGGCCTACTATGGTCGAGCCTCCGAGAGACCAATAATAACTGTACGAAACCGCAAGGACAAGCTCGGTGTTATGTTATAGAAACATTTATGTGATAGTCCAATTAATTTTGTCTGCCGAAAATGGTTACGCATCTACAAATACGCATCTACTCTAAGACATAAAAAACTTTATCGATTTAATTGTGACAAATATTCTATTACAGTGAATCTGAACCAGACACAAAAGATAAAGATGAAATACCAAGCATATCGTTCTTTACTCTCGTAAGTACAAACCTTATTATGTCATATTAACTGTCGTCACAAAGGGATGTTGCTTAACCTTTGCAGTGTGTTAACAAACTCGGATACCACTAGACCATGAGCCTCTTTTTAGGGTTCCGTAGTTCAAGTTTCGGAACCCTTATAGTTTCGACGTGTCTGTCCGTCCGTCTGTACTCGGCTTTCCTCCTAAACAGTGATTGCTAGAAACCTGAAACTTTGCATGGATATGTATATTTACTAAGTTGACAAAGTGCTAAAAGAAAATTATGAACAATATGTTTTTTGGGGATACCCCCCCTTACACGTAACCAAAATTTGTTTGTATTTTTGCGTCTACCCCGGAGTGTAGGGTACCTATCATTAGATAAGTATTTTAAAAACATAAGATGATTTTTTGATTTAAGTATTCGTTTCCGAGATATTCAACTTTATAGCTAATTTTTTTTGGTAGAACAGAGCGTCAGCCCCCCTCCCTCTAAAATCTAAACGGCTGGCTCGAAAATCTGAAGATGTATGATTTATGATGGTAGTCCACATAATGAACTTTCAAAGAAAACTATAACAGATCCGATAACTTTGTTAGTTCAGGAGTTATAGAGGTTATTGTGTGTGTGACTACGGAACCCTCTCCATGCGAGGCCCGACACGCCGGTTTTTTTATTTTGTGTGTTTTGTTTTGTTTATCATGCTTACTTTTACAGTTCAGGTTTGCCACCAGACTGGACGTCTTATTCATCGTGGTGGCGATTTTATTCTCAGTAATAGCAGCAGCTTCGACACCTCTCAACACTATACTAATGGCCAATATGTTACAAGCCATGGTGGAATACGGAAGGTCCATGTTTATAGGTCAACCTGACCCAGGTACATTTCTAGATGCTATGTACTGGTTTGCAGTGTACAATAGTATTCTTGGAGCCTTAGTCGTAGTATTGACATACGCATCTACCACTTTAATGAACATTGCGGCCTATAACCAGGTATTTAACACATTTCGTAATACTGTAGTTTAACTTATTAAACTAGTAGTTCTGCGAACAGTAGACCTCGCGTTATTTTCGGGTCCCTAACATCCTTTTGGGACGAGGTCTGGTGGCTGACTTTCCATGCGCACCAACAGAGGTACCAGCAAAAAAGAAAATGAGAATTCCATTCCATTCGCATTTCTTCCCCATTTTAAAATGGGGAACACTGACAACACATCCAATTCGCCAGTTGAAACATACCCCACTCGCCCTAGCGAACACGAAAACATCTCCTTATTTGTACATGCAAAAAAAATAAAAATGTCGTATGAGTTGAGAAATGATCATTTTCTCCGCATTTCTTCCCAATTTCCCCCCCATTTCTCCCCCATTTCCCCCCAATCCGAAAAATCCCTTCGACAAATGTTGCGCCTTGCAACAAAGAACACTTGTGCCAAATTTCATGAAAATCGGCTGAAAAATGCGGCCTGTAGACCGGAACTTACACACATACATACAGACAAACAACGCCAAATCGGCCAGTCCTCGAGTTGAAACTGAGACGCTTCACTCGCTCGGTCAAATATATTTCCTATTTCGTTAAGTAACTACCTACCTTTAATTATTTTAGGCTTACATAACTCGTCAAGAATATCTAAAAGCAACTCTCAATCAAGATTTTGCATACTTTGACGTTCATAAGACAGGAGACATTGCATCTAAAGTCAATAGGTAAGAAGCATTATTATGTAAGCATGTAATATTAAAAAAGTACGTCATCATAATTGGACAGTTTCGCCGGTTTTGTGTTCTCGTCCCTCGGGTTGCGATCAATATCACAACTAGGTTTCTTCCCAACGGAAGGGTGCGGGATGAAACCCGAACCAACCCCATAAAGACTGCAGGACTAAACGGGAACGCGAATAAACTCATATTTTGCGATTGCTAGTGTCCTTTTTAAAATTACATAACGAATGCTAAAGTCAAAATGTTATTTCAGTGACGTCCTGAAACTAGAAGATGGCATTGGAGAGAAACTAGCCACATTTGTGTTCTACCAGGCATCGTTCCTGGGGTGTGTGATAATGGCATTGGTGATCGGATGGCAGCTGGCTTTGCTATGTCTCATATCATTCCCTGTGACTTTGATTTTAGTAGGGGTGGCTGGCCTGGTAATTGTAACATACAATATTTTTTATACCAACTTCTATTGTGTAGGCCTAAGTCACTCTCACAGTGAGGATAACCAAGCAGGAGTTGAAATTCGGACTAGACTCTGGCAAATTATACCAAGTGGCCGGACACGGCAATAAGCTCACCCCCTATTACGTGATACAAACAAGGTAACTGGCGAAATCTAGGCGTGTTAAAAGCCATTGTATACCTCTTTGGCGATGGAAAAGGTGCAGTTGATAAATCGTAGATTGCTCGAGTATTTGAGTAAGTTAAAGCTAGCTAAGGTAAATATTTCCGCCGGGCGCCACTGGAAATACCTGCTTGTAACCAGAGACGCCCGGCAACGGACGTTAGAGCGACCGCGGCCTTGGGCCGCGGAATTTAAAAAAAAAGGTAAATATTTTTTGAGGCACGTTTTAGGGTATGTAAATAGCCTGATGATAATTTTCACTTGTGGGTTGTGGAGCCTAAGATATTTATTTATTTATTTATTTATTTATTAGCATAAACATAACAGCCATTTACATATAAATCGATAATGACTGCACTAGTATAAAACTGTATCGCAGTCATTAACGCCCATAAAACAAAACCTTAAGTAATAAAATACATTAAGAAACCTTTTGTTACACAAAGTAACGTAAACAAGGTTACACGGAAAAACATTGTCATACTAGTGCGTCATTCGTCTATTATAAAATATTATCATCGGACCACGTATCAGATAACCATTCAATTATCAATATTCAAACTTAAATAAAAAAAAAATTGTACGACTAAATTTGGTAAAGATTCGATTAATCTAGAAAATTCTTCTATACCTGCATTTGAACAACAAATTGATCCGCAAGTCATGGTTCAGTCCACACATATCTATTCATATTCTTTGTACTTCTGTTCCCTTTGATCATCGGATCTGCACACATTTTAGCTGATAGGTACATAAGTACTAAACATAACAACTTAATGAATACCTACCGATAGGTGGGTACAGTAAAGCCTAAGCAATAAAACTCGCACACATGTTTTTGTACAGTAATAATGTGTCTATTAGTTTAATAAAATTAACGAAAAAATATTGTGCATATAAAAAAACACAAAACAGGATTTTTTGGCTTACTGCGTCAGTAACTTTGGAAATTAACGTAACGGGCCCCATATACGGTACGATTCATCGTTACGATCCGTCACTTCGGACCGATCGAAACGACGGATCTGTAATGTACGAGTATGTTACTATCGTTAACGATTTACTTGATCGCAGACGATATCGGAGATCGCAACAAAAACCCATGAATATCGTAACGATGAATATATAATATAATCTCCCCCTGTTATGTGTGAGGCTGTTCTCTCTGAGACAGTCTTGAGAATGCCTCGTGTAGAGGTGAAACATATGTATGCGAAAATAATGCTATTATTTGAAAAAGTTTGAACATCATACTTACCATTGCTATATAATATAATATATAATAATAATAGAATATAATAATTTTAGGTACGTAGGTTCCGTCGTTCTCATATAGTAGTGCCCATCTTTTGGGTGGAACCTTAATTCATTTAAAATATTTTCATGCGAATACTGATTTCACTTTAATAGCCATTTCTTAACCCACACTTTTCTAGGTTTCCTTGTTTTCTTCTGTAACATAATCAAAGTTACCGCCACAGACGAGAAAAGAAGTTTGTTTTTCATTTTACAGGGCACGTATTGAATTTTTGAGCATGTCTTTATCGTTCCATTTCAAAGGAATAAATGATCGATCGTAACAACCAATCACTTCGTGTATGAGCGGCCACTACAGATCAGTCATTTCGATCTGTCTAAAGCGACGGATCGTAACGATGAATCGTACCGTATATGGGGCCTATATTTGTACGGTTCTTACTGATAAGTACACGAAACTCAACTCATGGCATCGTATAGGCTTTGTTTCATCAAAATCGGACGATAGGAAAATAAGTTGTCGTTATAAACATTCCACGGGCGCAAAGCTGTGGACATCATAAACAGCAACTTGATCTTAACAGGTGGCTTCGAGGCTGTCAAAACAGGAAGCTGCGGCATCAGGAAAGGCAGCTGGTATTGCCGAGGAAGTGATTTCAGCTATACGGACTGTGTACGCATTTAGTGGACAAAGAAAGGAGATTGAAAGATATGAAGTACATCTTAAAGATTCTAGGAAAATCAATATTAAAAAAGGTGTGTTGAATGATACCTATTAGAACTGTGGTAAGTTTTGAAATAAACCAGCAGGTTTAATCACAACCGTCAGGTCGGCTGCCATTTCCAAATTCTACTGCAAAGTATTCGAGGCGGACGGACAATACCTATTCAAAACCCTATTTTAAAACTTTGTCGGATCTTTTAAATATTTTAATTCTTCGTTTTTGGGAATTGGGAATCAACAACGGAATGAGCTGTCGAATCCGAAACGGAAAATTTTTTCGCGTGTTTTTCGAAGTGGTTTAGAATAAGGTCTTCAGATTATTACATGAATGTTCCAACGTCTCGAGGCTATGTTTCCGATAGTCATGTTAAAGTCTCATGGTCAGTGAATGGATTAGGTACCGCTCATGATACTCGCTAGCGAACATGAGGTTGATCAATTGACACAAGTCTACGCGGCCTTCTGATTATTTTGGTACTTAGATGTATTATTATTTCAGGTTTCTTCAACGGACTCGCCATGGGTTTCTTGTTCTTCTGTATCTTCAGTGCTTACGGAATGTCTTTCTGGTTCGGTTTTAAACTAATGATTGATCAGGGAGAATTGTACGACGTATCTGCCGTGATGGCTGTAAGTTACCTCTGTTCAAAATATTTCGTCCGGTCTAAACACAAAAGCATATACCTATATACACACCCAATTAAATAACTGGAGAAGAGTTGTACCCTTTTAATGGCCCTATCTGTATCTGCAGGACCCTAGTAGTTAATACTCACCTGCTCGCAGTGCACCTACTAACAGATTTTGGCAAAAATATCCACAATGGCTGGAAATGGTATTAGACTTGCTCCCAATTACCCCTGTAGCTACCCTTTCGATGATATCTTGAAATACCTACGTGATTTTGTGTTGTGTGATTAAAACAATACTTGTATTTATGTACACTCAATATTGTAACTCCTAGGTTTTCTTCGGTATAATGACTGGTTCAGCCAATTTTGGTATTTCGTCGACCCTAATGGAGGTGTTCGGTTCTGCTCGTGGTGCTGGTGCACAAATTTTCAACGTCATCGACAATATACCTTGTATAAACCCTTTGCTGGACCGCGGGGCGAAACCTCCCAGTATCGATGGTAATATTGAACTCCGTAACGTCGTATTTCATTATCCTTCGAGATCAGATGTACCGGTAAGCTCTTTCTATAACTGTTTTCGAATGTATTACCATTTTGTTGACTATTAAGTTCTTATGGATTTTAGAATAGTTGCCGGAAAGTTAATACTTTTTGTTTCTGCGGGAGTGAATATTTATTATCAATAATATCAGACCACACCGTTGATACTCGTATGAGTTAATGAGTTCGCTGAACCAACACTTTTTGCAGGTATTAAAAGGCGTCAATATAAGTGTTAAACGTGGCCAGTCTGTTGCGTTGGTGGGACATTCTGGATGTGGCAAGTCTACTATTATACAACTTATCTCTCGGTTTTATGACACCATTCATGGATCTGTAAGTATTTTAAATGACCAAAGTTAAACTTCCAAACGTTGAAAGTTTTGGGTCAGCAATAATTTTCAAATTCAAACTCCGATAAGGTTACCAAATTAATCCATATCATTTTCCGGCTATGCTTATTTAGTAGTTGGTACTTATCGAATAATTAGAATTTTATCGCGTATTTTCCAACAAAATATAAGTAGGTAGTTATCTTCTGCTTATCGTACAGTTAGCGGACAACCTAATGACTGAGTAACATATGTGGTAATGTTCTATACTCTTCCCCAAAGTTACTATAAAACAATCTATTCCGAATAAGTATGCTAACAATTTTGAGCTGACCGGAGACAATTCATCAAGGAATTATTGAGACTGCTATTACTGCGTTATATAGTAGACCAATATTTGGTCGTTTTATTATCAAAATGCTGTTTCCGCAGGTCCTCATTGATGGCAATAATGTTAAAGACCTATCCATCAGATGGCTTCGCGATCAAATAGGTCTAGTTGGCCAAGAGCCCGTCCTATTCAACACTACAGTACGTGAGAACATTCGCTACGGTCGTGAAAATGCCACGAATGAAGAGATTGAGGCCTGTGCTCGACAAGCTAACGCGCATCTATTTATTATGAAACTGCCACAGGTAAGATAAACATGGTCCTTAGATTTATGAAGGCACCTGACCCTAATCAATTCGCCCAATCCGCAACCGCTAACCCCGCTCCCGCTATCGCTCGAGTGAAGGATAACGATATTCACTTTCCAAAGGACAGACAGAGATCGGGCGCGTTCTCGAAAATTTAACGTAAGCGACAAAATAAAAACTATGAATTAAAGACGAAGTATAATGATTATGAAAAAAGTATGTTGAGCAAATGTAGGTTTTATCAATGCCTTTTTAGATATTAAAAAATATTAAAGAAAATACAGCAAACTTAAAAGATCTAAGTTAAAATGTGATTAAACTAAGGTTTTTTGTAATAAAAAAACTATCGAGCATTTTTTCAGTAATCGTGTTTTCATCTTGAGCATTTAATCTTCATGAACTGAAGTTACTTGTATAAAAAATCAGTTTCCTTGACCTTAGAGACTTTGAGATTTAGGTCAGTAAAGTAGTCAAGTTAGGGTCAGGTGGCGTCTTAAGCGCCTGTGGTGGTTAAGGCATTGACGTTATGATTTGAATACGAATCCATGACGGGATCAAACTTTTTTAATAACTAGGTTTTAAAAACCGATTTATTTATTATTTTTACGATGGTTTAACAGGAATGCAACTAGGTAATGTGTAAAAAAGCTGTTATTTTTTGTATCATAATTCATAACAAAGCCAATCAACCAAAATCCTAATGATAATTTAAAAAGAGTAAAGTACTCTCTTGTACGTTTAAGTTGTACTAAAATTTCGTCAAATTATAAGTAGGTAAGTATTGTTTCAATCACTTAGCTAATATAATTATGTGAATAAGTGTTAGTAATGATAAATTGTTTTTTTAGGGTTATGACACTTTGGTTGGAGAGCGAGGTGCATCTCTGTCGGGTGGTCAAAAACAGCGTATCGCAATTGCACGTGCTCTTGTAAGGAATCCTAGTATTTTACTTTTGGACGAAGCCACCAGTGCTCTAGATACATCATCGGAATTCAAAGTACAGAAAGCATTGGATAAGGTATGTTTTGCTCTAATGATTTAGATAATATAACATTAATGTAATTAATTGTTTAGTATTGGAACAAACACAACCCAAATACTAGGTATTTGGGTTGTGTTTGTTAGATAAATAATCTTTTTGACCAAGTTATATAATAACTACAAGTAAAAAGTATTTCTTGCGACCTTTTTTGGGTATATTCCCTGTCATTACAATACAACAGTTTATACAGGTAATTAACTGATTATTTTACATCTATAGGCCCAGGAAGGTCGTACGACGATTGTGGTAGCTCATAGACTGACGACAATAAGAAACGTGGATGTTATATTTGTATTCAAATCTGGTAACGTCGTAGAGAGTGGAAATCATGAGGAGTTGATGAAGAAAAAGGGACACTATTATGATATGGTCATGCTACAAACTATGGGTAGTGAAGCCACTGAAGGTAATTTTTATATCTTACTATAGCGTCAGGGATCGTTAAGATTAGATTTCGAAAGTTAATTATTTTTACAATCAGTAAATAAGCCTGCCTTACTATACTGCATTGAGTGATATTGAATTAAGGAGTACAGATAATAGAATGTCGAGTAATGCGCGCAGTAGATGGTGATTTAAAGGGAGTTTAACATTCTCAGCTCAAAGCATCCGCAATTCCACCAAGAAGCACGCAGACTACGGTGAGAAAATCCAGGTGCTCTGTATCTGTACTTTCTCACTATTTTGGGACATTTCAAGATGGTGACAGTCTATGGTGGAAGTTGCTAATCTCTTACTTTCAAAGTTACTTGGAAATTAGGCACCTTTGGTGGACTTGTATCTCTTAAGTTTACTAATACCACTTCCAATTTGTTTTTCTTTTTCCCTTTTGCCTCACTTGCGTTGTTTATTCATTTGTGTTTTATACTACCTATTATTTAGAGTAATCTGTGGAATAGATTACTCTAACTAATAGGTAGTTGATGTCAAACGCCTTTACCTAATTCCAATTGTTTTTTTTTTTGGGCCCATATAATTACGTTAGTATCAGGCTGCATTGAAATCGAATAAAAGTTTACTTGTAAAATTTTATATAATCAGTACAAGGAGTTGAATGTAAGCACGGAGGAGTATCTATTACGGTGCGTACACATAGAACGTCCGATGTAACAGGATCCTTTTTAACTGATCCGTCGCTACTGGAGGTAATATTCACACAGCATTTACGGAACCGATTTTAACGGATCCGTCGCTACTGGAGGTATTATTCACACAGCATTTACAGGACCGATTTTAACAGATCTGACGCTACTGGACTCTTGTTCTTCAGTGTATCTAGGAATGTGTATGTACTCTAGGAATGAGACCGGCAAATGGCGGCTGTGTGCAGCTCACTGCACCCCGCGCACCCCCGTACCAAACCTCGCGCGGTTTCGATCCGATAAAACGGATCAGTAGTTCAGTTGTGTGTGGGATTTTTTTCTGGATCCGAAATACTGTATTCTGTGTAAACTCGCTCATACAACTACATACGCTAATAACATATACGTTTTAACTTTATACCAGTAAAACGGACGTTCTATGTGTATGCGCCCTTACATAGGTAATAATACATACACTACTCAGTCGAAGACTTTATCAATCAACTAGGTTTCCTTACACTTTCGACAAATTACCTGCTAATTTTACACTGATAATTTTATAAGTAGGTACATACAATCTACTTATACATTACGCAATTAGATAAATTTCATTGAGTATTTCCGTATAAGAAACAGCGATTTCATTCGACAGACACGAGACGATACCAAGAATTTAACACTTCTTTTCTTCTTTAAGCTATCTTCCTGTCGACATTTATATACAAATTCATAGTTTTCATTATACCCCACAGAAGATTCCAAAGCCCTCACTCGTGCCACATCAGTGATAAGTGAACAAGAAGAAGAGGAATACCTAGAAAAGAAATTTAATGTAAGTATTCTACTTGAAAATTTCGTGCCATATTAAATGTCATTCACATACGTCAAATAGGTACTTTAGCTGATGCCCACAGATCCAACCACGTGGATTAACTGATAAACGATAACTTGTTTCCCGATTTTGATGTTACTGAGCCTTTGTACGTTCCAATATATGACCACGTAGCGTAGATCAACAGTCTAATCGATTTTGAAGTGCGTGGTTTATTATCTTCAGCAAAAAATCCCTCCTCCTTCGTTTTGGTATCTAAGTACCTCCTACGATATTGAAAAAGTCTTGTTTTTTAATTGGCTATAGTAGGTAAGTTAAAATATATTATCAATACAGGATGCTGAAGAAAATGATGAGACGGTGCCAGACGTTTCATTTTGGAGGGTCCTCAAATTGAACAAACCTGAATGGAAGTCGGTGACTGTGGCCAGCATCTGTTCCTTACTCAGCGGGTTTGCCTTGCCTCTTATTGCCGTTATATTTGGTGACTTTATTGGGGTAAGCTTATGTTACTAATGCTGTATAACTAAAATAAAAACCTAAGAAGAAACCGACTTTGGATACCAAAAGCTTCTCACTCTTTAGATCGGGGCACACTTCTCACTCTCATTAAATATGAACTACAGAAAAACAGTGACAATAACACGTTTGTTTTGCAGGACTTGGAAAATCCAAATTTGGAATCAATTTTAGATACTGTGCGAATGTATGCGTTGATATTTGTCGGAATTGGAGTCTTCTCTGGCATCTCGAATTTCATATCGGTAAATAATCAAATTATTAATAAATGTTTAGCACAATATATTACCATCATCATTTTCACTTGCAGTACACGTGGTTTTTGTAGGACTACATTATTGTAATGTATTTAAATACCTTTTTTGTTTAAAGGTATTTTTCTATGCCATTGCTGGAGAGTATTTGACGGAAAGGTTACGTAAGGTCATGTTCGAAAGGATATTGACATTAGAAGTGGCATTCTTCGATGACAAAAACAACGCTACTGGGGCACTGTGCGCCAAATTGTCGGGAGAAGCTGCAGCAGTACAAGGAGTAAGATTTTGCCTTTTTTATTCCCTTTCACTTTATAAATATGTAGTTAATTCGTAGAAACATCTAAAATGTTAACACTACCTCGAAAATCATCTTGAATAATCAACAGGTTCTTGTAACACAGATTTAGTGAACATTTCCGTTGCACTATCTACTCCTGACTTCTAACTCGAACCTACTGAACCCCTGACCCTTGGTCGAAAGCTTCGGTCCCCTATAAAAAATAACACTATTGATGTTTTAGGCTACTGGACAAAGAATCGGAACAGTTTTGCAAGCCGTGGGCACGTTTTCATTTGCCTTAATACTGTCACTAATTTATGAATGGCGAGTAGGGCTGGTCGCCTTGTCTTTTGTGCCTATCATCATGGCCGTATTGTACAAACAAGGAAGAATGACATTTGGTGAATCCGTTGGAACCGCTAAATCGATGGAATCTAGCTCTAAAGTAAGTTTCACTGATATGGAGCATCACATACCTACCTACTACTACTATCGTACTAGTAATACCTTTCATTATTATTTTTTCTAGATTGCTGTGGACGCAGTAGCCAATGTAAGAACAGTAGCTTCGTTAGGTCGTGAAGACACCTTCGTCCAAGAGTACGCTAAAAAGCTACTGCCAGCCCTAGAACTCGCCAAGAAATCCTCGCACTGGCGAGGCATCGTCTTTGGCTTGTCTCGTGGTATCTTCAATTTTGTAATTGCTGCATCTTTGTATTATGGAGCCACCCTTGTTATTAATGAAGGAATTCCATACAATAACATTTTTAAGTAAGTATCGTTTTAATTTCCGTGGTAATATCACTAAGAATTGCTGTGATGTGATGACTAAAAATACATTAGAAAATACTGCAAATATGAAACATTTCAATAACTTGTTCTAAGTGATTTCACTCTTTTTAGATCAGCGCAAGCGCTTCTCATGGGTGCGTCATCAGCAGCGCAGGCATTTGCGTTTGCACCAAACTTCCAGAAGGGAATCAAGGCGGCAGGCCGTGTCATCTTATTACTCAACCGCCAGTCTAAGATTGTAGACCCGGCACAACCAGCGGTCAATAATTTTGTAAGTCAAGTTACTGGCTTTTGTGTGTAACCGTTGATGACGTGGAATAGTTTTCTCGTTCCCGATCCCCATGGATACACCGATATTATAGGATAATATATAAAAAATAATTATAGGATACCAGGATTAAAAGTAGCGTCTACCATTCGAGAATAACACAGTTATTCTCTTAATTAAAGAATTTTCTTAATCGGTTCAGTACAAACATAGGATTCCTATTAGTAGGTGGGTCTATGTAAGTACCTATTGGATTTCCTAATACTATCACAGGTTTGTATATATAGTAGGCAGTTTTGTGAAGGTCTCTATAGTATCTATTATTTCTAGAGCGGTACCGGACGAGCTAGCCTACAAAACGTTCAGTTCAGATACCCAACACGGCCCAACATTCAGGTTCTGAAGGACCTATTCCTTGAGATCGAGAAGGGTAAGACTGTCGCCCTGGTGGGAGCCAGCGGTTGTGGCAAGAGTACGGTTATACAGTTACTGGAGAGGTACTACGACCCTGATGATGGCATTGTGGTGAGTACCATATGAGATGGGTTGTAGGTATGATTTTTTGTATACAACTTTTGATCTACTTTATTAGACCAGCTTCCCCAAAGGTAGATAATTATCAGTAATGGTGATTCGTATTGTGCTTTAACCAAAATTGCATAAATTCAGGCGCAAGATGGTGTTCCTATACCTAAGTTACGCCTTGTGGATGCAAGAAAAACTATAGGCTTCGTGCAGCAGGAGCCTATTCTGTTCGACCGAACCATAGGAGAAAACATCGCTTACGGAAGTATACATAAAGTTTCTATGGACAGCATCATAGAGGCGGCCAAACAAGCTAACATTCATAGTTTCATCACCTCTTTACCATTGGTAAGTCACACAAAGTAACGATGGATAAGTAAATGTACTAAGGTCTGGAAAATTTCGTTATATTAGATACCATTATATTTGCCTTTGACATACCCTATGGTTCGACTAAAGTAGAGCTAGAGTAAAGATAGTTACACGTTACACCTGCCGTGGTCATAGGCTTAGAAGAGATTAATAAGATAATAAAAGATAGCTATATATATATCTAGTCAACATGTATAATAATATTTCGCGTAAAGCTAATATTACAGAATAATATTATGATACCTATGTATTTTCATTCTATGATTAGAAGGCCAACCTGTAGCTCTGGATAGTTAAGGTTGGTACTATGGTCCTGAAAGTTGAAATTAAATTCAGTACCTACTTAGTTAGATATAGAAAAAGTATGTAGCGCATAAAAATTCTACAAGGCAATCCCATTTATTTTAGATAATAGAAGAATAATGCAGTTATTTTTCATTAGGGATACGAAACAAACATTGGATCTAAAGGAACACAGTTATCTGGTGGTCAGAAGCAACGGGTGGCCATCGCGAGAGCTCTCATACGTCGCCCTCAAATGCTTCTGCTGGACGAAGCAACCAGTGCTTTAGATACTGAGAGTGAAAAGGTAAATACAACTCTTTTTAACAGACTTAGAAAAGGTGAAGGTTCTCAATTCGACCGTATTTTTTTAAATGTTTGTTACCTCAGAACTTTCGACTGCGTGAACCGATTCTGATGATTTTTTTTTTATTTGAATGCTTCAGATTTGAATTTGGAACAGTTCTTTTTTGGTAAATCTATTTATATTTGGTTCGTCAAAAGGACGTCACACACCAGAAGTAAATTTCGTGGCGAAATCTAGCGAATTAGGCCCACTCTTCTCTATTTGACTGCACGTTTTTTGGCGATTCTCGCTTCTGATAGTATGAACAAGGCTAAACGATTTATTTTTTTCGTAGGTGGTCCAGGACGCTTTAGACGCAGCCAAGGCTGGCCGCACTTGCGTCATGATCGCACATCGTCTTAGTACAGTAAGGGACGCTGATGTGATTTGCGTAGTACACAATGGGCAGGTAGCTGAAATGGGCACTCACTCAGAACTTCTGGAACTGAAAGGATTATACTACAATCTAAACAGAAGAGGATACGCATGAGGCTGAAGACGCTTGTCAAAGTAACTGACTGATTGTCCAAATAATTAGCACGTTTTGTAGATTTATTGTATTTTGTACTTTATAGCTATGTGATAATTAGGATTTAATCAAAACACTATCCCAGTCTTACGAAGTTGCCAGAATTACGACAATGTAACTTTGTCGTTGTGGACTTTTAAAGTAAAAAAAATATTTTTAAAAAGCTAATTTCAAGTTGTGGAAATTAAAAATAATATATGAGACCATATCATAATAGTAGATTATACAACAAGTGAAAAAAAAGAAAATTTTCTTCGAGTACGCTCGGGATACAAGGAACGAGTTAAATTTTTTTTTCACGAGTAGTCTACTCTACTTTATACCATTGACTGCGAGAAAATAAAGTAAAGGTTTCCAACACCTATATTGTCTGATGGGGACGGGGGAGGGGGGGAGGTAACCTCAGCCTGCCAGTAGTTACGTTCAGCTTTCTTTTTTTTTGTAGTATACTTAGGTAATTCGTCTATTGAAGCTCGTTCCAAATTCAAATGTCATTATTCACTTGTGAGTAAATGAGCGTTTTATTCACTGTTATCGATGAATAAAGTTCACTTTTTCGAGGGGCAATGGTATAAAGTATATTATGATAAATAAATATATTATAAAGTATATAAGACCATACCATAAAGTAGGATTTGTAAGGTTTTTTTTAAATTACTTGTGAGGTACCGACCTAGGTATTGTTGATTAATAAAAAACACGGCAGGCCGATATATTTTTACTGTTTTATGATTATTTAAAAATACCTTTTTATTTTTATTGTAAAGAAAATATCTTTTATACCCATGGAATAAACCATATTTTCAGGTCTTAACTTTAATATAAGAACTCCTACCTATATACTATTAAGATTGATGACATTATAGATATTGTATGTATTATTTATTAGCTAATGGTTTTTATTTATCCGATTCCAGTAGAAATCGTAACTTCCCAGAATTGAAAGCTTACAGGCTACTATTGAATCATTGTGTATACAAACAAGCTATGGTATTTATAAGATAATTTACAAGCAAATGACACCCCAATAAATTTTAGATTGGTCACACTTTACGCAACGGAGACATCTGTGATTTACAATTGCACATTGTATTTCAAAACAATTAGGCATTCAAATTGTTTTGTTTTTACCCGAAGGGCCAGAAATCGAGGAGGGTAAAGTGTTTACAAACGTAGCTGTTCTTGTATCTTTTTTTTAGGGAAGTACGTAAGTAGTAGGTAGGACCTACTTATAATTTACCTTATCAGTTGTAGACCTTAACTCCCATTTAAACGAATGCTAAGGAATCTCAAGGAAGAATATCAGGAGCTGACTTTAGAGGAGGTATCCTATTAGATCTATGGTTTTACCGAATTTAAAAGTTTGGTAGTGATAATATGTTTTATATTCTATCTAACATAGATAATATAATAATAGGTATTATAATAGAAAAGAAGTGAAGAAAAATCATGATGGCGGTCCGTGAACTTGTAAGAAAAACTATAAAGGATTAGATAACTCTTTATAAACTTAAGACAAACGGGTCTTTTACGCGATTTTTGAGATATATAGGTACATACCTCTTTATTACCCGACGACCGACGTTTCGACCCTGTTACAAGAGCCGTGGTGACGTGGAATGACAATCAATAATCGCGTAAAATACCAGTTTCTCTAAGTTTATAGGTACTCAATGTGTACAAAACGCGAAAGTTTAAAAAAGTATTTAGATAACTCTGTTAGTTGAGGGGTTATAGAGGCTGTTATGGGTGACTACGCAACCTTATTCTATACTGGCCCGACACGTAGGTACATATAGGTATTTAAAATCCTACCTAGTACTTAGCCGGATTTTAAATACCTATGTAAAATCATTTGCTCAAAGATACGTTGCATAGGTGACATTTCCCTGCATTTGCTAGACATTCGCAAGCCTACAGAATAATAATTTAGATCGTAGGTTATAGGTCCCTAAAAGAAAGTTGGTAAAGTAATTTAACGATCCCGCATGAGAGAATAATACGAGTGTCGTCCTATCTTAGTTATTAATTAATAAAAATTACTTATTACAAGAAAAAATTGACGTCCAAGAGAGCGCCGTGCGTTGTCGAATATCTGATCAAAATACTCTTTACTAGAGATAATAAATTAATTGTTTTATTATGTCACTCCCTAACGCAATAAAAAACCGACAAATTACTACAGAATTGAGACATCCCGCTATCTCCCATATTAGATTCGTGAACGTTTAACGTATAACAACCGTCATAAGATAAAATAGATCCTATCAAAATCGAAATAGTCGTAGCCTAACTTTTTTTAACCCCAGCATGAGTTTATGCTAATGAAACCAAAAACAAATATTGGTATAAGCCAAATGTGTAACATACGATAAAAATAAATTAAATAATAAAGGGTATCGTTAAAATGGAAGAAATGCCCGTAATTTATCCACGAGTCACCTTTTAGGCATTCCGTGGATGCCTTCGCGGCGGGGTCTCTCCTGCTCTAGACGCGATATCCAAATAAAAAGGCGCCACAAAAAGACGTATTCAATAAGTCGTGCGTCCATTACTGAACGTAATCGATAAGATAAATTACTCATTATAAAATCTGTAGACCCACAAACGAATTAGAAACTACACATTTTTTTTTCAAGTACCTACTTAGTTATATAAATACTATAAATCGGTTGCATGCACCGGAAATAAAGCTTTAAGCGAGCATAACAAGTGGTAGCTACTCCACTATATTACGAATTCGCTAAACATCATGAAGTGAACCTATGGCGCGTGTCTTAAGCACAATAAAACTAGGTTAATATATTTTTTTAATTTCTGATTTATTGAGCTGTAGCGAGCCGAAGGCGAGCGAAGCTCCTATTACATACTTACACTCGAGGGTTTTCACTTGATCGAATACTCCTCCTGAACGGCTGAACCGATCTTCCTCAAACTTTGCATGGTGGCAGTGACCATGCTCGTGTGTGCATATATCTGAAATCAGAAACATCGAAGTGACCACGGAGGAATAATCACCGATAAACCTGTTCCAGGAGGACTTAGACAGTTATACAGAGAGAACTACACATAATGCGCGCGCCATACATAATTTTGACCTTAAAAGAGGTCAAATAGACCATAAGTTCAAAAAAAAGAAATATGAAACAAAAAAAAGTTTAGACAGTCTCGCTTCGGCTCAATTTTGCACTGCAACCCGCCGTGCACACCTAGTTTTTTTTGAACTGTAGGTCTATTTGACCTCTTAGGTCGGTAAGGTGTAATTCTCTCGGTATAACTGTTTAAGTCCTCCTGGAACAGGTTTTTCGGTGATTATTTCTCCGTGGTCACTTCGATGTTTCTGATTTCAGATATATGCACTCACGAGCATGGTCACTGCCACCATGCAAAGTTTGAGGAAGATCGGTGCAACCGTTCAGGAGGAGTATTCCGTCAAGTGAAAACCCTCGAGTGGAGTAATAGGAAAACCGGCCAAATGCGTGTCGGGCCACGCATAGATCAGGGTTCCATAGCCAGTAGGACCGTAGGACCCATAATAGCCTGTATAACTTCTGAACTAACAATTAAGTAATAAACTAATAATCTCCTTAGCCCCTTTCAATCTGGGTTTAGGCCAGGTCACAGTACTGTGACGGCACTCCTTAAGGTGACCGATGACATACGTTGGGCTATGGAGAATAGGTATCTCACGGTATTGGTGCTACTGGACTTCAGTAGGCTGTGGCCTGGTTTAAATCCTATCTTCAGGGCCGCTCGCAGTGTGTTCGCTATAATGACCAAGTCTGAATTGTGTAATCTTGCTGCGGGTGTACCTCAGGGCGGTGTACTTTCTCCTCTTTTGTTCTCCATCTTCATCAACTCTGCAGTTCGGGTTATTTCTTCCAAATTCCATCTGTACGCAGACGATCTACAGCTTTATAGGCATTTTACTCTTGACGAGTGTCGGACTGCCATCGCTGCCACGAATAACGACCTGAGTGCTATCAGCTTATGGGCAAGGTCCTACGGCCTTCACATTAATCCATCCAAGTCTCAGGCTATTGTTATTGGCAGCCGGCAGATGTTGGCAGGGCTGGATACGGGATCTCTGCCAGCTATATTGCTGGACGACATTCTAATCAAGTACTCCGATACCGCTAAGAACTTGGGAGTTTTCTTTGACGGCAATTTGTCTTGGGTTGGTCATATTAATGAGGTCAGCAAAAAGATTCACTTTACTTTTCACACGTTAAAATGTCTACAGAGTTTCTTGCCTCTGGACACCAAAATTACACTGGCCCAGGAAGGACTTTCGCAAGGAACTCAAGTGGCTCCCAATCCGCCTTCGTAGGAATACTCGGTTATTATGTCTCCTCTTCAATGTCCTACACAATCCCTCATATCCTTCCTACCTGCGGGAGCGGTTCACTCTGATGCGCGCATCAGATGAACCGTGCCGGCCTCACCTCTCCTACCGCCTCAACTGTCCTTCCCATAAAACCGATTTCTTTTCCTACTCTTTTTCTGTTCATGCTGTTCGGCTGTGGAACGCTCTTCCGGACGATATAAGGAACTGCAAAACTGTTTTTGTCTTCAAGAAGAAAGTGAAGGAACACTATCTCGCTTCCCTTCCTTAACTATTTGTATGTATGTTTATGATAAGTTAATATGTATGTATTTGTGTATTTATGTAGTTATAGTGTATGTAAGTTAATTAACCTTAAGTTTACAACCGTACCAACCTGCACACACACCACCAACTGATTGAACTCACTTCTCCTGTCCTAGGCCCATTAGAAGAGATCTCTTTAGAGATAAGTGGAGCCTTTGTATACATGTTTATAATATCTCTATTCACAATATTGTTTATACTGTGTGTACATAAATGAATAAATAAATAAATAAATAAATAAGTAGGTATCTAAAGTTTTTCTTCGAAGTTCATTACTATGTCCTACGCGATCACGATTTTTATTTTTATTTTTGAACCTGCCTTTCTGTTTTAGCAAAAAAATGCCCTGTAAAGTTGACTACGCGGGATAAAACCCGACCCGCTGGCGCCACAGGGAATACTTCAGAGTGCGTACCTGAGGACCCCGGCAATGAACGTAGCGGCGGCAGCAGCTTTGGGCCGCGGACTTAAAAATAAAGGGGGTAAACGCGAGAAAGAAATTTCCCTGCTTGTTACCCCAAAATATTTTATAAAAGCGAGAAAAAAATCATCCCAGTTTACAGGTAGGAGGCCGAGGTACCCCAAAAAAATTCGACGTGGTTTATCTAAATTTGTACCTAAAATAAAATTTTACGTAGGTTTTTTTTTGTTCAATTCCGCGGCCCACGGCTGCGGCCGCTCTAACGTCCGTTTCCGGGCGTCTCTGGTTCACATGCAGAAGGTATTTCCAGTGGCGCCCGGCGGTACCTACTTACCTAGGTAGTTTATATTTAGTTAAGGAAGGTATCAGCTCCGCCACTGGTAAGTAATGCTTCCGAGTGCGCACCTGAGGCGCCCGGCAATGGACGTAGGGGAAGCCGCGGCCTTAGACCGCGGATAAATTCAAAAGCCCCCCAAGTGCGAGTCGGACTCGCGCACAAAGGATCCGTATCTAAACAGCAAAAAAATTACGTTTGTTGGATTGTATGGGAGCCCTCTTTTAAAATCTGAAATCTACTGATTACCACGTTATAGGTTTTGTATTGATTATACTAGTGAATCTGATAGCATAACAGTAGGTATATGTATAATATAAAGTGAAATTCTGTTTTTAGTATTTGTTGTTATAGGTACCTAGAGGCACCAGAAATACATCATATGGGAAAATTACAACTTTCTAACTATCACGGTTCATAGATACAACCTGGAAACGGACGGACAACATAGTCTCAGTAAGTGTTCCCGTTTTAACTTTTGGGTACGGGAACCTAAAAACAGGTATCAGCAGAACCCTAAAAGCAGATGTTATCTTAAATTTTTGCTCAAAAATACACTACTAGTGCCATCTATGTTCGCTACACTACAAACACCACACACAACTTTCACATGTGTGAACCGCCATCTATTGATTATTAGATGAATGATTTAGGAAAGGTGTTCATATTTTTTTATCAGTCGCGTCCGTAATAACATTAATTAATTAATCGAGGTGCATGAGTTGCGTCCGTAAGTCGCATGAATCTGATTGAGTGACAGATGAGATTTTGATGCGACTTTCATTCGCAGATTCCGGAATCTCCCGAGATTCTCGTGACTTACGGACGCGAGTGATAATTCTTAGAATCAGCCAATCAGTCTTTTGACTGACGACAGATACCGCAAGCTGTCAATGTAGTTGTCGCGACTTGTTAAGGTTGGAGCTTATGTTCTTTCCCAGTCTTCTGTCTCACCCTTTAAGCACTCAACTATTTTAGACCTAGACCAAACAAAATTCTTGGTCCCACATGTAATTTAACTATGGTGCAACCATAGATATAGTATGAGCGAAGCGAGCGCCATCCAAGTCTCTGGGTGCAACCAAGTCATCAGTTCTGCAGTTTAGGCAGTGAACGTTTCGTTCACTGTTTAGATGTGTAGGCAACAAATGAAGTTGTAAACTTTTAAAATATTTAACTCCATGACAGCGAAGAGTAATCACTATAAACATTCAGCCATCAGCCACAAGGAATACTTCATGAGTGCGCCCTGCTATGGACGTAGGGGCGGCTGCGGCCTTGGGCGGGGACTCATAATATCCATCCATGCTCTTAAAGAAGTCTAGTTTTGTCTCTCCTTTAAATTTTTGATAGGAACAGCAAGGAAAGAATAATTAGGACAATAAAAGAAGCAAGATATCCTGTTTCTTAATTTTTATTGGTAAATTCACATTCAAATTATAGATCACGTCGAAGACATATTACATTATGGGATTTCTACAGACAAAATTTAGAAATTATTTGCTATGATACTGCGTCGGTACTTCTCAATTTCTAAATCTACGGCTCCATTACCTACTTCGATATTAGGGTGCGTAAATGCTTCAAACTTTCAGTGTCACGAGTGATGCAACGACTCGCGTCAGAAAATAGAAAATCGAAAATACACAACGTTTACGAAACGAATTCACGATACAGAACGGACATCAAAAATATCTCTATGTTATAATAGACTACTCTCACATAATCGACACAAAAGACAAAACGCGTCGCGAGTCACGGCGCGCGTGACGCAGTCGAAATACGTGATCGAAATTTAACTGTCGATTACACCGTTGACGATCGCGAACCATAGTCGCGGAACTAGACACAGGCGTCTGAGAGACGTACCTCTGCACACGCAGCGAAGAAAGGAGTAGGGCCGGCCAGCCGGACGCTGAGATTCTAAGCTGGCCGATATGTCGCACCGCACTCTCTATTGTTAAATTATTTTAAAATAGTCACAGGTAAATTTCCGTCCAACATCGGGTTAACAAATTAAATATATATATATTAATCTAGAAAGTTTGACATCCATCGTCTGTGGAGTCTACTCCTGGAGTAGATGTCAAAAATCCCTAATCTGTGGCATATACTCCTGGAGTAGATTCGGCCGGCCGACGTCTGCCGAGCTAATTTCAACTGTGACGTTAGGTTAGACGTGAGTATGTGGTGGCGTAGCGGTGCGAGGCGAGGACGACAGAGTGAACTTACGAGTCCCACCAGTCGGGCCCGCCGGAGCTGCCGCCGCCGCCGCCGCCGTACGAGCCGCCGTAGTTGCCGCCGTACGAGCCGCCGCCGTAACCGAAACCTGGAAACATTACACGATATGGTCGCTTGCTATGGCGCTATTTGAAATATAAAACTTGACTTGTGACGACTGCGCCATGAAAAGTGTGATGAGGCGAGACGAAGTTAGTGAAGATAGAAAGAGTATAACATTATGTATATTACTATAGAGGGCATGAGAGGTGTGAGCGAGCACACATTATATAGCTCTCAACAAGTTTTTCTAAGTCGTGTGGTCTAAAGCTCACTCGTTTTATATTTCAACCACCATGACACAAATTAAAAACTAATAACCAATCTATACTAATATTATAAAGAAGAAAGATTTGATTGACTGCATTGAATAGGTTCCATTAACTAATGAGCCGATTTTGAAAATTATCTACCTACCCCTCTATAGGCTAATTTATGCTCCAGTAATATGTTTCCATGGGAATTGGGAATGAGGAAACAATATCACACGGGCTAATCAGCATCCAAATATCATAATAGCGAGCTAGTGATTTCATACAAGCTAGATATACCTCGCGTCACATAAGAAGAACGCTGACCTTCAAGCTGCGCAGTAGACAATTTATCGATCTATATGTATGTATCCCACTCTCAACGACTGACTGACGTTCTGTTTACGTGAACACTAGTATAGTAGAGTAGTGGTATAGTAACCAGAGCCTATAGTAGAAGGTCCAGCAGAACGTGGCGGCTGTCGCGGCTGAGTACGGAAGTCCCTCGCGGCGAAGCTGGTGCTGCTAGCGCCGAACCGTCCGCCGCCGGACCGGCTGCCGCCCGTGCGCCGTCCGCCGCCGGCCAGACGACCGTCCGCCGCCGTGCTCGTCAGCCAGCTGTAAGAATACTCACACGGTTACGGAATGTGTCATTGTTTAGTCGTGGCATCATTTATTTTTTAGGACATGAGAAAAGTTACTAATTGTTAACCGACTATAAGAATTAGATATATATTTTTATGTTTGTTATTTTAATTTGATCCTATTCCGACAAATATTTGATCCCATTCCGGTACTTTAAAGTCGGTTTTTGTGTCAATGTTTGACATATTTTTTAGTTGCCAATTTGAATACGGTAAGTTTGTGGTTAAACTCCTCCGAAACGGGTTGACCGATTCTCATGAAATTTTGTGTGCATATTGGGTAGGTCTGAGAATCGGACATCTATTTTTCATCCCCTAAATGTTAAGGGTAGTCCACCCCTAAAGCATAATAACGATTGCCGGGTCAGCTAGTATTTTATAAAAATTAAAACTATAAACTAATTTGCACGATTTTAAGATCATATTATAAATTCAATAAATATGCAAATATTTTTTAATTAGCCTGTACTGTTCCATTGTTGGGCAAAGGCTTTCCCCAACACCAAATAAATTTCCAAAAAATCTATTATATATTTGGTAATACAGCGCACAAAATAAAGGTGTGTACTTGTGGCTCAGAGGTAATAGAACCCTGGGCTATGAAGTAGGTTTCTACTAGTTCTGCTGTTGTGATGAGTGATGGTGATGATGACTTACTTGGGCACATCCTGTTTGGCCTCGATGAGCAGCTGCACAAGTTCCCGGGCGAGGCCGCGGTTGGTGTCGTTGAAGAATGACGTGGCTACACCGAGGTTGCCCATACGACCGGTACGACCGATACGATGCACGTACTCCTCCACGTCCGAGGGAAGGTCAAAGTTGATCACGTGACGCACGTGAGGGATATCCAACCCTGGGGGAGATACATCAAACATGTTAGTTAATAATTACCATTATTATGATTCTGATTCTGATATGTAACAAAAACATTGGTCAACATTTGCAATTAGCAGCATGAATTGCATACCTAGTTATAGTATACAACTTCTGAAGAACTAGTTCTAATTGACGATGGAGATTTTAAAATCGATCCATTTCAAAATGTACTCTGTTTCGTTAGGTAGGTGTTGACGTGCTTTTGACACTGTCACATATAACTAAATTTAAAAGTAATACAATTCAACAACTGCATCTCTATTGACTAACATTTCTCTTAGTCGAATTCCATGTGTCATTCGTGAAACTCAAAAGCACGTGAATCACCATTTTTAAAATTTACGTTTAGATAACTAAATTTCAGAATTTTTTTTTAGTAAGTCTGCATAGTTTCCGAGATATCGCGAAAAAAAGTGTTTTCACCCCTATTTCCAAGATGGCGGCCGGGGGACAAGGGTGGCGACCCCACACACATGTCCCAAAAATAAAATTGCGTCCTCTAAAAAATGCAATATTCGGTCCTTAAATTGTAACATTTCAATGGACTATATATAGATAAGTTAAGTCACTTTCAATTGACTATATATAGGTAAGTTAAGTTACCTCTAGCTGCGACAGCGGTAGCGACGAGCACAGGCGTCTGTCCCGTGCGAAACCGACGTAGCGCATCTTCACGTTCGCGCTGTGTTCTGTCGCCGTGGATAGACGTCACCGGGTAGCCCATACCGTACAGGTACTCCTCCAATTGGTCAGCACCTGGACATAAGATACAACTGAATTGGTCGGCACCTGGACATAAGATACAACTGAATTGGTCGGCACCTGGACATAAGATACAACTGAATTGTATTTCAGATGACTTATGACCGTAACATGTTTGTGAAATATGTTGTTTTCTGAGGGTTACAGGTCTATTATTTATTATACACTAGGAGACGCCCGCGACTTCGCCCTCTAAATCGCGACTTCACCCGAAAATCTCTTCAAGTAATGTGCGTCCGTGAACAACTTTCAACTCGAGAACGGTAAGAGCTAGAGACTCAGTGTAAACGCCAATCGACTTAGCATAGTCGAAAACCCCCCCCAAAATGAACTTGACCTTTGACCTCTGATCTCAAGGTCAAGGTCAAAATGAGGTCAAATCGAGAACGGTAATAGAGACTGAAGACCAGCTGCAATCAACTCAGCATGATCAAAGACCTCTAAAATGAACTTGACCTTTGACCTCTGATCTCAAGGTGAAGGTCAAAACGAGGTCAAACCGAGAACGGTAAGTTAGAGACTCAAGACCCGCTGCAATCAACTCGGCATGGTCAAAGACCTCTAAAATGAACTTGACCTTTGACCTCTGATCTCAAGGTCAAGGTCTTTCGAAAACTAAAATATATGGCAAATTTTTGCCATATTTTTAACTTGTTATAATATGTAGTGAAGATAGTGATGTGATAGTGATTGTGATACATTCTATTTCACGATGTCCGTTTGGCACTCTAAAAGTTCTAAGAATTCAATTTTGGAAAAAAAACTTGGTTCACCCAGTCCAAAGATACGAGGGTAACAAACATAAAAAAAGAACAGTAGAATTGAGAACCTTCTTTTTGTCGGTTGAAAAGAGCCTCGTGAAATTTAAATAAGAACTACTTTAATACGAACCTTTTTTGGTTTCAACGAACACCAAGACAAGCTGATCTTCCTCGTTTTGTGCATTTTGCAATAAATTAGAAGCGTTCAACAAATCGAGCAAGAAAGAGCGCTTGTCTATTTCCTCCACCCACACCACCTGAAATTATATTAATAAAAAAGTCAAACATTGACCCAAAAACCAACTTCAAAGAACCGGACCAAATAATATTCGGAATGGGAAAACTCGGAATCAGTAGCTTTCAATTAAAAAAAAATTTCAAAATCAGTTCAATAAGTCGAAAGACAACATAAAAAACAGTCTAATTGAGAACCTCCTCCTTTTTTGAAAGTCGGTTAAAAAGTAGATATCTATCTATCATCATTCACCGAGCCTTTTCCCAACTCAGTTGGGGTCGGCTTTCCAGTCTAACTGCAATTCGGATGAACTTCGATATTTTCCGTGAAGCGACTGCCATCTGACCTCCACAACCCATGGGCGATATCGAAGTTCTGTAGTTAGACTGTATTTTTTATTTAGGGCTCCAACTATACCTAATGATTGCCATAGATGTTCATATGAGAACCGGGACCGGCGCGACGGTTTAACGTGTTCTTCGAGGCACAGAGGGGTCTGTGTCTTAAGAATTGGTCACCCATCTTAAGACCGGCCTGACTAGATATTGCTTTATCTTTGCAATGTGTTAACATTGTCGGTTCTAATTCTAGTATCTAGTTATTAAATAAGTAAATGATAACAACCTTTTGGGTGATATTTTCAGAAGTCGATCCCACACGTCCAACAGCAAGGAAAACATAATTAAATAAGAAATCTTGCGCCAACACTTGGATTTGTTTAGGGAAAGTAGCAGAGAACATGAGCGTCTGTCGCTCGCCCGTCTTAGGCATAGTGTGACTCTCGACTATCTTGCGTATCTGGGGTTCGAACCCCATGTCTAACATGCGGTCGGCCTCGTCGAGGACCAAGTGGCGGCAGTGGTCCAGGACCACGCGTCCCCGGGTCAGCATGTCCACCAGTCGCCCCGGGGTGGCCACGAGCAGGTGGCAGCCACGGTCGAGCTCGCGGAACTGCTCGTGTATAGGAGACCCACCATACCTGTGATAAAGACAAATAGATAAACATTGAACGGTTATCTTCTTTCTCCAGTAATTTTACAATAAGAATCGCAAAACCGATGAAGTGCTTAGTTTTTCGCGCACGAAGGGTTCCGTAACATACATCTATAAAAATCACGTTTGTTTTTTTTTATATTTGTTGTTATTGTTGTTGCCGCAACAGAAATATTAATCATGTCTGAAAAATTCAACTGTCTATCACGGTTCATGAGATATAGCCTGGTGACAGACGGTCGGACGGACAGTGGAGCCTTAGTAGTAAAGTCCCGTTTTACCCTTTGGATACAGAACCCAAAAAAACGATAGTCTTGGCACAGACTTGAACCAACAACTGTTCCCTTTACAGAAGAAACATTCCACCAACTGTCCAAGACACCACTAGCACAAGACATCAACACTCGCGATCATTGTGCGCGACTTACGGCGTCGTCGCTTACAGAGCGCCATCTACCGCCAGCAGTTTAGGAACATCGTTATGATATGTGTGTTATTATTCGTATTATACTTACACGACACAAGGGCGAACACGAGAGCGATAGGCGAACTTCCTAGCCTCGTCGTATATCTGAGTAGCGAGTTCTCGCGTCGGGGCAAGCACTAATCCAAGCGGGTACTGTTTGTACTGTTTGCGATTTTGCTGTCTGTTAAATGGCCTGTCAAGGCAGAAATGTATTCATTATTCCTTAAAAAACATACCATAGTACTATGTAGGCAATACACACTCACCCCATGTGTTTCACAGGGCCCGCTTCGTATATCTGATTGAGTATAGGTACGAGGAAAGCGGCAGTTTTGCCGGAACCGGTTTGGGCGCAGGCCATCACGTCTCTGTGTCCCAACACTATGGGGATCGCGTACTTCTGCACGGGGGTCGGCTTGTCGTAGCGAGCGTGCGCTATGTTCGAACGCATTATTTCCGTCAGGTTAACATCCTCAAACTGAAATTGTAAAAACACGTAAAACATTGTCACAACTACCGACTTCAAATTACCAGACGGGGACCAAATAATTGTCGGATTGACGAAATGATGAATGAAATATTTTACAAAAAATATAAAGTACAAAAACTATGGCCAGGTTTGAACAAGCATCATTATCCTTTTAGGGGAAATGCCTCTTAGTAGGTCAGTTGAGTTGGTTTAATGTAAACTTAAGAAAAAAACTATATGGGATGGGCATTCGATAGGTTTATGTTTAGGGTTGCCAGATACCTAATTATATTGGAATTAAATAGTAATAATAAGATGTATTTATTATAAAGAACACTACATACACTGGTGATGAATTCTGGGACGCGATCGCCGCTGGCCTCCACCGGTATATCCTCGTATTTGGAGAAGTTGATGCCCGTGTTGCCAGTGCCAAACAACTCCAACTCCTGCCGCTCGTCGCGAGGTAGCGGGATCGTCCAATCGTTCTAGAAACACATTATATTTGTTAACCACACGTCAACCGCCACATAAAAATTGACTTAATTAATTGCAGGGAGAATCTTTATCCTGGGGTTGACTGATTTACCTAATTGATAAAACAGGAGAAATCGTGTACATTTAAAAATATAACAAAATAAATTATAAAACATAAAAAAGGTGTTTTTTATTCTTGTCTATATGTATGTACAATCGAGGTTCAAAAGTTAATTCCTGTGCTGGCACACATGTTACATTCCGCTAAATAGAACCTCTGAAGTTTAAGCATCAGCATACCGTCATTCTGTTCCTAGCGGCAAGCGATAAGCGACAATAGCGAAAGCGCGACTTACTGCTTTGTATGGATTTGCATGGACAGCATTCCGTTCCTAGCGATGGGCAACCGGTGAGCGTGGCTACCAATACAAATCCATACTAAGCAGTGTTTCGCGCTATCGTGGTTGCGCAGCGTGTGCCGCTAGGAACCGATTGCTATCTTAATAATGGGAATGCACGTTTGACCCTTGAGTGTACATACTAAACTCTGAAGAACTGTACTTACACGATTACCTACCTCGTCTCTGCGGGAACTAGTGCGCCGCACATCGTCGGATGGCCAGCGAGAGCTGCGCTCCTCGGTGCGCGGCTCCGGCTCCTTCCAGCGGTCGTTACGCGGCGGCGGGGGCTCGTTGAAGTCCTCGTCGCGTCGTATGTCACGGGACTCGCGGGAGCTAGTCGTGCTGCCGCCGCCCGCGCCCGTCCCCCCGCGACCGCGGTCCGACCATCTGTTGTTCTCGGACTCCACCCACCGTTCTGAATCGCCATTTTGGTATCCTGAATCACGACCTGCATACGATACCACCGTCGGAGATCAGTGCCTAAGAAAACTCGGTGTCGTTCTATGAAGATGAAGTAACTTTGTCAACTTTTATGTACGAGTTATCAAACTGATATTAAATAAATCAGAACAGTAAAGGTAAGAATTTCAATTTTGTAGTCTATTTTATTACAATATTAAAATTAATATCTTAAAACAAAAAAGAAGGTGCTACCTCGGTCCCTGCGCGGGTATCGCGAGTCTTGCCCGCGGTCGTAGTCACGTTCGCGGTCGTCGCGTCGACCACCACGGTCGTACGTCCTAGTGTTGCCGCTTGCCAATGATGAACGACCGTCCCGTTGATCGTCTGAACGGGCGTCTAAGCTTGAACGCTTAGACTCTTCCCCTGTACATGGAAATTAGTAGATATATCAAGAAATGAAGCCATATTTTCGGCTTCATTTTGTGACAACTACTAATGATACCAACTTAGTAGTTAGTAAGTACCTTCCCTATGCTAGCTCTATATGTAAATATGTACATTATAATATTGTCAATATCTCTGAAAACTCTTGACTTCGTCGACGCACTTACTACTAGCTAGTACATAGCCTCTTGTCATCATGTCGCGGAATGTATTCAGTAGAAATATTTGCCATAACATTATATGTATAGACAGGTATATATTATAAATAGCATTAATCTATGATAAGGTTAGGTAATACAAGTTGCACATATCAGATTTCAGTATTGTAGAGATCAGTGTAAGGTAACGACTATAATCTACACTTCAAGAACTTTCCTAGTCTGAAAAGACGTGATGACACGCCCTAACCTGGCACCGTGACGAAAATACTCTCATGATCATTTCTTTTTTATTTTAATGCAACGCAAAGAAAAATTATTAAATTACAGAAGTACAATGAATTCAGTGAGCATGGTACAACGGCATTACTGATTCCGAAAGGAATAACTTCCAGCAGCCCTGAGGACAATCTCTTCCAGCAGGCCTGAGGACAATCTCTTCCAGCAGTCCTGAGGTGTCTAGTGACTGGCAGAATGTGGGGCGTATTACGAGTAACCACCCCTGCCTAGCCCTTTGGAGATAAAGACATGATTCTGACCTAATTACCAATCAGTGTGTTGTATTGACAAGTGAATTAATATTTCACGATATAAATTGGGTCTATCACTAACAATATACATGATAAGAAAAAAAAAGATATAAAAATCATTACTCCACATTCTACACGCAAACATTGTTTTAGTTTTATTTTCTAGATTAAACAGATTTATTCAACTTTGTGTCAGACAACTGATACCGATTGAATAACTCGGGCAATATGATAATCAAAATGGACTAGTTTCTGAAATTCGCGATACACAGTGCATAAGTCAGAGCTCTGTAGTGAAGTTCATCTCAAATTTACACAAAAAAGTAAAAATGTAATACGAGTAGAACGGCAGTTATTGGACCCGATTACAATTTCGTGTCAAAGGTGTTTGTAACTCCTCCAAAACGACTTAGCCGATTTTTATTGTTTTGCGTAATCTTAGATGTTAGGTACATTTTAGGTCGTTAACAATTTTTTATAACCGTTAAGGTAACATTCCGCGGGACACAGCAACTGCAATGCCGCGCGGCAGTAAAGCCCTTCCCGCGGCAGTTAAATTTGCTGCGATTACAGACGACACTACATACTATGTTGTATTAATTTGTATGAATGATACCGATTCCGACATACGCGGCAACCGCCGCGCGGCACTTGCAGTCGCCTATGCGCGGCGGCAGACGGCACTACCACGCCAAATCTGCCGTAGCATTACCTACTACGTAAAAATAGGCCCATCTGTCTCTACACAGATAAATAAATTGCAGTGTCTGTTTGTTATTCCAAATGAAACTGCTTCTTACTAACTAAATGCATATGAAAGTAATAAGACAATTTTGGTCAAAGCAGTCCAGATGGACGTCCGTCCATTTGGACTGGTCGCATGGATTTTAATACATTTAGAAATCCCTTTTATTCCTCGCAAACTAGATAATCTAGTCAAATCTAGTGAACTAAAAGAAATGTTTTGTCTATTTTCTGTTTGCATTAATCCCTGAAATAGCTGTATTGATTTTTATCGAAGCCCAGGAATTCAAAATGTTAATAGTTATACAATCCTGCAGTTACATGTTTTTCTCAACACAGTACTGAATATATGAATGTATTTGTGTTTGAGAATTATTTACTTTTATTATTGTTTTGACTGCCTCGGTGGTGCAGTGGTATGTGTATGGTCTCACGATCAGAATGTCTAAGCTAAATGTCCAATAGTGCAAAACGTCTAACAAGCAGTTAGTCTAATTAGCAAAACGTCTATGTAGCAAAACGTCCAACTATCAGATGGTCTGTACAGACCATCTATTTTGCAAATAGTCAGTTTTTAAATGTGTACACTCATGATAAAAAGTAAAAGTCATTTGTAAATAAGTACATTAAATTATTTGATAAAAAATCTGGCTGGTGGTTGGTCAGAGGGGTAAAAAGCAAGTACTCTCTTAAATATTATTACGATATTAGTGCAAAAATGCATTTATTCACCTAATATCCTTTTGATGTTGCCAAGGTTCATCAAAAATTCAAATGCACTAACTTTTTGATCCTCAAGCTTTTATATTTGACATTAAACATGGTGTCAATCTTTCTTCTCTTATTACCATCAAATAACAACTTTTTGTATTTGCGATCTTGCCAAAGCGCTTTCTTTCTAAGAGCTTTGAGGAATAGTAGCAAGGATTGCTTTGATTTTATATTCGTGTTGTGTCGCCTGTGCCAACTTTCGAGTGCATTGTTTGTACGAAAATTATAATTACTAGACAGTTTATTATATCGGCCAGAGACTGCAGCCATTGTCTTAAAGTGGGTGCAAAGGGGCCCTTCTTGCATCTATCGGGCCCCAGCGACCTCATCTGCTAGTGGCGCACCTGCTGATTAACGGACGAGGTTCGTATATTACGGTACCCATGTGGTGGCTTCGTCCCCTACGTGGATTCCAGGTGGTACAACAGTGTTGGTCCGGGGGGGTACCACCATGCAGCTGTGCTAAAGCCCCCCAAGTAACCCAGCCCAGGCTGGGTTGCCTTAGGGGTTCAGCAGCTGCACTGCCGGGCCCGGGGCGGTGTATGCTGCGGCAGGCAGGGGTCAGCGGGGGCGAAGCGGAGTCTAGTGTGGGCGGTGTGGGTCGATTCGCCGGACAGGGAGACCCTTAGCAACGGCGTTGCCGCGGCCGCCCGCAACATAGTCATGGGACCAACCACCCCAGTAGGCTGCCCCACATGTTGCGCATAATCCTGTTGTGGGGTCGCCGCTCCGGGTGGTAACCGGTGTGGGGTAGCGGCGGCCTTGCATCAGGGGGGTTTGGGAGCCCTTCCGTCCGGCGGGTCGGCTCCGACCTAACCACACGGTTCTAGACGAAGCTAGCCTCTGCACTTTGTCACTTACTGTCGCACCAAATATCGCCCTGTCTTCACGCTTCCCCATATCTAATTATGACAGTGCAACAATTTAATAGACGGTACACAGCGGCCCCTAGAAACCCCACAAATTTGACTTCTTTTGAGGTGGAGTTCGCGAATATCCGCGGACTCTATGCGAACCTCAATACCGTCCACCATCACCTGGAGACGGAACGACCTTCTGTGATGTTCCTAACGGAGACACAGATACGCCACCCTGACGACACGTCATACCTGTGTTACCCGGGCTATATCATTGAGGAATAATTCCGCGATAAAGCCGGGGTGTGCGTGTTCGTTAGGGCGGATGTTTGCTGCCGCCGGTTGCGCTGTTTGGAGAACCCCTCCTACTCCGTCCTTTGGCTGCACGTGGATCATGGCTCCATGAGCCAGATCTACGTGTGCGCCTACCGCTCCCACACAGGGGACACTGGGACAACAAGGCTTTTCGAATACCTCAGCGAGATGGCTGACGACGCGCAGGTGCGGTTCCCTAATGCTGACCTGGTTTTCCTGGGAGACTTTAACAGTCATCACGTTGAGTGGCTGGGGTCCCTTAGGACAGATCATGCTGGACGAACCGCCCATGCATTCGCTCTCTCCCACGGGCTGACCCAGATGGTACAGGGGATCACCCGGATACCTGACAGGTCAGACCACACACCCGCCTTGCTGGATCTACTGCTGACGAGTCGCCCAGCCCATTACAGTGTGTTGGTACGCACCCCACTGGGTACTTCCGACCACTGTGTGGTGCATGCCAGCTTGAAAGTGCCACCTCCTGCTTGTGCTGAGCAAATGACTCGACGATTATGGCACTACTCGTTGGCAGACTGGGACGGTCTCCGCGATTACTTTACGTCCGTCCCGTGGAGCCAGCGCTGCTTTGTATAGAAGGCGACTTCGGATAGCGCTGCTGCCGTTGCTGGCGAGATCAGTCTAAGGATAGAATATTATATCCCATACACTGATGTCGCCAGCATCCGTAAAGCCCGCCCCTGGTTCGGGCGTGAATGTGCCGAGCTGTTCAGAAAAAACAGTCGGCATATCGCGCCTGGGTCAGGGCTCGGGCGGCACGTGACCCGAACGTGGGCCGCCTCAAAGCAGCGTACAATAGGGCCACTAGGTTCAGCAAGCGGGCCTTCAAGAGAGCGGATGCCCAGCGCGTCGCGCGGCTTGGTCAGGAGCTCACATCCCATCCCACGGGCAGCCGTGGATACTGGCAACTGGCCAAAGCCGAGCAGTCCAATTTTTGCCAAACCTCGCTGCCACCACTGCGTCTTCCTGATGGATCACTGGCTCACAAAGCCCAAGAGAAGGCGGACATGCTCGCAGACCTCTTTGCGGCTAATTCCCGGGTCGACGACCGTGGCCTGCAGGCCCCCGCCATCGCCAACTGTGGCCACACTATGTCTGATATTGTTATCAGGCAATGTGATGTACGGACAGTGCTGCGGTCACTCGACACGCGGAAAGCCAGTGGCCCTGACGGCATTCTGGCGGTGGTGCTTCGAAAATGTGCTGCTGAGTTGTCTCCAGTATTAACGCGTCTATACCGCCTGTCATACTCTACAGGGCTCGTGCCGGAGGTCTGGAAAGAGGCGAACGTACAACCGATCCAGGCAACTATCGACCCATAGCTGTCACCTCAGTCCTTTGCAAGGTGCTTGAGCTTATTATCAATAAGCAGCTCATGCTATACCTAGAGGATCACTCGCTAATCAATGATCGGCAATATGGCTTCAGGCCAAAACGATCAACGGGTGACCTCCTGGCATTCGTCACGCATGTATGGGTGAGGCTATGGAAAGGTACGGCGAGTCCTTGGCTATTAGCCTGGACATCGCCAAAGCTTTCGATAGGGTCTGGCATGCTTCGCTCCTTTCCAAGCTTCCGGCATATGGTCTACCTCCTCAAATGTGCACTTGGATTGCCAGCTTTTTAAACGAGCGCCGAGTGCGGGTCCTCTGCGATGACCAGGCTTCTCGCTTCTTGCAAGTGAATGATGGGGTACCGCAGGGGTCCGTACTATCACCAACTCTCTTTCTTCTGCATATCAATGATATGCTATCCCTCGGGAACATTCATTGCTATGCAGATGACAGCACACTGCATGGGACTTACTCGGTTCGTCCGACGGCGGGGCCATCTGAGATTGAGGAGGAGAGACGACGACTCGTAGTTGATCTCGGCCGTAACCTCGACAGTATCTCCCAATGGGGTGCCGAAAACTTGGTCGAATTCAATGCCCACAAAACACAGGCATGTGCATTTACTGCGAAAAAATCCCCTTTCCTTCCACTACCCACTCTTCAGAATGCAATATTACCAATGAAGGACAATCTAGACAGTCTTGGCATAGATGTTCGTCGAGAGCTCAATAACACAAACTACATTGAGAGATGTATTGGGCTAGCTTCGCGGAAATTAGGAATACTGAACAAGGTAAAGCTATTCTTTACACCGCACCAGAAGTGTCTGCTGTACAAAACGCAGATTAGACCCTGCGTCGAATACTGCTCTCACCTCTGGGACGGCTCCGCGAAGTATTTGCTGGACGCTCTCGACGCTATGCAGCGACGCTTTTGTCGCATTATAGACTGTCAGGAGGTAACGGGAAGCCTTGAGCCGCTAGCTCAGCGCCGAACAATCGCTTCCTTGGCCGCGTTCTACCGTATTTACCACGGTGAGTGTTCTGAAGAGCTCTTCAACCTGATCCCACCCTCTCCCTTCCGATCCCGAACAACGCGTGCCGGGCAGAGATGTCACTCTCATACCGTAGAAACCGTCTTCGCAAGAACCGAACGTTTTAAACGTTCGTTTCTCTGCCGAACGATAGTGGCTTGGAACGCCCTGCCTGCGCACGTGTTTCCTCCAATATATAACCCTGGGTTCTTAAAAAAAAAAAAAACCACCATTTCTGCTTTTCGGAGCCTTTATGTCAAGGGTCTGTATGTAGGTATCCCGGAGCAATGAGCGTGTTGAATTTTGTGCTTGAGTATCCAGTCCTTTTGAGAACCTGACTATTTGCTAAATAGATGTTATACAGACCATCTGATAGTTGGACGTTTTGCTACATAAACATTTTGCTAATTAGACTAACTACTCATTTGACGTTTTGCGCTATTGGACATTTAGATACTTAGACATTCTGATCGTGAGGTTGTGTATGCAACTTCAAAATGTTAATAATTATACAATCCTGCAGTTACGTTATTCTCAACACAGTACTGAATGATGACATCAGTTATCTGCCTGTGAAAATCCCATTAAAATCAGTCAGTCCAGCTGTTCCCGAGATTAGTGGGAACAAACAGACAGACGGGCAGGCAGACAGACAAAAATTTTAAAATTTACATTTTCTATATAGATATTGTTTATACTTTCATAATGTATTAAGTGAAAAGCTGTTAAATTGAAATTATACACAGACACTTCAATTTTACTTATCCGTGTTACATACAGTGTATGGATTCTTATCCAAATAAATAAATATCTCACTCACATATAGTAATACTGTGAACACAGCTCCTTGAAAGGTTTAATGACCTTCTATACGAGCCTCAATGCAAAATAGTTCGTCTAGTATGAAATTTTCTTTATAAGATTTTTTAACTTCATTCTTTTTGTCTGTCTATATAAAATATTAAGCTGTTCTACTATCGCATGTTGCGTTACTTATTTTCACCCTTTTTTAATTATGAACCAATAAAATATTTTAGCTTTTTAAATTCATAGATATCCTGTTTTAAATTTGAAGAAGTGGAAAGCAAAATATTTCATCTAATTGTTAATTGATGCAAAAGAGTTCGTCTATCATTGAGTTAAGTAAGATTATACCTTCTTTGTACAATTATGGTCCATAATTTAAATTTGTAAAAGTAATTCTGCATCATTTGTCAAGTGAGACAGTATAAATTGTGAAAATTTCAGTTATTTTCATAAGTTTTCACACAACAATGGGTCGTGGCAAACCCGTGTGTGAAGAGCTTCGAAAGCGAATAGTTTGTGGGGTCGATGCTGGCAAATTAAGTTACCAAATATCTAAAGACTTGATACTTCCCAGATCTACAGTTCAATCTATCATTCAGCACTATAAAAAGAATGGAACCACTTCTTGTTTAAAGAAAACTGGTCGACCACGCATCACGAGTGCAGCAGAAAACAGAGTCCTGAAGAAAATTATCAAAAATAATCGTCGTGCTCGAGCTGTAGAACTCACGGTGCAATGGAAGGACATGATTCATAAAGACGTCTCAGTTGATACTTGCAAGTCCTAAAAAGAATGGGTTACGGATTTTACACCGCTAAGGAGAAACCACTGTCGACTGATGTACCTAAGAAAAAGACATTGAAGTTTGCTCGTGATCATTTAAATTGGACTTCCGATCAGTGGCGCCGTATTATTTGGAGTGACGAGTCCAAATTTGAAGTGAAAATCGGCGATGAAAGGAAGAAAGTGATTCGGAACAAAAATGAGGCATAGCGATTGTCTCAAACGAAAAGTGAAGTTTCCGGCGTCTCTTATGATATGGGGCTGCATGTCTGCACAAGGTGTTGGTAGTATGCAGTTTGTGGATGGTTCTATCAATGCTGCGAGGTATCAACACCTTTTGGAATAGAGATTACTGCCCTCTATTTTGTCACTCAAGCATCAAGATTCCTTAATTTTTCAACAGGATGGTGCTTCCTGTCATACCGCAAACACAACAAATACTGGCCATCTAACAGCCCGGACTTGTCGGCGATCCAAACCCTATGGTGGAAAATGAAAAAAGTTCTCCGTAAAAGTCTATCAAGATCAAAGAGCGACTTAAATGCTAAACTCTTGGCTGTATGGGAGTCAATTACGCCTGAGGAGTGCGTAGCGTTGGTTGCAACTATGCCTCTGCACATTTAAGCTATCATTGAGAGCAAAGGCGACACAACTAAGTGGTAGGCGAACTATTTTGCGTGAGTGACAAGGGTAGACGAATACTTTTGCGTTACATATGTTTTTAGAATATTTTTTAAATGTTTTTATGTTATTGTATCGGTAAAGTCATGAAAGAAATTTAGTTATGGTAAAATAAACTTTAAAATGCTCCTCAAATTGTGGTATACTTCTTATTAAATGTTGTTACATATTTTACCAATATTTACTTTCTATATTTTAAGCTTGGCACTACTTTCCATACTAGACAAACTATTTTGCATTGGGGCTTGTATGTAAATATGCTAATCTTTATTAGAATTATAATTTAAATTTTATTCTTAAAATAGATGATTTCATATGAATCATTATCATTTGATACACTAGGAGGTAACATACCTTGTGAAGAGTTTCCCTGCAACTGCCTGCGCAGGTGCGGGGGTATGTAGCGACCAGCACTCTTATTAGCCTGAGGCTGCAAGTCCAGACCAGCAAGCTGCCAATGGGACAATATTCAAATATAAGTCTCTTGAACTTGCTTGTTTTGTTCATCATATAAAGTTAAATAATAATGTAGTAATTAACGTTAACTAATATTGTAGTAATGGAATTAGAATGGTTATCTCACAAGACCCCTTTATACCAACATAGATACAGATTTTTCTGATCTATACCCCTTGTGAAGTAGGTACTATATAATATGATATATCCAGCTACAATAATTATAACCTATCGCGATATAAAAGTATTGAGGGTAAACTCTAAAAAAATCGATTGTATTGATTGGTTAACAAAATGAAAACATTGACTGCTGCGCATTTCTCACTCAACATTAACAAATTAGGCATGCCAACAAGAGTGCAAAAGCATGACAAAATAAGTACTGCTTGATTAAAATCGCAACAACTAAGTAACTTATCTGTGCATTGTGGCTCTAATTATAATTTCATTGTCATTTTAAGATTACTTTAATAATATTCGTATTCCGGTGTAAGTTTATACCTCATTGTGAAACGTTTTGATTTCCTCCCGCCATGACACGCAAATATAGCATGACAATGACCTCACTCGTAGGTCCTAAACTGTCTTTGGAAAACTACTGTAATATCTAAAGATGTTTCAACGGTGCATACATTGCGAACTGTTCATCTAATCAATGAAATAGATACCAGAAAAATGGTCCCAAGGCGCCATGTTGGTTATTCTGAGACACGTAAAGCATTGCAATTTTATTAGAAGGGACTATTAGAAACATTTTGTATATCATGAATTAGAACATATATATTTCAATGCCATTTATCGTTACAAAGTAGAAAGTGTAAGAATAATTCCATTCCGTATCGTAAAAATCAATACAAAGTGCATTATTCTACATGAGGTACTGACCTGCTGCTCTAGACCTGTTCCATTTTGGTTGGTAACATTACTCATATTACTACCAAGCGGTACGTTTTTTTGGGAACTTTGCTCCAAAAATATTATACAAACACAGTCTACAATGAATTTTGCACAAACACAAATTCACAAAATCACATGAAAAGGCTTCAATTTTTCTCTCCGAAATCACTTTTCATTCGTAGTTTTTGTTCTTCACTGATTATTTAGCATCTCCCTCCCTCCCCCTCTTATCATTCATTCGCTCCAGTTTCATTCATTCAGCAATGCTGCCCTACTTCATTTGATTGTGAAATTAATTTTGTGCACACATAGTGAAAAAAATTCGAGTTTCGCGTAATTTGCTATGCGTAATTATAGTACAGACGAGAAGTTGAATATTCAAGATCAAATACCGCTGTGTAGTACATTAGTGTCACTAAAACGTATTTCCTTCTCTGCTACGCAAAGAATGGGGATAAATAATTTATACTGGTAACATTATTAATATCTGCTACTAGCTTCATGTTAGAACTGTTTTACCATAACGATCTGGGCAATACTAATTTTCATTTTGCTACTGCCCAGTAGATGTCACTATAACAAACTTTACATTTTAGGAATTAAGCCCGCCGGGAATGATCCGTACTTTGCTTGTCAATTATTGTACGTTATTGTCAGTGTTTTCTTGATGGCCATGGAAGCCTTTGTCAATTGGTGTCAAGACTGTAGGTACCTACCAATCTTTAAAAAGTCAGTGTTACCAACTCCATGAAATATTTATCCTTGAAACTTAAAACCTCTAAAATTGCCTAATTCGAATAAAAAATCCCCTGATTAACCTCTTCAATAATTGCTACATATACATTCGGAGAAATACCAATATTTTTTTGACCAGCCATTCTGACGTCAAGAGTGATGGTCGCGGCCGTGTTCAGAATGAAGGACGCAAAATTTCTAAAAGTATGTTATATGAATAATTGCTTACTAATTGCTACAATCACGAATTTAAATTTCTGCTTCATACATACATTAATAAAAAAATACAGCGTTTATTAAAAATTATACGAAGAAGTGCCTAATAAATTTGAAAAGGCAACTATTTTTTTTATGACTGCCTCTTGTTCAAATCGTGCAGGTTGTTCACATCGTATATTTTTGATCTTGACGTCAGAATGGCTGGTGAAAAAAATATTGGTATTTCTCCGAATGTATATATAGCAATTATTGAAGAAGTTAAGCAAATATAAGCAATTGGATAGCAATTCTCGAATATAGTTACAGAGCCGCTTGTTATAGGCAACCAGCCATTCTGACGCTAACTTTTATAATACCAGTATATATGTAAAAATATAAGAAGGCTCATAAATATCCCTAACAATGCTACTAAAAATATAACGCCCCTAAAAAGTCCCACTTATTTACCCCCAACATTTGGGGAGTAAGCCCCTAAGTTGGTAACCCTGGATTAAACGATTGTCATTCACGTTAATTTACGTTCATAACGTAGATTTGTTGGACAAACAAACGCTTCAAGGAGCGAGGTAAACGATCAATATGTGCAGTCAGTGTAAGTTATTGTCAAGTTTTGATTGATCGTGCCCGGTGGCCATTAGAGACACTAAAACATAGATATATATTTATATTATTATAACTAATAATAATATCCATCTCTTACAAAAGTAAAATATAAACGAGTTTGGAGTAATTGTTTTTAAAGTACGCGTTTGCTAACCTAAACCACAAAATTAAGATAGTACTTACAGATACAGAAGCTAATTACATACAAAGCGCACTGGAGCATCGCATCGCTCACATTGACACCGCTCACCGACACGATATCTATCTCGGTCTGTTTCGGTGTAGTGTTAGGAAGGACAAGAGTTTTTTAAGAGTTTGTATAATAAAGAGCCCCATATACGGTAGGTACGATTCATCGTTACGATCCGTCGCTTCAGACCGATCGAAACGATTGATCTGTACCTAGTGTTGCCGCTCATGCACGAAGCGATTGGTCGTTACGATCGATCATTTAATTTTATTCATTTGAAATGAAACGATAAAGACATGCTCAAAAATTCAATACGTGCCCTGTAAAATGGTCAAAAGTTATAGGTCAAAACCTATGGCGAAAAATGCGGGTTAAATGGCTATTAAAGCGAAATCAGTATTCGCATGTAAATATTTTAAATGAATTAAGGTTCCACCCAAAAGATTGGCACAACTTATGAGAATACCGGAACCTACGTACCTAAAATAATTCGTTATTTAAAATCAATCGTTACGATATTCATGATTGCATGGGTTTTTGTTGCAATCTCCGATATCGTCTGCGATCAAGTAAATCATTAACGATCGTAACATACATTACAGATCCGTCGTTTCGATGGAAGCGACGGATCGTAACGATGAATCGTACCGTATATGGGGCCCTTAAGAGCCGCCTCATTTTTGTACTGAGCCAGGACAATGTCTCACTTCAAAAGAGGCGAGGCGAGGCACTGGCTGAGCCTCTTTGAAGTACAGTACATTTGAGGTTGTACCGCACTACTTAGAGGTGGTACTTTTATTATATCGGTGTTGAAGAAGTATGAGTTTTATTCATGTTTTATTATTTTCCTTAGATTCATACACATAAAGCAATGGTAAGTAAAATATTTTTGAATGAACAAATAGATTTTCACACGTCTCCCTTACTTAATCTGGTTGTAAACAGACAGACACATTAGTTGGTTGTTGGTTTGTATGTGTCATTTGGCATTTCTACACAATTTGTTGAAAATTAATAAGATGAAGTCTTGTATTGGCGAATACCTATTTTTGGGTACTTAGTTAGCAAGATCTGAGGAATATTTTGTTTAGATTATTACAATATTACACTGTACCTACTCTATTTACGACGAAATAAGAACGACCGTGACTCTGCCCGCGTAATACGGATTTCGCGTCCGTAGTTCCCACGGAAAACATCATCAGGATAAAAAGTACCCAGCCTATAGGTAGCACTCCGGGATATTGTAGCTACTTCTAAGATAGTGAATTTTCGAAAACGGTTAGGTAGTTTCTAACCCTGCACTAGGCTCACAACAAACATACAATCACATCTTTCCTCTTAAAATATTAGTATTATAAATAACTGTTTAGCGGATGGTAAACAAAAGGGTAAACAGAGACATTCAGTACGAAACATTTCGCAAGCCATTGTCGGTCTCACGTATATGCATTAAAATACAAAAATACTTTTGAAGACGCATTCAAATTGTTGCAAGTAGGTAGAGGTAACAGGGGAATCCCTGTCCATACACCCATGAGTAATGCTTTTGAAGAGTAGTATTACTGTTATCTACCTATGCTTTGAACTTATGTAGGTACCGAATATCAAAGAAATCATTTTACTCCGTACTTAGTTATTAAAAGTCCATCACAGGCCCCTTGACGAGATTCTTAAGTTGCATAAGTACCAGTTGTAACAAACTTCATATGTATCTACGAGTATTGTCACTTCCTTATATCTTGCTCCTCTCGCTTCCCGTACTTTTATTGGTACAAGGTTGTTTCTTGCTGGTTTTTTGACACCATCTATTTAGTTTTTTAATAAGTATCTACCTACCTAAGTAGTTAGGTACGTATCAACCTACTGACAAATTACAATTTTATCTTTATTATTTCTCTTCAATGTATGTAGATAGGTTTATACTTACTTATGTATAAGTATATATATGTTGTACTCTTGTTCCCTGTGTGTATCTTTATAAAGTATCATTCACAAGAATTCATTGTTCTTTGTCATTATACGTGTCGCGATTAAAGACCATTTTATAAAGTATAAGTATCTATACCTACCTAGTTACTTATCTAATTATTTTTAGTTATCTGCGATGCATTACATAGTTGCAGTTATTGTACCTACCCTGTCTGGGTGTCTACACAATCTTAACTTAAGGGACCAATAGACTCGTCCTATAAGATCAAACGGCCTTTTTTGTTTTGACCGTCTGAATGATTTGAGCTTTTGTCAAAGCCTAAGCTAAGACGAGAGACTTTTGTCCGTCGATAATATATAGTTACAAATTGTATCGAGTAACGCACACGAAGGACAAAAAAATATATAGAGATCTATTTATATAATATTACGGACAACAGTCCCGGCGGACAAACGTCCTTTTATCATATGGCTTTTAATGTATGGGGATTGGGGGATACTATTGGAACTATGTACCTATAGGTAAGAATTAAGTAGGTATTTTTTCCGGTCCGGACTGGAAGAGTGGAGAAGGGTCTGAGAACCCACTCCACGCGGTTGAACCTGCAGCGTCTGCCAGTATTCTACCTTCTTTAAATCTTTAAATCATTTCAGTATCATGGACGCAGAACGCAGAGTACCCCAACCTCGAGAACTCCAAATCCCACCTGGCCCGCGGGTACGACAAGCCCCGCCTTCGCCGCGACGGGCCACAGCTCATCCACCTCCGCAACCAAGGGAACGTATACCTCCACCCGCTCCCCGTATGAGACAGGCACCACCCGCTCCCCGTGCGAGACAGGCACCAGCCTCTCCCCGTGTGAGACAGGCACCACCACCACCCCGCAATTGACTACCCCATCCACGCCACCTCTGTGCTGCCTGGTAACCGGATTAAACATCACCTACATAAAACCTCGAGGTTCTGTACGTTTGAAACTGTCGTCGGCTCGTTATCTTCATTCTAATCAATATAATACACATTTAATACCATATTTGAACTACCTACATAGTTTGCTGATTAGGTCTACCTATTGATTATACCCAAATAAATTTGTATTGTTTCGAGCTACTGCTTTCATTATTTTGTTCCTTATTAGCTATGATTTAATTATGGAATATCATTGATTATTAGGCGGAGTCACTAGTACACATACACATATCACGCCTATATCCCCGAAGGGATAGGCAAAGGTACACTACACACCCACAATTTGCCAGTATTTTTAGTCCCACGTAATAGGGGACAAGCCTATTGCCGTCACCGGGCACTCTAGAAAGTGGGTTATGTCCCATTTGGCCGAATTAATGTAATAAAATAAGTAGCTTAATTATAATATTGAAAACTAAATTTGATACACGTGCCTTGCGAGGAAATGTTGATGAAAGGCAACAAAATGATACGTGCCAGCCGCTATGGCACAGACAATTAATTAGTCCTGGGCGTCTCAAACTCACTAACTAGTACTTATAGTATTTTTACCTATCAGATATAGGTAGAGTAGAGTGTGGTAGAGTGGTACGGGATATTTTACAATTGTAATGTTGTGGCGAGATTCCGATATTTCGGCACTTTTCATTCATTTCATTTTTTCCGGCCGCTCCTACGTCCAGTAGACCTCTGGTGAGCTCCTAGGGATACTTCGGCACTGCACAAAATAACAACAAGAACCCTGCTATTAAAAGCGGGTAAAACCCATGGATAGAAAACTGTAAAGGCTCCTGTAGGTAACACCTTGCGATTTAGTGATTGAAGCTCAATAAACACTAACAATGTATCGAACAAGGTTTAATAAAAATCTCAATTTTAATCTTCGTACCACACTTCACGACAGGTCCCAGAGATGTCGAGCTGTAATCCTTCAGGGCAATCCTCAACTTGCATCGGCGAATCTTCACCGAACAAATTCTCAATTATGACTTCTCTCTTCTCCATACTTTGCGGCACGATTATTCGTTCTCTTGGTACCAATTGTCGTGATGCAGCACTGCACACGACTAATATTAAAATGAAATATGTAATATTGCGCTTCATTTTTTATACAAGTCTGTTCTATTCTACGTATCCGGTTATTCTGAGATGACAGAATGAACTGATAATTTGGCAGTTTATCTATCACAATACGTGCAGATTGTGAACTTCCGTCACCCACGTAGCAACTAATACCTACTGCATATGCTATTATGAATGTAATAGCAACAGTAATAGCTATAGGTATGTTTTGAGGACAATCGGTATTTTAGTAACTACTATGTAATACTGTTAGTAATATTGCTTCGTCGTTTCCTTTGATGACCTCCCTAGAATTGCAATAATCGCATTATTGAATGGAATCAGGCGTTACCTGGCGAAAGTCCATGATAAAACAATGGGGTAAGACGTCCCCATTCTTATTATACCCCATTGTTTTATCATGGACTTTCGCCAGCTAACGCCTGATTCCATTCAATATTTAAGAACAGCTAGTATAGCTATCCATTTTCATAGGACAGCTGTTCAGAACCTCTGGTTTAATCAGGAGTTTAAAAAAGGCTGTTCTCTTTGAGACAGTCTTGAGAATGCCTCGTGAGTAGGTGAAACATATGTCGACGTTTATAATGTCTTCTATTTAGCGAAATTAATGCAATTATATAAAAATTCAACATCTTACCCCATTGTTTTTAATAATCGCATTGACTTGGTTTCAGCGATTAGGTACTTTTATTAGGACACGCGAGTGAACTGATTCACACAATGACCGTGTTAAACAGGCACGGATCCAGACCTTAAAAAAGGTTATATGCATGACTAGTCGAAAATCGGCCAAGTGTTAATCGGAATATGAGCTCGCTTGTGATCGATATAATGCATTACTACAAAGAATTTTTTTACAAAATAAATCACGCTATGACCATGATTTTGTTTAGTGTACCTACAGTTCAACGTAGCAAAAACCCTGGTGTTATGGTGTTAACATTTTAATGTAAAAATACTTTTTTAAACTAGATAATTTCCAAATCCAGAATTTATCTCAATACCGTGAAAATGTGACGTCATGTTCTCAATGAAGGTGGTGGACATGCATATACTGCCCACCACGGTGGATCCGCGCATGGTGTTAAAACAACTACCATCCACTACCTACGTAGGTTTCGAGTAGGTACAGCCTAGGTATACTATTGTTCTTCAAAAAGTGGTACTTATCTGGTCTTAATAATTTTCTTCAGTTCCAAATAAAGGACTATGCATATCTTCATAGACTTTGGCCCCACCTCCAATAGGGTTGGTTGTGATATATCTGATTATCTATAGAAAGGTACACACGTATAAATTATCATGAACATAAAAATTTATCACGTCTGCAGTGCGCTATTTTGTATTCCTTCTTTGATATTCTTTTTCGAAGTTTAATTAAGTACATATTATTCAGATAGGCGATGCAATTGTGGTTAGTTATACAGTTAATAAGTAGTTTATAAATTATACACACAATCTGATACATATTTCATTCATTGACCGAGCGAGCGAAGCGTCTCAGTTTTAACTCGAGGACTGGCCGATTTGGCGTTGTTGGTACGTGTGTCAGTTCCGGTCTACAGGCCGCATTTTTCAGCCGATTTTCATGAAATTTGGCACAAGTGTTCTTTGTTGCAAGGCGCAAGTTTTGTCGAAGGGATTTTTCGAATGAGGGAGAAATGGGGGGAAAATGCGAAAATAACTCGAGGTCTACTGTCCACAGAACCACTAGTTTATTAATGATAATACATCACGATACAAAATAGGTGTCGAGAATATACGTTACTCGTCGGGCGGAGGGGGATACAAGCCGCTCGGGGTCCAAGCACCCCGTGAGTTATAATATTTTAAATTTATTTAAATCACACAATCTTACAAACTTATTTTTGGAGATATTGTGATACAATAGCCACTTGCCTGGATAATATTATATACAGCGATATTTTTTTTGGGTGCAAAGGGGCCCTTCTTACATTTATCGGGCCCCAGCGACCTCACCTGCTAGTGGCGCACCTGCTGATTAACGGACGGGGTTCGTATATTACGGTACCCATGTGGTGGCTTCGGCCCCTACGTGGATACCAGGTGGTACAACAGTTTTGGTCCGGGGGGGTACCACCGTGCAGCTGTGCTAAAGCCCCCCAAGTAACCCAGCCCAGGCTGCGTTGCGTTAGGGGTTCAGCAGCTGCACTGCCGGGCCCGGGGCGGTGTATGGTGCGGCAGGCAGGGGTCCAGTGGGGGCGAAGCGGAGTCTAGTGTGGGTGGTGTGGGTCGATTCGCCGGCCAGGGAGACCCTTAGCAACGGCGTTGCCGCGGGCGCCCGCAACATAGTCATGGGACCAACCACCCCAGTAGGCTTCCCCACATGTTGCGCATAATCCTGTTGTGGGGTCGCCGCTCCGGGTGGTAACCGGTGTGGGGTAGCGGCGGCCTTGCATCAGGGGGGTTTGGGAGCCCTTCCGTCCGGCGAGTCGGCTCCGACCAAACCACACGGTTCTAGACAAAGCTAGCCCCTGCGCTTTGTCACTTACTGCTGCACCAAATATCGCCCTGTCTTCACGCTTCCCCATATTTCACAATGACAGTGCAACAAGATAATAGACGGTACACAGCGGCCCCTAGAAACCCCACAAAGTTGACTTCGTTTGAGGTGGAGTTCGCGAATATCCGCGGACTCCATGCAAACCTCGATACCGTCCACCATCACCTGGAGACGGCACGGTCTTCTGTGATGTTCCTAACGGAGACACAGATACGCCGCCCTGACGACACGTCGTACCTCTGTTACCCGGGCTATATCATTGAGGAACAATTCCGCGATACAGCCGGGGTGTGCGTGTTCGTTAGGGCGGATGTTTGCTGCCGCCGGTTGCGCTGTCTGGAGGACCCCTCCTACTCCATCCTTTGGCTGCACGTGGATCATGGCTCCATGAGCCAGATCTACGTGTGCGTCTACCGCTCCCACACAGGGGACACTGGGATAACAAGGCTTTTCGAATACCTCAGCGAGATGGCTGACGATGCGCAGGTGCGGTTCCCGAACGCTGACCTGGTTTTCCTGGGGGACTTTAACGGTCATCACGTTGAGTGGCTGGGGTCCCTTAGGACCGATCATGCGGGACGAACCGCCCGTGCATTCGCTCTCTCCCACGGGCTGACCCAGATGGTACGGGGGATCACCCGGATAACTGACAGGTCAGACCACACGCCCGCCTTGCTGGATCTACTGCTGACGAGTCGCCCAGCCGAGTACAGTGTGTCGGTACGTGCCCCACTGGGCACTTCCGACCACTGTGTGGTGCACGCCAGCTTCCAAGTGCCACCGCCTGCTCGTGCTGAACAAATGACTCGACGACTATGGCACTACTCGTCGGCAGACTGGGACGGTCTCCGCGATTACTTTGCGTCCGTCCCGTGGCCGTTGCTGGCGAGATCAGTCTAGGGATAGAATATTATATCCCTTTCACTGATGTCGCCAGCATCCGCAAAGCTCGCCCCTGGTTCGGGCGTGAATGTGCCGAGGCTGTCCAGGAAAAACAGTCGTCATATCGCGCCTGGGTCAGGGCTCGGGCGGCACGTGACCCGAACGTGAACCGCCTCAAAGCAGCGTACAATAGGGCCACTAGGTTCAGCAAGAGGGCCTTCAAGAGAGCGGATGCCCAGCGCGTCGCGCGGCTTGGTCAGGAGCTCACATCCCATCCCACGGGCAGCCGTGGATACTGACAACTGGCCAAAGCCGTACAGTCAAAATTTTGCCAATCCTCGCTGCCACCACTGCGTTTTCCTGATGGATCACTGGCTCACAAAGCCCAAGAGAAGGCGGACATGCTCGCAGACCTCTTTGCGGCTAATTCCCGGGTCGATGACCGTGGCCTGCAGCCCCCCCACCATCGCCAACTGTGGCCACACTATGCCTGATATTGTTATCAGGCAATGTGATGTACGGGCAGTGCTGCGGTCACTCGACACGCGGATAGCCAGTGGCCCTGACGGCTTTCCTTCGGTGGTGCTACGAAAATGTGCTGCTGAGTTGTCTCTAGTATTAATGCGTCTGTACCGCCTGTCATACTCTACAGGCCTCGTGCCGGAGGTCTGGAAGCAGGCGAACGTACAACCGATCCCCAAGAAAGGGGATCGATCCGATCCAGGCAACTATCGACCCATAGCTATCACCTTACCAGCTATCACCTTACCAGGTGGTACAACAGTGTTGGTCCGGGGGGGTACCACCGTGCAGCTGTGCTAAAGCCCCCCAAGTAACCCAGCCCAGGCTGGGTTGCGTTAGGGGTTCAGCAGCGGCACTGCCGGGCCCGGGGCGGTGTATGGTGCGGCAGGCAGGGGTCCAGTGGGGGCGAAGCGGAGTCTAGTGTGGGTGGTGTGGGTCGATTCGCCGGCCAGGGAGACCCTTAGCAACGGCGTTGCCGCGACCGCCCGCAACATAGTCATGGGGCCTGCCTGGGACCAACCACCCCAGTAGGCTGCCCCACATGTTGCGCATAATCCTGTTGTGGGGTCGCCGCTCCGGGTGGTAACCGGTGTGGGGTAGCGGCGGCCTTGCATCAGGGGGGTTTGGGAGCCCTTCCGTCCGGCGAGTCGGCTCCGACCTAACCACACGGTTCTAGACAAAGCTAGCCCCTGCGCTTTGTCACTTACTGCTGCACCAAATATCGCCCTGTCTTCACGCTTCCCCATATTTCACAATGACAGTGCAACAAGAGAATAGACGGTACACAGCGGCCCCTAGAAACCCCACAAAGTTGACTTCGTTTGAGGTGGAGTTCGCGAATATCCGCGGACTCCATGCAAACCTCGATACCGTCCACCATCACCTGGAGACGGCACGGTCTTCTGTGATGTTCCTAACGGAGACACAGATACGCCGCCCTGACGACACGTCGTACCTCTGTTACCCGGGCTATATCATTGAGGAACAATTCCGCGATACAGCCGGGGTGTGCGTGTTCGTTAGGGCGGATGTTTGCTGCCGCCGGTTACGCTGTCTGGAGGACCCCTCCTACTCCATCCTTTGGCTGCACGTGGATCATGGCTCCATGAGCCAGATCTACGTGTGCGTCTACCGCTCCCACACAGGGGACACTGGGATAACAAGGCTTTTCGAATACCTCAGCGAGATGGCTGACGATGCGCAGGTGCGGTTCCCGAACGCTGACCTGGTTTTCCTGGGGGACTTTAACGGTCATCACGTTGAGTGGCTGGGGTCCCTTAGGACCGATCATGCGGGACGAACCGCCCATGCATTCGCTCTCTCCCACGGGCTGACCCAGATGGTACGGGGGATCACCCGGATAACTGACAGGTCAGACCACACGCCCGCCTTGCTGGATCTACTGCTGACGAGTCGCCCAGCCGAGTACAGTGTGTCGGTACGTGCCCCACTGGGCACTTCCGACCACTGTGTGGTGCACGCCAGCTTCCAAGTGCCACCGCCTGCTCGTGCTGAACAAATGACTCGACGACTATGGCACTACTCGTCGGCAGACTGGGACGGTCTCCGCGATTACTTTGCGTCCGTCCCGTGGCCGTTGCTGGCGAGATCAGTCTAGGGATAGAATATTATATCCCTTTCACTGATGTCGCCAGCATCCGCAAAGCTCGCCCCTGGTTCGGGCGTGAATGTGCCGAGGCTGTCCAGGAAAAACAGTCGTCATATCGCGCCTGGGTCAGGGCTCGGGCGGCACGTGACCCGAACGTGAACCGCCTCAAAGCAGCGTACAATAGGGCCACTAGGTTCAGCAAGAGGGCCTTCAAGAGAGCGGATGCCCAGCGCGTCGCGCGGCTTGGTCAGGAGCTCACATCCCATCCCACGGGCAGCCGTGGATACTGACAACTGGCCAAAGCCGTACAGTCAAAATTTTGCCAATCCTCGCTGCCACCACTGCGTTTTCCTGATGGATCACTGGCTCACAAAGCCCAAGAGAAGGCGGACATGCTCGCAGACCTCTTTGCGGCTAATTCCCGGGTCGATGACCGTGGCCTGCAGCCCCCCCACCATCGCCAACTGTGGCCACACTATGCCTGATATTGTTATCAGGCAATGTGATGTACGGGCAGTGCTGCGGTCACTCGACACGCGGATAGCCAGTGGCCCTGACGGCTTTCCTTCGGTGGTGCTACGAAAATGTGCTGCTGAGTTGTCTCTAGTATTAATGCGTCTGTACCGCCTGTCATACTCTACAGGCCTCGTGCCGGAGGTCTGGAAGCAAGCGAACGTACAACCGATCCCCAAGAAAGGGGATCGATCCGATCCAGGCAACTATCGACCCATAGCTATCACCTTACCAGCTATCACCTTACCAGGTGGTACAACAGTGTTGGTCCGGGGGGGTACCACCGTGCAGCTGTGCTAAAGCCCCCCAAGTAACCCAGCCCAGGCTGGGTTGCGTTAGGGGTTCAGCAGCGGCACTGCCGGGCCCGGGGCGGTGTATGGTGCGGCAGGCAGGGGTCCAGTGGGGGCGAAGCGGAGTCTAGTGTGGGTGGTGTGGGTCGATTCGCCGGCCAGGGAGACCCTTAGCAACGGCGTTGCCGCGACCGCCCGCAACATAGTCATGGGGCCCGCCTGGGACCAACCACCCCAGTAGGCTGCCCCACATGTTGCGCATAATCCTGTTGTGGGGTCGCCGCTCCGGGTGGTAACCGGTGTGGGGTAGCGGCGGCCTTGCATCAGGGGGGTTTGGGAGCCCTTCCGTCCGGCGGGTCGGCTCCGACCTAACCACACGGTTCTAGACGAAGCTAGCCTCTGCACTTTGTCACTTACTGCCGCACCAAATATCGCCCTGTCTTCACGCTTCCCCATATTTCACAATGACAGTGCAACAAGAGAATAGACGGTACACAGCGGCCCCTAGAAACCCCACAAAGTTGACTTCGTTTGAGGTGGAGTTCGCGAATATCCGCGGACTCCATACAAACCTCGATACCGTCCACCATCACCTGGAGTCGGCACGGCCTTCTGTGATGTTCCTAACGGAGACACAGATACGCCGCCCTGACGACACGTCGTACCTCTGTTACCCGGGCTATATCATTGAGGAACAATTCCGCGATAAAGCCGGGGTGTGCGTGTTCGTTAGGGCGGATGTTTGCTGCCACCGGTTGCGCTGTCTGGAGAACCCCTCCTACTCCGTCCTTTGGCTGCACGTGGATCATGGCTCCATGAGCCAGATCTACGTGTGCGTCTACCGCTCCCACACAGGGGACACTGGGACAACAAGGCTTTTCGAATACCTCAGCGAGATGGCTGACGATGCGCAGGTGCGGTTCCCGAACGCTGACCTGGTTTTCCTAGGGGACTTTAACGGTCATCACGTTGAGTGGCTGGGGTCCCTTAGGACCGATCATGCGGGACGAACCGCCCATGCATTCGCTCTCTCCCACGGGCTGACCCAGATGGTACGGGGGATCACCCGGATACCTGACAGGTCAGACCACACGCCCGCCTTGCTGGATCTACTGCTGACGAGTCGCCCAGCCGAGTACAGTGTGTCGGTACGCGCCCCACTGGGCACATCCGACCACTGTGTGGTGCACGCCAGCTTCCAAGTGCCACCGCCTGCTCGTGCTGAACAAATGACTCGACGACTATGGCACTACTCGTCGGCAGACTGGGACGGTCTCCGCGATTACTTTGCGTCCGTCCCGTGGAGCCAGCGCTGCTTTGTAGGGAAGGCGCCTTCGGATAGCGCTGCTGCCATTGCTGGCGAGATCAGTCTAGGGATAGAGTATTATATCCCTTTCACTGATGTCGCCAGCATCCGCAAAGCTCGCCCCTGGTTCGGGCGTGAATGTGCCGAGGCTGTCCAGAAAAAACAGTCGGCATATCGCGCCTGGGTCAGGGCTCGGGCGGCACGTGACCCGAACGTGAACCGCCTCAAAGCAGCGTACAATCGGGCCACTAGGTTCAGCAAGAGGGCCTTCAAGAGAGCGGATGCCCAGCGCGTCGCGCGGCTTGGTCAGGAGCTCACATCCCATCCCACGGGCAGCCGTGGATACTGGCAACTGGCCAAAGCCGTACAGTCAAATTTTTGTCAACCCTCGCTGCCACCACTGCGTTTTCCTGATGGATCACTGGCTCACAAAGCCCAAGAGAAGGCGGACCTGCTCGCAGACCTCTTTGCGGCTAATTCCCGGGTTGATGACCGTGGCCTGCAGCCCCCCGCCATCGCCAACTGTGGCCACACTATGCCTGATATTGTTATCAGGCAATGTGATGTACGGGCAGTGCTGCGGTCACTCGACACGCGGAAAGCCAGTGGCCCTGACGGCATTCCGGCGGTGGTGCTACGAAAATGTGCTGCTGAGTTGTCTCCAGTATTAACGCGTCTGTACCGCCTGTCATACTCTACAGGCCTCGTGCCGGAGGCCAGGAATAAGGCGAACGTACAACCGATCCCCAAGAAAGGGGATCGATCCGATCCAGGCAACTATCGACCCATAGCTGTCACCTCAGTCATTTGCAAGGTGCTCGAGCTTCTTATTAATAAGCAGCTCATGCGATACCTGGAGGATCACTCGCTAATCAATGATCGGCAATATGGCTTCAGGCCAAAACGATCAACGGGTGACCTCCTGGCATTCGTCACGCATGTATGGGGTGAGGCTATGGAAAAGTTCGGCGAGTCCTTGGCTGTTAGCCTGGACATCGCCAAAGCTTTCGATAGGGTCTGGCATGCTTCGCTCCTTTCCAAGCTTCCGGCATATGGTCTACCTCCTCAACTGTGCAGCTGGATTGCCAGTTTTTTAAACGAGCGCCGAGTGCGGGTCCTCTGCGATGGCCAGGCTTCTCGCTTTTTGCAAGTGAATGCCGGGGTACCGCAGGGGTCCGTACTGTCACCAACTCTCTTTCTTCTGCATATCAATGATATGCTTTCCCTCGGGAACATTCATTGCTATGCAGATGACAGTACATTGCACGGGAGTTACTCGGTTCGTCCGACGGCGGGGCGATCTGTGATAGAGGAGGAGAGACGACATTTCGTGGGTGATCTCGACCGAAACCTCGACAGTATCTCCCAATGGGGTGCCGAGAACTTGGTCGAGTTCAATGCCCACAAAACACAGGCGTGTGCATTTACAGCGAAAAAATCCCCTTTCCTTCCCCTACCCACTCTTCAGAATGCAATATTACCAATGAAGGACAATCTAGACATCCTTGGCATAGACGTTCGTCGAGAGCTCAATAACACAAAATACATTGAGAGATGTATTGGGCTAGCTTCGCGGAAACTAGGAATACTGAACAAGGTAAAGCGATTCTTTACACCGCACCAGAGGTGTCTGCTGTACAAAACGCAGATTAGACCCTGCGTTGAATACTGCTCTCACCTCTGGGACGGCTCCGCGAAGTATTTGCTGGACGCACTCGACGCTATGCAGCGACGCGCTGTTCGCATTATAGACTGTCCGGAGGTAACGGGAAGCCTTGAGCCGCTAGCCTAGCGCCGAACAATTGCTTCCTTGGCCGCGTTCTACCGTATTTACCACGGTGAGTGTTCTGAAGAGCTCTTCAACCTGATCCCACCCTCTCCCTTCCGATCCCGAACAACGCGTGCCGGGCAGAGATGTCACCCTCATACCGTGGAAACCGTCTTCGCGAGAACCGAGCGTTTTAAACGATCGTTTCTCTGCCGAACGATGGTGGCTTGGAACGCCCTGCCTGCGCACGTGTTTCCTCCAACATATAACCCTGGGCTCTTTAAGCGAAGCGTGAAGAGGCACATTACAGGGTCGTCAAGTTGAGGGCCACTCTCTATAGTATTCCTGTGTACTGTGAGAGTCGCCCTCAATTGCCAGACGTCGCCTCAGCTTACCATCAGGCGAGTGGCGTCAATTTGTCGACCTAAATATAAAAAAAAAAAAAAAAAAACCTCAGTCATTTGCAAGGTGCTCGAGCTTCTTATCAATAAGCAGCTCATGCGATACCTGGAGGATCACTCGCTAATCAATGATCGGCAATATGGCTTCAGGCCAAAACGATCAACGGGTGACCTCCTGGCATTCGTCACGCATGTATGGGGTGAGGCTATGGAAAAGTTCGGCGAGTCCTTGGCTATTAGCCTGGACATCGCCAAAGCTTTCGATAGGGTCTGGCATGCTTCGCTCCTTTCCAAGCTTCCGGCATATGGTCTACCTCCTCAACTGTGCAGCTGGATTGCCAGTTTTTTAAACGAGCGCCGAGTGTGGGTCCTCTGCGATGGCCTGGCTTCTCGCTTCTTGCAAGTGAATGCCGGGGTACCGCAGGGGTCCGTACTGTCACCAACTCTCTTTCTTCTGCATATCAATGATATGCTTTCCCTCGGGAACATTCATTGCTATGTAGATGACAGTACATTGCACGGGAGTTACTCGGTTCGTCCGGCGGGGCGATCTGTGATAGAGGAGGAGAGACGACATCTCGTGGGTGATCTCGACCGAAACCTCGACAGTATCTCCCAATGGGGTGCCGAGAACTTGGTCGAGTTCAATGCCCACAAAACACAGGCGTGTGCATTTACAGCGAAAAAATCCCCTTTCCTTCCCCTACCCACTCTTCAGAATTCAATATTACCAATGAAGGACAATCTAGACATCCTTGGCATAGACGTTCGTCGAGAGCTCAATAACACAAAATACATTGAGAGATGTATTGGGCTAGCTTCGCGGAAACTAGGAATACTGAACAAGGTAAAGCGATTCTTTACACCGCACCAGAGGTGTCTGCTGTACAAAACGCAGATTAGACCCTGCGTTGAATACTGCTCTCACCTCTGGGACGGCTCCGCGAAGTATTTGCTGGACGCACTCGACGCTATGCAGCGACGCGTTGTTCGCATTATAGACTGTCCGGAGGTAACGGGAAGCCTTGAGCCGCTAGCCCAGATCCGAACAATTGCTTCCTTGGCCACGCTCTACCGTATTTACCACGGTGAGTGTTCTGAAGAGCTCTTCAACCTTATCCCACCCTCTCCCTTCCGATCCCGAACAACGCGTGCCGGGCAGAGATGTCACTCTCATACCGTGGAAACCGAATTTGCGAGAACTGAGCGTTTTAAACGTTAGTTTTTCTGCCGAACGATGGTGGCTTGGAACGCCCTGCCTGCGCACGTGTTTCCTCCAACATATAACCCTGGGTACTTTAAGCGAAGCGTGAAGAGGCACATTACTGGGTCGTCAAGTTGAGGGCCACTCTCTATAGTATTCCTGTATACTGTGAGAGTCGCCCTCAATTGCCAGACGTCGCCTCAGCTTACCATCAGGCGGGTGGCGTCAATTTGTCGACCTAAATATAAAAAAAAAAGAAAAAAAAATGTTGCCAGAAAGTAAAAGTATTATAAAAAGCTAGATTCAGACCATTGTGGGCAAATAGCATCTTTTAAAATCACTAAAGAAAAAGTTATAAAACGTAAAATATTATGTAGACCAATAACTGGTGACCGCTTGGAACGTATGAGGGTTGGACTTTGCAATAAAATTCCATTCTTAGACACTGGCTTAGATCCAAATGTAATGTATAAATTATTTTTTGATTCTTTTTACAACGAGTTTAACTCCATATTCAAGTCTAAGGAGGTCATGATTAGTGATAGTCCTACTTTCAGTGAATGGGCCACTGAGGGTATACACAAAAGTAGACAAAAACTTTATGAACTATACTCAGAAAGACAGCTTAATAGATCAGTTGCATTTCTAGATTATGTTAAAACTTATTCAAACAATTTTAAAGCAGATTGTTTAGCAGCTAAATCAAAATATATAAGTGATAAAATTCTCAATAGTGCAGACAAAGTTAAATCTACTTGGAAAATTATAAACGCGGAAAGAGGTCAACAAAAATTAAATGATAATAATTTTAAACTTAATATAAATGGTAAAATAACTACATCAGACTTCGAGGTCGCTAACGAATTTGAAAATTTTTTCTCCAAAATTCCTGGAGATTTGACAAAAACCCTAGGCTCTTCAGCCCCCATTGCAGAATCTTTGTTAAAAGCAAACGTTCCTTGTTGTAACGTTATATTTAAATTCAGTAAAGTTAACATAAACACTATCTTAAAAACTTTTAAATCTTTAAATATCAAGAAAACAGCTGACCTCTGGGGCATCTCTGTGTATTTAGTAAATTTGTTTATTGAAATGGTTGCTCCTGAACTAGTAATAACCTACCTCGGTGGCACAATGGTACTATGTACGGACTGCCACACTCGAGGTCTCGGGTTCGATTCCCGGGTCTGGTGGATAATGTATAATTCTCTTTAGAATTTTATCCAGATAATTATCCCAGAGTCTGGAACTTGTGCCCGTTAAATGGCAATAGGCTCGCCCCCTATTACATGGGACCTAACATAGCTGGCGAGATGTGGGTGTGTTTGCTGCACACCTCTGCCTACTCCTTCGGGGAAAAAGGCGTGATGCTATGTTTTTTAAATCGGGTAGTACTTCAGATCCGTCCAATTTCCGTCCCATTTCTGTACTACCTACATTTAGAAGTAGAACAATTTTTAAGACACTTGAACTCCATACACCGGAACATCCGGTTTACTCATGAAATGGAGTTGGAAAGATCATTGGCTTTTCTCGATGTCAAAGTAACAGTGAGAGAGAGTGGTTCTCTCGGACACACTGTGTACCGCAAACCCACACACACGGACAAGTACCTGAATGCCGGTTCACATCATCATCCGCGACACTTGAGATCCGTTGCGGTGTCGCTGGTAAGACGAGCCTATGATCTTTGTGACCCTGAACACTTACAGAAAGAGCTCGCTCATGTTCTGGAAGTGTTGAAGCAGAACGGGTATCAGGGACATACACAACACCGTGAAAGGAACAAGGTACAACCCTTGGGAGTAAGCAGAGCACCAGCATTTATGCCGTACGTGAAAGGAGTGACGGACAAAATTGGAACAGTACTACAAAGATACTCCATTAAGACTGTATATAGGCCACACTCCAAAGTCGTAAACCACATGCGAACCCCTAAAGATACCATTCCTCTACAGACACCGGGTGTTTATAAGGTAGACTGCAGCTGTGGTAGTTCATACATCGGACAGACCAAACGTACTATCGCTGAGAGGGTCAAAGAACACATCACAGCTGTAAAAAACCGCCAAATAAACAAGTCTGCGATTGCCGAGCATTTGTTGGAATCGGGTCCCAACCACTGGATTGAACTCCACAAGCCACAAGTCCTATCCACTGACGGACACTATTACTCCAGGATAGTGCGGGAAGCCGTCGAAATAAAAAAGTATCCCAACTTTAACCGGGAAGATGGATATCGACTATCTACGTCGTGGAATCCGGTGATCAGCAAATGTACTCGCCACCTCACCGAACGCCCGCGTGCTGATACTATCAGTGTGGTATGCCGTAGTGGCTCTCCGAACACAATAGTTAGTGACGACGAAGTGAGGGTAGTTGAACAAACCCGCACTTCACGAAGACGACGATGAGCTGAAGCCAGTCCACCCGTGACCACGGCTCTTGTAACAGGGCCGAAACGTCGGGTAATAAAGAGGTATGTATATATCTCAATAATCGCGTAAAAGACCCGTTAGTCTTAAGTTTATAATACCTACATTTAGTAAAATTTTTGAAAAAATTATGCTTAATCAAATGCAAAATCACTTTAACGTTAATAAACTATTACATAAAAAATAATTCGGTTTCACTCGTGGTCGGTCCACCACTGATGCCGGAATTAAATTATTAGAGTGTATATACAGGGCCTGGGATGAGTCATATGATGCTTATGGTGTATTCTGTGACTTATCTAAGGCCTTCGATTGCGTTCAGCACCAGACTTTAATTATGAACCTTGATCCTTGATTACGGAATCCGGGGGACGGCCTTGAATTTCGTCAATTCTTACTTCAGTGATAGGGTCCAGAAAGTAGTGATCAATGGTAAACAGTCACCTGGTTCTCCTGTAGCGATGGGGTTCAATTTTGGGACCTTTTCTTTTTCTAGTATATATTAATGATCTCTCTCACCTCATAAGAGACGACCACGAGGTAGTTTTGTTTGCTGATGACACTTCTTTAATATTTAAAGTTAAACGTGGACAGCGCGAACTTGATGATGTAAACATTGCCCTCTCTAGGATAGTCCACTGGTTTTGTGCTAATAATTTATTATTAAATTAAAATAAAACTAAATGTGTAAGATTCACCTTACCTAATGTAAGACTTGTTAAAACCAGTGTTAAGGTTAGGGATGATATAATAGAATTGGTCGATGACACTGTCTTTCTGGGCATAACGTTAGACTCCAAATTGCTATGGGGGCCTCATATCGGGAAAATTTCGGCCAGGCTTAGTTCAGCAGCCTATGCTGTCAAAAAGATCCGACAACTTACAGACATTAAAACGGCGCGTCTTGTCTACTTCAGCTACTTCCACAGTATCATGACATATGGTAAACTACTGTGGGGTAACGCTGCCGATATTGAATACATCTTTGTGTTGCAGAAGAGGGCTGTCCGGACTATCTATGGAATGGGGTCTCAGGAGTCATTAAGAGATAAGTTTAAGCATATTAACATCCTTACAGTGTATTCACAGTATATTTATGAAATTTTATTGTATACCCACAAGAACAAAAGTAAATTTGTGAAAAATAGTGATAATCATAATCTAAACTTAAGAAATAAGGATAAACTGGCTGTTCCTAAATTTAGGCTTCATAAAGTAAGTAATTCTTTTGCGGGGAACTTTATTCGAATGTACAATACATTGCCAACCGAAAAAGCAAATTTATCTCTCAATAAATTTAAAAAACTAATAAAAAGTAAATTGTGCCATAAAGCTTATTATAGTATTAATGATTTCTTAGATGACAAGGCTGCCTGGTTGTAACACGAATTGCTCCTTTCTACATAACTCTGTATTAGATTTAAGATGAAATATTTTGAAAAAAAGCCGAACTGAGTTTCTTGAGGGTTCTTCTCAGTCTCGTTGCATTTTGGAACCCTCGGTAGAGTCACACCAACTTTTGACGAATCTAAATAATTTTCTAAAAATTTCAAAGATAATAAACGTTATTTTATATTTATTTTACCGTTCATCGTGCTTCACCCCACTACAACCACTACACTACGACCGCTCCTCACGTGAAGACAGTGACACACACATGACGAACAAGCACCGTATAACTACCTACCCTTTATATATTCATATTAATATTATCCGAATTACTCTGAAGAACTGTTAATACAAGTTTACTGCTATATCAGCGTTTCCTTGCACAACACATGCACCACTTCTTAATAATATAGGTTTTTAGACATAATTTTCAGTCTTCATCTGTTAATTAAATAATAGTTAAATAAGATTATCATCGTCAAAATAACGTCATCTAGCAATTCTGCACTTATAGACCTAACTATAGGCTAAATGTGAGCACAGGTTTTTTATTCTACCTTTTTTTTATTCCGCGGGACCGTGGCCGCTCTCATGTCCATTGTTGCGGGCGTCTCTAGCACACACCAGAAGGCATTTCCAAGCGCAGGTACCTAGAGTTCGTCGTTCAGTCAGGCAAGAGCAATATCTTTACAAAATATTATTAACAGAGCCTACATAATAGTAAGTATATAACAGTAGAGCTTTTGGCTCTCACATGGCGTGATTGTATACGACCACGCAAGAGCCAAGCCACCTCAGTGATGCCATATTTGGTCAAACACATAGGCTAATGAATGACCTGTTTTTTTCCGTTCACAGCCTATAATACAAAAACATGTAGGTACATCTTTGCAATGGTTCCTCTTCTTTTCTTGAAATGAATATTTCGCCTATGCAACACAGTGGTGTGGATATTATGTATACCCAAATTTATTTTCAGTCTAGGAGATCTATGGATATAATCATCCTATGCAGTAAGACTTTAGCGTTGCATTATAAATGAGTATGTATGTGTAACCTGTCACGAATAGTCACGATAATAGCCCAAATTCCGGCAAAAAAGACCTATCCAAAAACGTATCACACATAGCAATTGGAAAAATTGTGTTTTGTCTTTAGGTAGGTACTACAAAATTAATTTGGACCTAGTTCTGCAGAAAGCAGCCATATGAGTAAAAGTACGAACGGAGTTATGTGCGTTTTTCTGTCCAATGTTCCCCTTCAGTTATTTATTACTTTTCTGTTTATTTTATATTTGAGAATTACGAGTATTAGGAGCTTTTTATATCCTATCCAAGATTTCGTATCGTTTAGCATAACATCAATAATAGCGTTTTTGACGTGGCTGTTTTATGCAAAATAGCTTATTTCATCGAAATTACAATAAAGAATAAATCAACCACATAAGTTGGCTATGTTCTGCATTAATTCAAAATGAAATAACAGTATACTCGTATAAAAGACAGAAAATAATCTATTACTGTTTTACTCCATAATTCGTAGGTACGCACTAAAAGATTTGCGTAACTTAAAAAAACAACATGTTAAAACCAAAATATTATGTTTAATACTTTTCAAATTACTCTCCTTTACATTTTAAACATATTTTCATGCGATCGAACCATTTTTTAAAACAGGAGGACCACAGATGTGAAGGCATATTTTCTACGTGCTGATTGAACGCTATCACTGCCTCTTCGGAGTTGGTAAAAGTGAAACCTCTCATCAAATCTTTGATTTTGGGGAAAATACAGAAATCACAGGGTGCTAGGTCGGGGCTATGCGCAGGATGGGTGACGAGTTGTACTTTTTCGGAAGCTAAAAATTACTTTGTTTTGTTGACCTTGTGTGAAGAAGCGTTGTCATGATGTAGGAGAACGCGGCTTTTGGGTCGTCTTTCGCGAACTTTTTCTAACACCCTGGGTAAACAAATGGTAGAATACCACTCGGCATTAACACTCTTTTGATCTTCAAGTGGAATTGTACAGATGGGACCCATAGCTGACAAAAAAAAACGCGATCATTTTTTTACCAACGTTTCTCGCCTGCCTTACTTTTGTTGGCTTGTTCTCATTTTCAAACACCCATTCACAAGATTGCTGTTTTTTTTCGGGTTCAAAACAATAAATCCACGTTTCGTCTCCTGTGACAATGTCATAAACAGCATTAGAATGTCCGTGGTCGTACTTCAGTAGCATCTGTGAGCACCATTCCACGCGAGCCCGCTTCTGCTCCGCTGTCAGTTCATGACGGATCCAACGACAACAAAGTTTCTGAACTTTCAATTCTTAGTGTAAAATTTTCTGGATTTGACTCATACCAATCCCCAATAGTCCTCGAATTGTCTCTTAAGTAATCCGCGGGTTTTCTTCAATTAACCGCTTAACAGTAGCCACATTATTTTCGTTGACGGCAGTTGAAGGCCGCCCTTCACGAAATTCATCATGTAAAGAAACTCGACCTCTCTCAAATTCAGCAAACCATCGCCTCACGGTGCTCAAACAAGGTGCTTCTCTCCCAAAAGCATTTTGAAGACGAGCGGCACAGTCTTGCGGAGAGAGAGAACTTTTAAAATCATAAAAAATCATCGCTCTAAAATCTTTTCGACTTAATTCCATTTTCGTTGCATACATAGAACTTTGATGTGTGATAAAAAACAATTGACAAATGATTTCCCGCCAATTGTTTTTTTTTATTACTAAGAAGGTTGCAATGTTTAAAAAAAATATAACATTCGAAATTCAAATAGTTCCGATTAGCTAGAAGTGCAAAACTTTTAGTGTGCCCCATGTAGTATTTACATACCTTTATGATTTAATGAATAATATTTGTAATTAAATTAAATTAATTAATTAATGTACATAATTAATTAAATTCACATATAATATTAAACAACATTTTAGATAGCGCTCAGAATGGATGTAGGGCTGGGTCACGTGGTATTAAGGAGCTACTCCTTATTGACATGGCCATTAGCCAACAGGTCAAGCGGAGTAGGGGCGCCCTCTCTACTGCCTGGATTGACTACAAGAAGGCCTATGATTCGGTGCCTCATTCATGGCTGAGGAGGATTTTAGAGTTGTATAAAATTAATACGACTCTTAAATCCTTCTTAGTCTCGTGTATGAGGCAGTGGACCACAGTCCTTCGTAGTGTGGACGAACTGTGATGAACTAGTGGTGGGTTCGCCTAAGGCTTGATAAAGATCGAGCATAGTGTATTCCAGGGCGACATTTTGAGTCCATTGTGGTTTTGTTTAGCACTGAATCCACTTAGCACATTGCTGAAGGATTCAGGGCTAGGCTATCGGTTTCGTAGAGGGGGTGAGGTTATATCTCACCTGATGTACATGGATGACCTCAAACTGTTCACACTGAAGCACCAAGATTTAGTGACATTATTAAAAACTACGGAAGTTTTTAGTTATGCCATTAAGATGGAGTTCGGTGTTGATAAGTGTGTGGTTATGCATGTACAGCGGGGGAAGGTTGTAAATTCACCGTATTTACAACTTTCTCAGATAATAACTCTCAGATCTCTCACCGAGACCGAAACATACAGATACCTAGGTATGTCAGAGTCATTGGGTATAGCGGTAGAGGATATTAAGAAATCGGTGAAATAACGTTTTTTTGGCCGCCTGACAAAAGTTCTTATGTCCGGTGGTAACAAAATGCGGGCTTTCAACGGTTGGGTGATACCTTTATTGTTATACTTTCCTTTTTCCTTTGGCATTTTTTTCCTTTGGCATCTAAGTATGCCAAAGGAGTATAACAATAAACTGTGGACTCAAACGGAACTAGATGCCCTGGAAAGGCGAGTCCGTCAACAACTGACATTGCATCGAATGTTACACCCACGATCTTCTGTCATGAGACTACATTCCGCGGAAGTGGGGGGGTCGAGGCTTTTTGAATGCCAAGAACCTCCACAACCGTGAAGTGTGCAGTCTGAGAAATTACTTCCTACGGAATGGGTGTGGCATTCATTGCGATGTCGTGATGGTTGACAAGGGCCTGACACCTCTTTCCTTGGCTAACGAGAACTGGCGTAAACCAAAGGTGCTAGGTACTGAAGACCGTAAGGACGTATGGAAGTAAGGAGCTACATGGGCAGTTCTACCGGGTCTTAACAGGACCCGACGTAGACCTGCCCGATTCGGTGAACTGGCTGCGTTTCGGTGACCCCTTTGGGAACTGAAGGTTTTAAGACAAGACGAACAACTATAGGAAATATATCATTAAGGACGGTACGGTCGACATTTGTCGAGCATGCCACCGTCCTGGTACTCACCACTTCACCACATTCAAGGCACAATCAAGCGGCCAGGATCCTCCACCAGCAACTTGCTCTTCAATACGGCCTTATTGAGTCCGAGGTACCGTACTGTAAGTACACACCAGAGCCAGTTCTCGAGAATGGTCGTGGATTGCTCTACTGGGACCGATCAATCATCACGGACAGGACTATTGTTGCCAATAGGCCTGATATCGTGTTAGTTGATCGGGCTCAGCCCCGGGTGGTGCTCGTCGATGTCGCCGTCCCGCATGACGAGAATCTCGTTAAGGCACAGAAGGACAAACTTTCTAAGTACCTTGATCTGACCTTCGAGATAACCGCCATGTGGGACGTAGACTCGACGACCATTGTCCCGATTATCGTTTCGGCAAATGGACTAATAGCGAAGAGTCTCGATCAACATCTCAAGAGACTCTCGCTAGACTGTTGGATCAAGGGTCAAATACAGAAGGCTGTCATCCTCGACACGGCACGCATCGTTAGGAGGTTTCTCAGTCTGTGACCTCTACCGCAGGTAGTTTGGGCCCTGCTCCGCTACTGGTGGTGCAGACCACATGAATTTTTTTATAATATTATATGTAACTTTGTATATAAATATTGTAAAAAAATGTACCTATGTTAAGAAAATAATTTGAATAAATGGAATAAAAATAATAATAATCGGTGGTCGTTTCGGCAAACGGATTAATAGCGAAGAGCCTCGATCAACATCTCAAGAGACTCTCGTTAGATTGCTGGATCAAGAGTCAGATTCAGAAGGCTGTTATCCTCGACACGTGTCGTTTTGTTAGGAGGTTTATCAGTCTGTAGCCTCCACCGCCGGTAGTTTGGGTCCTACTCCGCAACTGGTGGGTCACTATTTTTTATATTTTTAAATGTATTTGTGTTTTTTATAAATGCTCTCGGGGGAACCTGATCCCTAGAGAGCGCATCCCCAGGTGGCGGATGGGGGAATGCTCGCCAACGAACGGTTGGAGGGTAGGTTCCCCCCAAGCGACGAGAAGAAACAACGGGTCACCGCCCCAATGTCCGAAGTTCGTATAGCCACTTGGAACATTGGAACGATGACAGGACGCAGTGCTGAACTCAGCGCTATTCTCGAAAGACGTCGCATAAATATCTGTTGCGTTCAAGAAACAAAATGGAGAGGTGCAATATCACGGCAAATAGGGAAGGGATATAAACTCATATATTATGGAAAGGAAAACACTAGAAATGGAGTAGGAGTTGTATTAGACCACCATCTCAGCCAAAATGTAGTAGACATAAAAAGGATTAGTGATCGAGTGATAGCTGTTAAACTTGCCCTGGAAAATCAACCATGTCTTAATATCATTTCTGTCTACGCACCACAGGTTAACTGCCCGGAAGCAGACAAACTTGAATTTTCGTGCGCACCAAATGACTATACCCAAAACCGAACACACACTTGTATGTGGGGATCTTAACGGGCACGTAGGCGTAGACGTGTGTGGTTTCGAGGAGCAGCACGGTGGCTATGGATTCGGAAAATTAAATAAGGAAGGAGAGACAATTTTAGAATTCGCAACATCACATAACTTGGCAGTAGTAAACACTTTTTTCAAAAAGAAGGATGAACATTTAATTACATATAAAAGTGCGAACACTAAAACACAAATAGATTACATACTAGCGGATAAGCGAAACCTAAGACAGATTAAAGATTGCAAGGTTATCCCTGGCGAACCTCTAACGTCGTAGCATCGACTACTCTTAGCAGCTTTGAGGCTACGTAGATTTATAAATATTAAGAAACCTAAAGTTGCAAAAATTAAATGGCATGAGCTCCACTCACAAAAGGGATGCAACCTGCGGAATGATATGGCTGACTATTTCAGTAAAAGTGTACCTCAAGACGACACCCCCTCGACTGTATGGTCAAACTTTGAAGAGTTTTGTCTTAAAACAGCCAAGAAAGTGCTAGGAATCAGCAAAGGAGCCCTTCATAACCTAAAAGAAACTCGCTGGTGGAACAATCGCACCAAAAACAGCGTAGACGAAAAGAAATGCCTATTTAAGATCTGGAAAGAAACTAAGTCTGACGAGGATAAGGAAAAATACAAAGAGGCTAAAAAATTCTCTAAAAGAACTATCGCAATAGAGAAAGAAAGAGCTGTACAAGATCTATATAAGCGCTTGGAAGAGGCAACCGACAACGAAATTTACAAAATAGCAAAACAAAGACATACGAATACTAAAGACTTCATTGCTACAAAATACATAAAGAATAAGGAAGGTACGCTGTTAACGACTGATAAAGAAATATGTGGGAGATGGTATGAATACTACAACAGTCTACTGAATGAAGAATTTCCACGCCAACCGGAATCAGAACAACCGGAGACGCAAGGACCGATAAATGAGGTTTCCGTAGCGGAAGTCCGAAAAGCAATTTCCAAAATGAAGAACCGTAAAGCTACCGGACCAGACGACATTCCAGTAGAACTTTGGAAGCTCCTTAAACAGGACGGTGAAGTGTGGCTTACTAGTTTGTTCAACAATATCATTACAAGCGAAACCATGCCCGACTCTTGGCGGAAAAGCACACTAGTACCATTTTACAAAAACAAGGGAGATGTACGTGAATGTGGAAACTTCAGAGGTATAAAACTCACCTCACATACTCTCAAAATATGGGAGAGGGTTTTAAGCGAGCGTCTTTTAAAGCATATCACTCTGACAGAAAATCAGTTTGGATTTGTGGCTGGTAGGGGAACTACTGATGCCATCCATGCGGTACGTACAATCATCGAAAAAGCTCAAGTTAATAAGCAAAACATATGGATAGTATTTATCGATCTCGAAAAAGCCTTCGACCGTGTACCAAGGTCCATAATATGGCAGGCACTGAGAGCAAAAAATTTACCAGAAATGTACATAAGACTAATTGCAGACATGTATAAAGATATCCAGACATATGTGCGAAGTGCAGCTGGGTCATCAGACAGCTTCGATATTAGAGTGGGTGTTCATCAAGGAAGCGCCATGAGCCCTTTGATATTCAACATCGTGATGGATTTTCTTACCGCAAAAATACAAAAACCCACTCCGTGGAACCTTTTATATGCCGACGACGTAGCACTAATATCCAATAACTTTCAAGATGTACAAGACAATTTGGAGCAATGGAGGGAGGCACTTGAGTCGAATGGGTTGCGCATCAGTAGAACTAAGACAGAGTACATGGTCTTTAACTTCGATCCGGATAACTCAGCGCACGCGGACGTCAGGCTAGATGGCACAGCTCTACCTAGAGTAAACACTTTCAAGTACTTGGGCTCCGTTATCTCGGTGGATGGATCCATTGAAGCGGATATAGCTCATCGGACAACCTGTGGGTGGAGTAAATGGCGTGCTCTTACAGGAGTACTGTGCGATAGCAAAATGCCAATTAAAACAAAAGGCAAGGTCTATAAAACAGCTGTTAGACCAGCTCTCCTTTACGGCAGCGAGGTATGGGCTGCGAGGAAAAGCCATGTACAGAAGCTACACACGACCGAGATGCGAATGCTGCGCTGGGCGGGCGGACTTACACTTAGAGACAGGGTACGCAATGAACACATAAGAGGTACCTTTAAGGTTGCACCAATTGCAGAAAAAATCACCGAGTCTAGGCTGAGATGGTACGGTCATATACAGCGAAGGCCAGACGACCATGTCGTGAAGAAGTGCCTTTCCATGGCTACAAAGGAGAGAGGGAGGGGAAGGCCCCCAACTACGTGGATGACGAATGTCCGTAAGGACATGAAGCAGTTGGGGCTTTCAGATGACGACGCATACCAGCGGAATGAGTGGCGCCGCAGTACCAGGAAAGCCGACCCCGCGTAACGGGAAAAGGCGAGGCCAAAGAAGAAGAGTGTTTTTTATAAACGTATTTAAAATATGTAAAATAAGAAGAATAATGAATAAACGATAATAACAATAATGTAGTCGCGCGTATCCAAAATCACAGATAGTAAGAAGTAGGTGAGATGTAATTTTATTAAACAAGTTAGTTATACGGCCACGCTCAGAGACGTCATACGCTAATAATTTATTAATATTAACATATTATAATAAACGTAAATGTCATAAAATTTTCTTAAGTAACCGTTAAGTTTGTTTATTGCTTCGGGTACGGCGTATAAAATAGTATTTCATTAACATTAAAATTTGATAAAAACAGCCCGGATGACGTTAGAAAAAGCCAAGTATGGACTCGTAACAAATATATACAATTTACAGAAAACAGCCAACGTACACTGGCTGCTTTTTACGAACCTCGATCCCCGTTAACTCCTAACATTATGAATTTTTTACAAAACAGCCATATATTAGGCTGACTCATAGATAATATTAAGGGAGCGAAGCGAGCGCCATCCCAAGTCTCTGGGCTGACTTATGCAATATAGTTACGTTAGGCAGTTTGTGTCAATATTGACTGCATTTTACACCATGATGACTGTTTTTTACAATTTTTTTTGTTGAATGGCTGTATTGGACGGCTAATAACTCCGCTGTAAGAAGAGATATCGAAATGGCTGTCTTCGCCAAAAATCCGGCTTGTCGAATTTAGTACGGCTGTTACACACATAACTTGATTTTAGAAAAAGTGCCATTTGGCTGCTTTCTGCAGAACTAGGTCCTTGCCAGGCGCCCAAGGTACACACTTTGAGGAGTCCATGGCTTTGAGCATGCTCTCCAGTGAAAGGGTATCCACGCCTAGACCAACAACGAGGTCTCGGCGCTGACTCACCCACGTTGAGCATTCCTACAACGTTTGGAGACACCGCCTTCGCCGGAGGCCTCGCAGTGTTGCCACTGGGGTTTGACGCTCACGATGGATGTGGTGCAGATACTTACAGAACCATCTGTGCCCGGTAATGATCTGTCACGCACGATACGTGAAGTCACCGTGCCGCCTCTGCTGCCATTCGTCCGTCCAACTGGGTGTGGAACACCGTACGACACATGTCGCCGAGCTGGCTCAAGCCAGCTGGGGTAAGCTATGGTTCTTTCGGACAAAATTAAATATGACCCGACAATACGACAGAGGCAGAAAGGTGTGACATACGAGCGCCTCTCTAACGCAGCTTCTGGGTAAGATGGCGTTGGCTATGTCAAGAGACACTGCTACCACCACCTCGCCCCGCGGCACTAATTCTTCCCCCAGCGTCTTCACGCACATGATCGCGACCTTGGTGGAGCGTCCCATACGAAAACCGTACTGGTTGTCTGGCAGGCCACGCTCGTGAGATGCTAGACGGGATGTTCTGCGATTATACGCTAAAAGAGCTTACACACCTCGTCGTGCAACACGATCGGCGGGTAACCGGACGGGGAGTATCGGCCGCCCCGCTTTCCGGATTAGTGACCACTTTACCAGTCCTCCACACCTTGGGAAACTGGCTTCTTTTCGAGGCATGCGCTGATTTATTTAGGGTAGGTAAGGTATTGACTAGTTTAAACAAAAGTAATCCAGCATCACATAGTAACATTTATTCCAGAATATTCTGAGTTATTTACAAATAAACCAATTTGAAACAGTAATCTATAGATATTAAGGATCAAAGTTATTAATGATCTCCCACGACTCGAAAGTTTCAAGGATAGGGTTTAGTACATTTGGCACCACTGTGGTGAGTACCGATGAGATATACCGCTCGAATCTCCTCAAGTAGTCGATGATCACCTCGTTGATCACGGCGTTCACTACATCGTCGATATCGCCACCCCCGATGACGCCAGTCAGATCAGACTAGAAACATAACAAGATAATATTATAATAATGTTAAACTGGAACTGGACTGCAGCAGTAATGGCTGATGTCACTTAGTCCAAGTCTTATTTCAGACGAATCACTACATGACATATTATAAAACAAAGTCCCTTCTGTTGTATGTACGTAGATACTTAAGCTTAGATCTTTAAAACTACGCAACGCGTTTTCACCAATGGATACAGTGATTCTCTAGGAAGGTTTTTAGTCCTATATAATTTGTCAAGCGGGTGAAGCTGCGGGCGACCGCTTGTATAATATATACGAATCGATATCATAGGTAGGTAACTAGGTAAGTACTTGGATTTTGAAGTAAATGCAGCTATATAATAGAGCTAACATTTTTCAAATAGTACGTAAGTAATAGTAAGTAATCTATAATATGAACACCAAAACGGTTTTAGGACTGGACTGGAGTATTTTACGTGTTTACGAAAATTATCACGGATATAGCGTTAAAGTAGGTAGATAAGTACATAGAGTAACGTAGAGTCACGGATGTCAGTCTGCCAGCATTTCTGTCGTCGGTCCATAGCATCGAAGAATTAGTCAGGAAAATTTTGTCAAATACACTGATTGATTCCGAGGTGCGATGCAAGACAAGACCGATGCCATAAATGCTTGCAGAATGTCTTGTCCCGACACTGACCTGCCCTCACGCCTAGGCTCACAGCGTCTGTGGGATTTGCCGCTCTGTAAATTGAGATTAATACACGGGTGCGCCAAAGTTCACCTAAAACTTTCAACTCCGATAATTGGAAATCCGAAAATGTTCTTCCTAACATTTTTCATCCTAACAATCACAATTCCTAACTACTCTGTCTCTAATGTTCATAATTTCGAAGCATTCAACTTCATAATGTCAGGAGCAATAAACATCTATTATACTTTTATTTGTTTTCCTATATTTTTTCAATATAACCATCTTTTACACTATTATTCAAAGTCATATCTTTTTTGTTTAAATTTCTTCGGTTTAGGCACTGGTAGTCTATCAGGAACAATTTTTTTGGGCCTGTCGTGTTAGTTGAATTATTTTAAACTAGGTGGCGTTACGGGTAATGGTTCATAATATTTAAACAATATCTTTCGTTTTAGTCAGGAATTCCATTCTAGGATAATATATCTATATTTTAAAAGTTTTTCTACGATTAAATAAGTAATTTTCGGGTCTTTAAAACTCCAATTTAAGTTTTTTTTAATAAAATGTCATCACAGCGCCACGGTACACGTGTCGGCTAGAATAGGTACTGCTATAAATTTGGCTGGCGATGGTTTGTCATCAATAACTCTTGCTAAAGCACAGATAGATGTCGCTGATATTAAAATTGAATAAGCCCTCTGGTTACGTAACTTTTGCACAATAGGATAATATTATTATAATATAGATATACATTTTCACCTATTGATACCTATTTATATTTATTTTGAAGCAACTTAATAATAAAAACAATAAGGAAATACCTACATACTTGTCTTGAATAAAAAAAAATAACAAGAAAAAACTGGCCAAAAAAAGAACAAAAAACTATATAGTCAAATTGAGAACCTCCTCCTTTTAAGAAGTCAGTTGAGAATATAAAGAATTTGTTAACAAAAACAAAAACTAATTTCCTAGGATTTGAAACCGGATCATCTTTGATGTTTGCAGTATGTTAAATATTATATCCAGTGTCATGCACCTACGCTATTTATGGAATTTAATCTAATGGTGAAATACTGTAATACAACACAAACGGGGAAATGATTCGGTAATATGTAATATAAAGTTTTATAGTGAATGTTTCTTGTAGTTTTAGCCCTAAAAAGGCCTCTTTCATCGCTCCAGTGTGACTGCTATATTATTATAATGATATAGAGGTAGCCTGTTTTCAACCGACTTCCAAAAAAGGAGGAGTTAAGGTGTTTGATACCTCATATCTTTAGACTGGGTGAACGGATTTTGAAATTTATTTTTTTAATTGAAAGGGACTAATTTCCGAATGGTCCTATTTCAATTTGGTCCCATTCTGACAATTATTTGGTCCCATTTCGGTAATTTCAAGTCGGTCGAGTTGTTGAGTCAATTTTTGACGTGCTTTATTTTTCCAAGGGCGTAAGCAGAGATTTATTTGCCCAGTTTTCGCCACATACTACACCGATTTTGAAGGTTTACAAATATGTAACTACTTAGCCTAGGTAGGTTAGGTTATCTATACTTATTATCTATACTTATTATCTATACTTATTTATACGTAAATCTATACTTATAATAAATCTGTAGAAGTGAAAATTCTGTACATTGAAAATATCAAAAAAATAAATGGCAGGGGGTGTTACTAGACCGACACCGAACCCAAAAATGTAATTAATAACAATTTTTGTCTGTCTATCTGTTTGTTCAGGCATCACGCAAAAACTACCGGTTCAATTACGATGAAACTTGGTATAATTATTCTTTAATATCCTGGGCACCACGCTGGGTACTTTTTATACCGAAAAATAAACAATAAAAAACAAACTTAATTTTGCGGTTCGATCCCTAGACCCGATTACTGTAATAACTTTGTCGTAGGTTACGTCACCCGCAGTGGAGTTCACTTAGGGGCGCTGCACATAGCTTTAATATTTTATCTTAAGATACAATATCGCTCAACAGCCTGTCTTCTGTACTTATAATAAATCTGTAGAAGTGAAAATCCTGTACATTGAAAATATCAAAAAAAATTATGGCAGGGGGTGTTATTAGACCGACACCGAAACCAAAAATGTGATTTAAAAAATTTTTGTCTGTCTGTCTGTTTGTTCAGGCATCACGCAAAAACTACCGGTTCGATTACGATGAAACTTGGTATAATTATTCTTTAATATCCTGGGCACCACACTGGGTACTTTTTATCCCGGAAAAGTATATACAATAAAAAACAAACTTAATTTTGCGGTTCGGTCCCTAGACCCGATTACTGTACCAACCGCAAATAATAAGATTGTCGTAGGTTACGTCACCCGCAGTGGAGTTCACTTAGGGGCGCTGCACACGGCTAAGATACTATAATATTTTATCTTAAGATACAATATCGCTCAACAGTTATCTATATCTATATCTATACTTATAATAAATCTGTAGAAGTGAAAATTCTGTACATTGAAAATATCAAAAAAATAATGGCAGGGAGTGTTACTAGACCGACACCGAACCCAAAAATGTGATTAAAAACCATTTTTGTCAGTCTGTCTGTTTGTTCAGGCATCACGCAAAAGCTACCGGTTCGATTATGATGAAACTTGGTATAATTATTCATTAATATCCTGGGCACCACGCTGGGTACTTATTATCCCGGAAAAGTATAAACAATAAAAAACAAACTTAATTTTGCGGTTCGATCCGTATACCCGATTACTGTAATAAGTTTATCGTAGGTTACGTCACCCGCAGTGGAGTTCACTAAGGGACGCTGCACACGACTAAGATACTACTAGGTATGCAATGCATGCTGCTGCTGCAAAAAACTGAGCGAAGTGTTAAATTTTCGAACGACAACGATTTATGAGATTTTATTTTGTTATGTCCGATTTTAAATTTTTATGTTCTAAACCACCATCACGCCACACGTTATCACTGTGGTAAGTTTGAAGGAGATCGGTTCAGGTGTTTAGGAGGAGTATGCGGAGATACGAAATACATGAGTCGCCTAAGATTGAGCTTCGCTCAATAATATTTTATCTTAAGATACGATATCGCTCAACAGCTCAACAATTTACTTCTGAACGCAAAAAAGACGAAGTGTGTTAGATTTAGTATGCCTAATGTTCAGAACTACGGTACTAATGTTATTTTGAACGGTGATACCCTTAATCTTGTAGAATCAACCGTATTTTTGGGTATTACTCTAGACAGTAAATTACAGTGGAACGCCCAAATATCGGGTCTTGCAGGGAAACTTAGCTCTGCGGCTTTTGCTATTAGTAAAGTCAGACAGCTAATGGATGTAGAAACTGCCAGGCTGGTTTATTTTAGCTATTTTCACAGTATCATGTCGTACGGAATTTTACTGTGGGGCAAGGCAGCTGATATAGAGATCATTTTTATACTCCAAAAGCGAGCTATACGTGCGATTTATAAACTGAATGCACGAGTTTCTCTTAGAGAAAGATTTAAAGAAATAGGCATTTTAACAGTTGCATCACCATATATATATGCGAATATTATGTTCGTTAAACAGAATATATATTTATACAGTGTGAACAGTGACATACATGCAATAAATACTAGAAATAAGCATAAATTGGTTGGGACGTATTATCGTTTACAGAAGGTTCATGACTCCTTTGCAGGATTTGGTGTGCGTTTTCATAACAAAATTCCTCTAAACATTATGAACCTTCCTTTGAATAAATTCAAAGTGGCTGTTAAGACCCACCTCCTAAAAAAGGCATATTATACTATTAAAGATTATCTAAACGATACAGAGAAATGGCAATGAGTTGCTTGCTCATCACTCGAGCTACATAGGGGCTACTTCTGTTTGAAATGTTGTTTTGTTGCTGAAACTCACTTATTATTGTTAAATTATTATTATTATGATATTGTAAGGTATGGGTACTTTGAGATTATGTGGCACCTTTAACTAGTATTTGACGTTTTTTGGGAATAACAGAGATCCATAATTTTTAAGTTCACTTGGTCCACACATGGTCACGTACTGCCCTTGCCCTCTTTTTATTGTTGTAACAGAATCATTATATTTACTGACGAATAAAAAGAGTGGCCGTGAGTTTTTCTTGCCAGGTTCTTTCCTCACAGGCTCTACCTATTGTCTTGCGAATCTGGCGGTAAATGTAGAAGCATTTTCTTTTTTTTTTGATGTTCATAAGTGTTACTTTGTGACCTACATGAATAAAGATATTTTGATTTTGATTGATTTTGAGCTATACATAATAAATCAGTAACTGGTGATCAAGAAGGCTATAACACGCAGGCGAAGCTGCGGGCAACAGCTAGTTATTAAATAAGATTTTAATGAATGATGATGATATTATTATGCTAAACGAATACTGATACGGGAATACACAACCGTAGTATACCTACCTACTTACAAGATATTTATAGGTAAGTACCTACTTATTTGTTTAAATAAGAAATTCAACAAGGTCAGACACGATGGCTTTATCATAAAATTATTGAATCTCCTCCACCTTCTATTTTGTAAGTAGGTACTTATTACCATTTTATTTTATCAAGACAAATGAAAATTCCAAATGTGGGTAATAATAACTAATAATAATCTCTTCTCCAATGAACTCTGATAAGAAGTCAAAATACTGCCATCTATTAGGAAATTATCGGGACAATAGAAACTGTTCATTCATGGGGATTATAACGTAAAATACTGCCATCTATTATATATTTTTCGCACACATAATATACCGCCATCTATTACGTATTTTTCGCACACAATACACTGCCATCTATTAGGAATTTATCGAAAATTATTTAGCTAGCCCTAAAGACGCCTTTAAAACGTCGCCAATTCCTTCTATGAGATGGTTCATCTGTACTAGTATAGTATTCTTATATCTGTGGTTTAGGTTAGGTTAGAACTGTGACCACAACGCACGAGCCGAGCGAGCGAATCGAGCGTGCCGCGGTTCCGGCCGGCGAAGTGCCAGAAGTCCTTATTATGTTTAGGATAAAAGCGTTATGATAAAAACAGTAGGAGTTTAAATATATTTACATTAATGATATTATTAACTACAATTTTCGGAAACATGAGTATTATGAACATCACCGGTAGCACTACAAATTGTATGAATGAAAACTTTAGGTTGAAAAATTTTAGGAAGAGTGATCATTCGGATTACAAATCATTAAGAAGAACAATTTTTGGTAAATAACTTTAGGTGAGCCAATATGGACCCTTAATACACTTCTGTCAATAATTCAGAGCGTGCACGCCAACTAGCTGCTGGAGAATGGGAGTCAGGGTTATGGATCCAGTCGCTCCCATCGCCCAACATCGGTACAATGTTGGACCACACAACCTTCCGCTTTGCCACTTGCCTTCGGCTGGGTTCATCTTGTGTATCTCCGCATCATTGCACCTGTGGAGTAGCCGTCGATAATCTGGGACACCATGGCCTTTCTTGTAGCAGAAGCGCTGTTCGTATACCTCGGCACGCTATTCTAAACGACATAATTCGTAGGGCTCTTACCACCGCAGGTCTTCCGACCGTACGTGAACTAAATGGTTTAGCACGAAGCGATGGAAAGAGACCGGACGGTATGTCGTTGCTACCGTGGAAGATGGGAAGGCCTTTGGTGTCGGACGCTACATGCACATCCGGATGTGCCGGCGCTGCTGCTGCATCGGCTGAATGCCTCAAACGGCGTAAATATGCTAACCTAGCAGGTGATTACATATTTGAGCCGTTTGGGGTTAAGACACTGGGGTCATGGGGTCCGAGTGCTCGACGCCTTTATAGAGACATTGCTAAACGCTTAATCGATGCTTCTCAGGACTAGAAGGCTGGCTATTTTCTGGCCCAAAGAATAAGTATCGCCATCCAACGTGGCAACATAGTCGGCATTGACGCGAAGGATATTTTAAACGATATTTTGTAATGTAAACATTTTTAGTATATAATTATGTATATTGTAATTCTTATTGTAAATTAAAAAAAAGTACATACTTTTTATTTAAATCCCGACGTTTCGACTAGGTTGTACCGGTCATGGTCATCACAGGATGTGCATACTGGTTCTAACGTCAAGTAATAATGAAAAGCGAAATGGAGGTAGGAATACGAGTACGTACGTACTCGTATCTAGTATTAGGTAGGTACCTTAGTATTCAATCAAAGTAATTCAAGCTGTTCTGTAGGTTATAGTCTGAGTACGACACCTAAATACACGCTAAAATACACACGTGTGTTCGTACTATTTATCTATCTAGTACTATATCTACCATTAAAATACCGACTTACTTTGAAGTTGGGAATTTCATAGCGAACGTTGTCGAGACGATCAATGATAATAGACAGCTCATCTTTGGACTGTCCCAAGTAGATCTTGGCTGAAAAGCGTAACTTTTCAATTTTGAACCTGAGTAGGATAAAATAATTCGTTAATTAAGCAAAACCTTAGTTAAGATATCAACCTCATTATTCCCCATTTTACACTATCTAGGCATCTCTACACGCTTCTCCAAAAGTTAGTGGACCGACATAATTTAACGAAATACCTATCACGTTTTAAGTACCTAGTCTACAACTGCTGCTTTAACCTCTATGTTTGGCTATGGTTTGATATGTTTTAATACTCACGCGGCCGTTCCTTTCCCGTACAGGGGGATAGCACTGAACAAATCACCCAATAAGTTGTAATATTCTGAAACAAACAATTAATTCATACAAATATTACATAATAAATCTAAAGTGTTGCAGTTCTGATGAATGAAAGCGATGAGCTTAATAATTCTATGTATAGGCTTCAAAAATTTGAAAGATTTACGGCCGAATACTGAAACGTCACTCAAATATTCAGATAGGTACTCCAAAGGGACTTTTGGGCTTCGATCAATTTTGTCTTTACCTACAATCCTAAAAACCGAATATTTTGAACTTTAACCTTGTTTATTTTTTTTAGCACATGTCGAATCGATGAAAACTTTGATATTAGATTTATAATGGTGTACTTAAGACACGAAAACTTAAGAGCCGAATCGCAGTTAGACTGGAAAGCCGACCCCAACTGAGTTGGGAAAAGGCTCGGTGAATGATGATGACTTAAGACCTACACCAATTTTCAGCTCTATACGAATTACTGCAACCTTACAATTATATTCCGAATATTTTAACTGGATTACTCTGTTAGCTATGTACCTGGTCTGAGATTTCTTTTTTAGAAATCGGTTGGCGACTCGGTAAAATAAAGCTACTTACGAAAAATAAGCTTGCTTTTAATCAATAAATTTCTCAGTACCAGGCCCACGTACGAAATTATTTGCCTGTCTATCGATTCTCGAAAGAATGATGATCGATCATAGATGGAGTTATTAGTTGCAATATAATTAATATAATTGTAACTAAGTTCTGATCTTAGTTACAATAATGCAACTAAGTTAAATAATAACGATAGTAAAATAATTAAGGTGGAGTCTTCGAATTGCAACTATCTGGTAAGTAATCCGGATAGTTGTAATTCCAAGAGTCCACCTTAGGAGCGGTGGTACTTCGGCTCAGTCGCCGGAAAATTACCGCCCCTGGACCCGACAGGATTCCGGGCCGTGCATGGGTCCTGGCCCTCGAGGAACTCGGGCCTCGACTGGGGAGGCTCGTCAGCGCATGCCTCGTGTGGACGACTAGGAAACTAGTCCTGATTCGGAAACCGGGGCGGCCAGCGGACTAACCGTCCGGCTGCCGATCGTGTTGCTCGATGGGGTGTGTAATTATGGTTTCCGTCGGGGATGGTCCACCGTGGGCGCGATAATGCACGTGAAGACCCTGGCGGAGGAAACAGTCTCGCGGGGCGAGTTGGTGTTGGCGGTGTCTCTTGACATCGCCAACGCCTTGACCACCTTACCCTGGAGCTGCGTTAGGGAGGCACTGGTCTACCACGGAGTGCCTATATATATTTAAATAAACCTCAACAACTTTCTTTTCCATTGGACAGTTAGAAAAAAGTAGTCTTACTTACCAGCGGTTATCTCTATATCTGGCAGAACCATATCTAGTTCGAAGGTAAGATCGGGGATGTTGAAGCTGGCAAAGAGTATCTCGAATTCACTTAAACCAGTAGCCTTCACTTTCTTCAGGTCCAAATTGAGACTGGTGAATAAGGAGTTTAATATTAAAATATTTATTTCATAGACAAAAGAAAGATTTTTGTTCGTCTGGTACCTACTATGAAACCGTGATAGGTAGAAAGTTGACATATTCCCAGATGATGTATTTCTGTTGGGTGCGCATTGTCTTACATAACTTTTCAACTCCTATCATCGGAGGTCCGAAAATGTTTCTCATACCATTTAAAATTATAATGATCGTTATTCATAAAAAAATTCTAAATATTAAAAAACATAATCATTTAAATTCATAATATCACAAATAGGCAAAAAAAAATGCGTTTTAAAGAAGTTACAAACATTTTAAAGCGCAAAAATGGTCACGTTCAATATTTTTTATCTCGCCGAGATTTGATCGAATTCAAAAAAATCCTGCGGCAGAATACTTATCAGATCTTAAGCTTCAACCAAGCTTCAACTGACTATTTCGGAGCACTTTTTCGGGGGTTTGTCGCTTGCCTAAAATTATACACTTAGTTTTTACTAATATTTGTTTTAATATATTTGTTTAATGATCGAAACTCATAATCATTCGAATAAATAACTATAATATTTATTATTTATTTATTAGATATTTTTTATTTATTAGATTATTATTTATTAGATTTAAACTGGTTCTTGGTAGTAACAGTATTAATAAAAAAATTATAATCACCAACTGTTTTGAGTTCCGATGATAGTAATAAAAATGTATGAATAAAAAAGGATGAAAAATAAAATTATGAAGAGTGATGATTATGAATACAAATCGGTAGTAAGAAAAATAATAGGATTAAAAATTTTATGTGAGCCAATATGGACCCATTTCTGTTGCCGTTGTAACAACAAATAGAATAAAAATGTAGAATAAAATCAATATTTAGGGTAATTTTTTTATAGATAACTAGCAGACACCCGCGGCTTCGCCCGCTTGATAAATTTTATACACAAAGACCTTCCTCGAGACTACCACTACTCTATCCATCAGTGAAAACCGCACCAAAATCCGATGCGTAGTTTGAAAGATCTAAGCATACATACGGAACGGGCGACTTTGTTTTATAATATGTAGTGATGGTACAGAACCTTTCGTGACCCTCGTACTTGTCGGTTTTTTTTTGTTGGACTTAGAACAAAGTCTACATTACCTACATCTATTTAATACCCTCTGAGTCTGCGTAAGAAAGGCCCTATTTCTTTGTATTTTATAGGGGATTATTATTAAGGGCTTGTATTTTATAATTTGCTAGTCTCAGACCAAAAGCTGCTAGATAAGTTTACTTTTATTTGACTAAAACTACATTATACTTACTTAACGAGGTCATTAGGCAAATCAACCTTAAGTTCGTCAATTTCCAATGGGTCCAGAATTGGTATTCCCAGTTCTGGATATCCTTCCTTCATCATGGTTCTGAGGAGATCAAAGACAATAGGTAGCAATGTGTCCATGATGTTACGTTGTGGTCCATCTACGTCACTTCGTGCACCTGTACATAGATTAGATCAGACAGAGATATAGGCATTAGGTATATCATTAATCGTTTGATATGATTATAATAATAATTAGGTATAAGTAATCACTGAATACTTATACCATCAGAGATAAATAATTTAGATTGGAGTATGATCATCTGTGAAAGATAAAAATATTGATTGTACCTACTTACAATAATGTATTAAATTGGGTATAGTATTCTTATATCTGTGGTATTGGTAAGGTTTACAGACACCTATAAAACGCCTGAAATATAGGTTTTTCTTTTTCATAATTACTACGTTACTTATTTAGTGGTAAGTAGAACTAAATTTTCCTTGGAACTAATTGGCCTGTTCGACCGATTTATTATTACTTTTAATAATAATAAATTTATTTCGTAATAATAATTGTATAATAAAATTTTACATAGAATCTTAATTTTAATTGTGCGCTATTACATCATAGTTAGTGCATTAGTAGCTTAAGTATGTAGGTATAATAATACCTATTTACATTTATATGTTTCTAGATGTTTTATAAATAGGTAGTCTTATAAACGTAATTTGCACCTGAACTAGGTAGTCCTGTATTTCTGGTATCCTGTATTTTTGGTAAGTATATGAGGCTTCTGTACTTAATCCCTTTTTCCTTTCCTTTGCTCACCTCTCTTTTTGTTCCTCTTTTCCTACCCCTTCCTCTTTATGAGTGAAAAATATGTTTATTCAAGTAGGTTACAAGGTAACACTTATGAAAGTCAGTCAGTTATAAAGGTTACAATTAAAGTCTAAATTGCTTCTAAACTTACATTTACTGCCAGATTCACAAAACAATAGGTATAGCCTGAGAGAAAGAACCTGGCAATAAAACTCACGGCCACTCTTTTCTAATAGTATGAAATGACAATATTAAGTACATTATTAAGTAGGTACATAACGAGCAAACATCCTACTAATATTATAAACGCGAAAGTTTGTGAGTATGTAAGTATGAAGTATGTAAGTATGTATGGATGGATGGATGTTTGTTACTCTTTCACGTAAAAACGAATGGATTTTAATGATAATTTACAATAATATAGCTTATACATCAGAATAACACATGGGCTACAATTTATAAAGATATTGTGTAAATTGTTCAAAATATGACGCGGCGCGACGTCAACGGGAAAAAAATCCAAATTACCACGCGGACGAAGTCGCGGGCGACCACTAGTTTATACATAGTTGACAAAGTAAAAATAAATAAATAAACAAGTGACGTTATAGAGTCGCGTCTAAATAGTTTAAGTGAGGAGCAAGCAACTCATTTCCATTTCTCTTTATCATCAAAATAATCATTAATGGAGTAATAGGCCCTTTTCAAGAGATGAGCTTTAATTTTCTTGAATTTATGCAAAGGTAAGTTCATAATATCTACAGGGATTTTCTTGAATAGTGCCATATTACGCGCGAGTATTCGTATTATAAGCATGAATTATTATTATTATGAATATGGCAATCATAAGATAGCCCGAGTTTATTAGGTCTACCTACCTAACCCAAGTACTTAGGTAGTATAAAAAAAAACTCTTATCAGAGCCTAACATAAACAGCAGGTACTTCGGTTTCTGTACATAAATGTATAGGCACAGAATAGGGAATAGTACTTACATACAGAACTTGCACTCCGACGTTAATTAAAGCACATTCTTTTATTTAAAGAGAACATCATTCGAATGTTAGGGTTGTCAGGAAAGTACCAGCATAATTTGACCAATAATTATGACGTTAATGCCTCAATATCAATGCCGTGTCACAAACAAGAGACAACCCTTACTGATTTACAACTTCAAGTTGCCATTGACGTCACGTACTTTTTGCGATAGTTAGGCGAGTAACTTAAGCCTGGTATAGGCCTCAAATCTTTTAAAAACAATGTCGCCAAATAGGTCGTCAACTTAAGGGCCACTCTCAATAATTTAGTGGTATGTAACATCTGTCCTGGCTATTGGAATTGTTAAAGAGCTGTTAAAGATTTAACGGCAATAGGCTTGTCCCCTATTATGTGGGAATAAAAAAAATACTGGCAAAGATTGGGTGTGTAATGCACCTCTGCCTACCCCTTCGGGTACAAAGGTGTATGTCTCTCAGACTATGGGAGTGGCACTCAATTGGAAGGTATATATCGCCACGGCTTACGGTGTATGTCACTTTAGCGAACCTTCACTACATAGGTAGTTAGGTATATACGGATAAAACCACGGCCGTGCACTAGTAAGTAGGTACTATAATTATAAAAAATCATCTAACTTACCTGACAGAATAGGTTCATTATTTAGTTGAACTGGTTTAGAGTCCACATTGAACGCCGCTGCTAAGCCACATAACGCCAACAATATTACTATTTTCATCCTGAAACAAATTTTATTTTTGGGAATTTGGTAGGTACCAAAGTAGTTTAGGGTCTGTTCCCTAAGTTTAGTCCAAGTTCCCTAGAGGGCGCCTCCCCAGGTGGCGGATAGGGCAGTTCTCAATGGAGATCAAAATTTCCACAGGGTAGGTAGGTTTAAACCTTTCCTGAACTTATACGAACACATATTTAAAGACCAAAATTAGCTAAATCGGTCAAGCCGTTCCCGATTTTTAGTGGACAAACGAACGGCGATTCATTTTTATTTAATAGAGAAGAATAAATACAGACATTTCTTCTTGTCTTTCCTTTATAATTAGTGTAGTAGTGTAGATTACTTTTTATTAAAAAAATCACTCACTTGTCAGTTGGTTCTTAACACCTGTCGGTTTCTATAAGATATAAAACCCAACTGTATAATTACTTAACACTTTGATTACTTTATAGAGTAGTCCTCCTAATCAGGTATGGTTTGTTTCATCAATCATTCATATCAGTATTAAAAGACACGGATACTGATATGTTTTCGACGATTCGGTAATTAAGTAGATTTAATCGCGTTATGCCGCATTTTTTATTTATAGGATAATTAGAAATAAATTATTAAATAAATAACACATCTTCATAAACAGATAAAGCCACTAAGGACACAGTAATATTACAAAAGAGGGCAGACCGTGCCATTTATTGTTTAGGTAAGAGAGATTCTCTTAGGGAGCGATTTAAAGATATTAATGTTTTAACTGTAGCTACCCAATATATATTTGATAACATACTGTATGTCAGGAAAAATATATCTAGCTATACTAAAGTAAGTGACGTTACAGACAGAAATCTACGTAATAAAAATAAACCAATTCCTCCGTGTTATCGGCTTAGCAAGGTTAGTAATTCTTTCAAGGGGGAAGGTATACGCTTTTATAATAAATTGCCTGAATCGGTCCTTTGTATTCCCGACAGTAAATTTAAAACCTTTATAAAGACCACTTTATGTCAAAAAGCATATTATAAGACAGTTGATTACCTTAATGATAAAAGTGTCTGGCTTGAGCATAGTGCAGGCACCTCCTAAAATGCCGTAATTGTAGCATATTTTATACTTAGGTGACTATTTTTTTTTGTTGCATTATACACGCTTTTTGATTCTGACACGAGACCAATGTACATTCGTCCACATTTAGTCTTAAGAAGATGTGTAAATGAGTAAATTATTGAAAAAAAGAGTGATCCGAGAGTTTTATTGCCAGGTTCTTTCTGTCGGTTCTACTTATTGCTTTGCGAATCTGGCATTACATGTAAATATAGAAGCAATGTCATTTTTTATTTGAAGTACTTACTGACGCTTGTAAGAGCTATTTAGTGACCTATACAAATAAATAAATCATTTCATTTCATTTCAGTATCAAATCCATCTAATCTTGAACCCACTATGACAAACAACCTTTCAAAAAACTAACAATCGAAATTGAATTCAGAGGCGCAGGTCTAATTTATTTTTAAAAATATTGTGCGGTCGGGGGATCTCCGTCAGGAACGAAGTTCTTTACGCAACTGCAACGCAATCCAACCTGGATTTGGGTTACTTTTTGTTTTACTAACGACGCTGATGCTCAATTAAAAAGAAAAAATACAAAAATAAAGCGGACCATATTCCCATTCCCATCCGATGTTCCCATTTTTCACTCTCTTCTTAAGATTACCTAATTATTATTTAGAGAATCCAATCAGTAATTGTTCTAATCACAATTAAGTATCTTTTACGATGTGAAGCAAGTATGAAAAATTACAATCTGATGGTTCATTAAATCTAAGTATTCTTTTTAATATTGAATGATAAAGAGAGTAATTGCGAATATAACATTACGAGTATAGCCCTCATAATTGCGTATAGTGTGATACTGTTCTTGTAGAAATCATTGCACTCTATCCAGTGGATAAATACATTAGTGAGTGAAGTTTAAATTACCATCCGTCTTTAAAACCATCTCAAAACTATGATCGACTTTTCTCAAGACCAGAAGACTGGTTACATTTTAGCTCAAAGAATAAGCATTGCCATACAACGTGGCAGTGCTGCCCGCCTTCTGGGAACATTGCCAGTCGGCGACGAGGCGGAGGAGTTCTTTGACGCCTGTATATAGTGTAGATTTTAATGTGTATAGTATAGTTTTTTGTAGGTAAGTGTAAATAGTATATTCATCTACTATTATGTATATTGTTGAATAAATTTTCATATTCGTCATTAATAAAACGAAAATGACAGGTACAAGTCGACTAGGTTAGGTACTATCACAGATATAAGAATACTATATGGTAGTATAGACAATATATAAGTACTATTATAGTAGGTACATTTACAAATATATTATGTAGAATGCGTTTGGTTTTTAAAAGGGGTTCTTTATGCTCCTATGATGTATAAATTTTTTATTTTTTTTATTTAGGAAACTTACAATTGTACAATATATAATACAGGTACAGTAATACTAAACTTAGAGAAGATAAAAGTACAATCAACTACGTTTCCACTATTTACTAATCTAAAGATACAGACAGTAAGGAATTGATATTTAAGCTAAATTACAGTAATAAAAAGCAATGAAAAAAAAGGTTATTCTACTGGCATTCTCTAAGGAGAATTTTATATTGGTATCGTGTAAGGGCAAATATATCTACATTGTTGAAGTACATAGGTACTTCAACAACACATAGGTGTTGTATATTTTAACAAGCTGTTGAAGGGGCGCACGCACCCCAGCATTAGTACGACATGGGGTGGTTAGAAAAAAGGGGGTAGGTGCGCGCCACTCTTCTCAAAACAGTTCTGGGTACTAAATAGCAGATGGAATTTACTAGTTTAGGGCAATCATAGCAGTTATATATTAATCCGAAGAGAAACATAGCATGTAGAATGAGACGCCTCGATTTTAAAGTAAGTAGATCGAAGTTTTGTAACGAGTCATAGTATGAAACGCGTTCCATGTGACATTTATATTGCATAGCCTTGAGTAACCTGCGCTGAATCCTCTCTATAGCTTCGTCATATTTACTATAATAGGTGTTCCATATGGTACATCCGTATTCTAATTGGGAGCGAATCAGGGAGTTATATAAGTGCAGATAAGTTATTGGGTTCTTGAAATCAGATGCAGTTCTAATAACAAAACCATGCAATTATTTGGCTTTCGTTGTAATTTTGTCAATATGTAGATTAAGATGCAATTGGTCATCCAAGAGGATGCCGAGATCAGTAATGGTGGTTTCTCTCACTAGAACTTCACTACATAAGGTGAAATTAAAATTAACATTATGTTTTTTCTTGGTAAAGGTAATTACTTTGCACTTGGATATGTTCAGCTTAAGTTTATTATCATTAAAAAATATAGATAATCGGTTTAGGTCCTCCTGCAAGTCTTGACAATCGCCAATCGATGTTACCTTTTTGAAAATTTTGAGGTCGTCGGCATACAGCAGGAACCCACTATTGACGAAGCAGTTATTTATGTCGTTTATATATATATATTGAACAACAATGGGCCAAGTATTGCTCCCTGCTGAACACCGGATGTTACATGAAACATGTCAGAGCGATAACCATTGCATACGACTACCTGTCTCCTGTTACTAACCTACAAAGCGAACCAATGGAGCAAGTTACCCCTAATACCGTTGAAAGCTATTTTCTTCATTAGAATTTCGTGATCTACCCTGTCAAAAGCTTTTTTAAAATCTGTATAAACTGCATCGGTTTGAGCGTTAGCATCCATATTTTTGAAAAGAATATTGGTGAAAAGCATAAGATTTGTGACTGTTGATTTTTGTTTCATAAAGCCATGCTGTTCAGGCAAAATATTTAACCTGAGAAAAGGATACACTTTCTGATGGACGAGTCTTTCAAGAAGCTTGGCTAGGGTACATAATATGGATATAGGTCTATAGTTTACTATGTTCTGCTTCGACCCACCTTTGTGAATTGGGATTATATTGGCACTTTTCCAGCGAGAGGGAAATGTTCCTTGTAGTAGACATTCGTTTAGAATGATGAATAATGGTTCACATATTGTGTCGGCTGTCCGTTTCAAGAAAGAAGGTGGTATCCCGTCCGGACCAGGGCCCTTATTGACATCAAGTGATATCAGTTCACTGCGATTATGGGGAAGGCTGAAATGTACAGTCTGAAGGACATCACTGCCAGTCGAGTCCGCCCTGTCAGGTTGCTGAAGCCAATCCGGCACAAGAGTAGAAGGTTCATAAACGGATTGAAAGAAGGATGAAAACATACTACAAATCCCGACCGGATCGTTAGATGTTTCATCTCCAAAGGATGAGTTTACCACGGAATTCCGAAATATGGTTGGTCGATTCACGGGCAATCTAAAACACGTTTTGTTATTTTGCGTCTGACCGAATAAAAGATTTACTGAGTTACGTGTGTTCGAAACTACTGTAGACCATTTCATCACCGATCGAAAAAACGAAGGTCCGATGAACGTTTGGTCGAATCAACGATACACCTTTCATTAAGTGACCGAGAAAATCTAATCCCGAAATACTTTTGATTAATAAACTTTTGGTCGAATTAACGCTATATTTTTTTAATAACAAACTTTACTAAACTTACTACTAACTACTTACTAAACTAACTTATTAATAAAACTTGTTAACTATGATATTTTATAAATACAATAATAAATTTAAATTAATAATAATTTATAATAAATATAAAATAAAATATAAATAATTTATAATCATTTATAATATAATAATAATAATTTAAATTAATTTTTTTTTCGAGGCTGGCAACACTGTAACTAACAGCTGATTTTTGTAGCTCTTGCGAATTAATATTAAATTATTCAATATTTTAGTAAATTTAAAGCTTAAAATCTGTAAATCGCAAGTAAAACTGTTATTTTAAAGTAAATTCAATTAATTAGTGCACAAACTAGTGGAAGTATTGTGAAATTTGTCAATAACAGGATCGGTTTTTGCCGAACTGTCAGTGCATGTAATCGCTGGTTCTTTTGAATATTTCGTGGAATATTCTTAGTGAATGGTATACTGGTGAGTTTGATTACCTTTTGTTCACGTGTTTATATGTTACAGTATATTCCACGTTGCTAACAGGCAGGTATTTAATACAAATTCCTAGGTTTATATCGCATTGACATACCGGTGAATTCCAACCTACCTACTACTTAGGTATAAATAGTCTGCTAGGATTCTACAAAGTAAACCTTTAATTTGTATACTTGAATAGATTATTTCTTTAGTTAGTCAGTTGGTTTTGTTGCTCTGCATTGTGGCTAGGTGTTCATTTTCTTCTCAATTATACCCTACTAAGCCAATATGTCTACATCCACTCGATCTGCCACGGCACGTCAATTGCAAATACAGTTGAAAGAAGCCCTATTACAACTCAAAGTAGAACGAACTTGAGGCGGGTGGTCAGCAGCTACCTTAGCGAAAGGAGGGTAAGGGTAAGGTACGCGGGCGAGGAGTGCAGCCGCTCTACGGACAAAGGGTGCGTCCAAGGCTCGATCGGGGGTCCCTTACTGTGGAACTTACTGTTGAATCCTTTGTTGAATGGACTGGAACGAAAGAGGACGTATGTACAGGCGTTCGCGGACGATGTGGTGTTGGTGTTCGACGGCGATTCGGCACTGGAAATTGAGAGGCAGGCCAATGCCTCCCTCGCCTATGTGCGGGAGTGGGGTATCGAAAATAAGCTCAAATTTGCGCCGCACAAGACGTGCGCAATGCTGATAACGCGGCGGTTAAAGTACGATACCCCACGCCTGCGCATGGGCGGGGTGGACATTGGTCTCTCCGAAGAAGTCAAAATACTAGGCCTAACCATCGACCACAAGCTCACGTTTAACACACACATTAAGAACACTTGCAGAAAAGCGATCGGCATCTACCACAAGCTTGCGCGGATGGCCCGAATCAGCTGGGGATTACACCCTGAGGTGATCCGGACGATCTACGTAGCTGCCGTGGAGCCGACGATATTGTACGCAGCCAGTGCTTGGCACACAACGGCGAACAAGCTTGGCGTCCGAAAGCAGCTGGACGTGGTGCAGCGCGGTTTCGCCCAAAAAATGTGTAAGGCCTACCGGACGGTCTCCCTGAACTCGGCACTGGTCCTGTCTGGCCTGCTCCCTCTGGACCTCAGAATTCATGAGGTGGCCTCATTGTATGAGGCCAAGAGAGGAGTTGGCCACCTAGGGCTTGGGGACTGGGAGACTGAACGGATGGCCCGAGCAATAGAGGGTCCTCACCCCGCTGTGCACACCGCTTTGGAGTTTTCGGACCTGGTAGACGAGGAACAACTAGAAAACTCGAATAACTTCGACGTTCGAATATTTACGGACGGGAGCAAGATTGAGGGCCGGGTCGGTGCAGCGTTATCGTTTTGGAATAACGCGGCCGAAACCAAGGCCCTCAAACTTGCTCTCGCGCCGCACTGCACCGTCTACCAGGCCGAGCTACTGGCGCTGTGCAGAGCGGCCAGTGAGATTCTCAGGCGTGGCGCTACCACGTTCGGCATCTTCTCCGATAGCAGAGCCGCACTCCTGACGGTGATTAACCGTCAAGCCCTCCATCCCCTGGCGGTGGAAGCCAGAACCGCCATTCGGCAAGGCATGGCCCAGGGTAAGGAAATTTCCTTATTCTGGGTCAAGGCCCACGCCGGGCTGGAGGGCAATGAGCGAGCCGACGTGCTCGCAAAGGAGGCGGCTCTGAAATTGAAGAAGGCACCGGACTACGGTTTGTACCCGGTTTCATTCGTGAAGCGTGTTCTGCGTCAGCGCACGCTTCACGAGTGGAATGAGAGGTACAAAGAAGGTACGACCGCCTCCGTCACCAAGCTTTTCCTCCCTTGTGCAGTGGAGGCGTACAGTATCGTCCGCAAGATGCCGGTCGCTGGCACAACAACACAACTGCTTACGGGCCACGGTGGGTTCGCAGAATACCTGCACCGTTTCGGGCGTAAGGCGAGCCCATCGTGCGTCTGCGACCCGGACGTACACGAGACTGTCATACACCTGTTGCTTGAGTGTCCAGTCCACTTGTATGACAGACAAAATTTTGAAATTAAAAATAGTATAACTTTGAATATTAGAAACTTGCCAAAAATGATAAGAAATTATAGAGAGGAATTCTTGAAATATAGCGAAAAAATTATACGAATAGCTCACAAGAGGAATGGAGGTAAATAGTAATATGTGACAATATTATGATAAATATTGGTATACATATACTGTTAGAGAAAATAAGGATAATATATAACAAGAAAATAAATAATTAGATTATTAAGCAAAATACTACACTCTAAGTTAAGTTGTTCAAATATAAGAAAAGATTAGAAATATTGTTAGAAATAAGTCATCAGAAAGTAAAGGATAAGAAAAATACTGTAAAAACTATTTTAACTGTTAAGTTAAAATAAGGATAATCTTAAAATCTTAGATAAGAAAAATGTAAAAAATTTAAGTTTGAAATAAAGAAATAAAGAGCGTTAGCACCCTACAAATCCCCAACACTCAAAAGAATGAAAGGTTGTATGAAAGTGCGAGAGGAATAAAAGAAGAAATGGAATGGTATAAGAGAATAGGAATAAAAGATGATTTAATAGTTAAACACAAAACGACGTATTTGCGGGTGGCGCCACGGGGTGTGCGGCGCCGTGCGCTGGTTAATCACCATTTCCCAGTGCATGGCGTCCGCGCGCCCCGTGGCGTGGCCGGCAAATACGGGTGTAAGGGTAGTTCATGTGAAAAGAGCCCGGAGAGGGCTATTGATAATCATAGGTAGTCTAGGCTAGATATATAATATTGCTGTCAAATAGGCTCTGCCATAGGTAGAAGAGCGCTCAAAAAAAAAAAAAAAATTCAAAGTAGAGAAGAAAGAAAACCAGCAACTGATAATGGAAAGGGAAGATAATGAACGTGAATATGACTTAATGCGCGTTAGAAATTCTAGCTTAGAGCAACAGCTGTCTAAAAGTCAGGTAAATTGTGATGAGTTGACCGAGCAACTTAACCAGTTTAGATTGGAAATGGAATCTTTCCGCCAATGTTTTTTTTTTTTTTTTTTTTTATATTTGGTTCGCCAAATTGACGCCGCCCGCCTGGTGGTAAGTCGTGACGACGTCTAGCGATTGTGGGCCACTCTCACAGCACACATTACTATTGAGAGTGGCCCTCAACTTTACGACCTACTGATGTGCCTCTTCACGCTCCGCTTAAAGAACCCAGGATTATATGTGGGAGGAAACACGTGCACAGGCAGGGCGTTCCAGGCCACTATCGTTCGGCAGAGAAACGAACGTTTAAAACGTTCGGTTCTTGCGAACATGCTATCCACTGTGTGGGGGTGGCATCTCTGCCCGGCACGAGTCGTTCGGGATCGGAAGGAAGAGGGTGGGATCAGATTGAAGAGCTCTTCAGAACACTCGCCGTGGTAAATACGGTAGAATGCGGCCAAGGAAGCTATTGTTCGGCGCTGAACTAGCGGCTCAAGGCTTCCCGTTACCTCCGGACAATCTATAATACGGATAGCCCGTCGCTGCATAGCGTCGAGAGCGTCCAGCAGATACTTCGCGGAGCCGTCCCAGAGGTGAGAGCAGTATTCGACGCAGGGTCTAATCTGCGTCTTGTACAGCAGACACCTCTGGTCCGGTGTAAAGAATCTCTTTACCTTATTCAGTATTCCTAGTTTCCGCGAAGCTAGCCCTATACATCTTTCGATGTAGTTTTTATTATTGAGCTCTCGACGAACGTCTATGCCAAGGATATCAAGGTTGTCCTTCATTGGTAATAATGCATTCTGAAGAGAGGGTAGGGGAAGGTAAGGGGATTTCTTCGCAGTAAATGCACACGCCTGTGTTTTGCGGGCATTGAACTCGACCAGGTTCTCGGTACCCCATTGAGAGATACTGTCGAGGTTACGGTCGAGATCAGCCACGAGTCGTCGTCTCTCCTCCTCAATCTCAGATCGCCCCGCCGTCGGACGAACCGAGTAACTCCCGTGCAGTGTGCTGTCATCTGCATAGCAATGAATGTTCCCGAGGGATAGCATATCATTGATATGCAGAAGAAAGAGAGTTGGTGATAGTACGGACCCCTGCGGTACCCCGGCATTCACTTGCAAGAAGCGAGAAGCCTGGCCATCGCAGAGGACCCGCACTCGGCGCTCGTTTAAAAAACTGGCAATCCAGCTGCACAGTTGAGGAGGTAGACCATATGCCGGAAGCTTGGAAAGGAGCGAAGCATGCCAGACCCTATCGAAGGCTTTGGCGATGTCCAGGCTAATAGCCAAGGACTCGCCGTGCCTTTCCATAGCCCCACCCCAGACATGCGTTACGAATGCCAGAAGATCACCCGTTGATCGCTTTGGCCTGAAGCCGTATTGTCGATCATTGATTAGCGAGTGATCCTCTAGGAATTGCATGAGCTGCTTATTTATAAGGAGCTCAAGCACCTTGCAAATGACTGAGGTGACAGCTATGGGTCGATAGTTGCCTGGATCGGACCGATCCCCTTTCTTGGGGATCGGTTGTACGTTCGCCTCCTTCCAGACCTCCGGCACGAGCCCTGAAGAGTATGACAGGCGGTACAGACGCGTTAATACTGGAGACAACTCAGCTGCACATTTTCGTAGCACCACCGCCGGAATGCCGTCAGGGCCACTGGCTTTCCGCGTGTTGAGTGACCGCAGCACTGCCCGTACATCACATTGCCTGATAACAATATCAGGCATTGTGTGGCCACAGTTGGCGATGGCGGGGGGCTGCAGGCCACGGTCGTCGACCCGGGAATTAGCCGCAAAGAGGTCTGCGAGCATATCCGCTTTCTCTTGGGCTTTGTGAGCCAGTGTTCCATCTGGGTAACGCAGTGGTGGCAGCGAGGGCTGACAAAAGTTAGATTGCACGGCTTTGGCCAGTTGCCAGAATCCACGGCTGCCCGTGGGATGGGAAGTGAGCTCCTGACCAAGCCGCGCGACGCGCTAGGCATCCGCTCTCTTAAAGGCCCTCTTACTCGACTTTGTGGCCCGGTTGTACGCTGCTTTGAGGTGGCCCACGTTTGGGTCGCGCACAGCCCGGGCCCTGATCCAGGCGCGATATGCCGACTGTTTTTGTCGAACAGCTTTGGCACAATCTCGCCCGAACCAGGGACGGGCTCTGCGGATACTGGCGACATCAGTGAAAGGGATGTAATAATCCATCCCTAAACTGATCTCGCCAGCAATAGCAGAAGCACTATCCGAAGGAGCCTTTCCTACAAAGCAGCGCTGGCTCCAGGGGACGGACGCATAATAATCGCGTAGACCGTCCCAATCCGCTGACGAGTAGTGCCATAGTCGTCGTGACGTTTGTACAGGACGTGCAGGAGGTGACACCTTCATGCCAGCGTGAACAACACAGTGGTCGGAACTACCCAGTGGGGCTCCTACTGAAACACTGTACTGGGCTGGGCGACTCGTCAGCAGTAGATCCAGCAGAGCGGGCGCGTGATCTGACCTGTCTGGTATCCGGGTGATCCCGCATACCATCTGGGTCAGACCGTGGGAGAGAGCGAACGCATGGGCGGCTCTACCCGCATGATCAGTCTTGAGGGACCCCAGCCATTCAATGTGATGGCCATTGAAGTCCCCCAGAAATACTAGGTCAGCGTTCGGGAACCGCACCTGCGCTTCATCAGCCGTCTCGCTGAGGTACTGGAAGAGCTTTGTTGTCTCAGAATCCCCTGTGTGGGATCGGTAGACGCACACGTAGATCTGGCTCATAGAGCCATGGTCTACGTGCAGCCAAAGGACGGAATTGGAGGGGTTCTCTAGGCAGCGCAACCGGCGGCAGCAAACATCCGCCCTAACGAACACGCACACCCCGGCTTTGTCTCGAAATTGTTCCTCGATGACATAGCCGGGGTAACACAGGTAAGACGTGTCGTCAGGGCGGCGTATTTGTGTCTCCGTGAGGAACATCACAGCGGGCCGTGCCGTCTCAAGGTGGTGGTGGACGGTATCGAGGTTCGCATGGAGTCCACGGACGTTAGTGAACTCCACCTCGAAATGTGAAGTTGTGGGGTTTCCTAGGGCCGCTGTGTAACGTTTATTTCTTTTTTGTTGCACTGCCATTGTAGATTTTGAAGAAGAAGCGTGAAGACAGGGCGACATTTGGTGCAGCAGTAAGTGACAAAGCGCAGGGGCTAGCTTTGTCTAGAACCGTGTGGTTAGGTCGGAGCCGACTCGCCGGACGGAAGGGCTCCCAAACCCCCCTGATGCAAGGCTGCCGCTACCCCACACCGGTTACCACCCGGAGCGGCGATCCCACATCAGGATTATGCGCAACATGTGGGGCAGCCTCCTGGGGTGGTTGGCCCCAGGCGGGCCCCATGACTGTGTTGCGGGCGGCCGCGGCAACGCCGTTGCTAAGGGTCTCCCTGGCCGGCGAAACGGAGTCTAGTGTGGGCGGCCCACACCACCCACACTAGACTCCGTTTCGCCCCCACTGGTCCCATGCCTGCTGCACCATACATCGCCCCGGGCCTGGCGGTGCAGCTGCTGAACCCCTAACGCAACCCAGCCTGGGCTGGGTTACTTGGGGGGCTTTAGCACAGCTGCACGGTGGTACCCCCCCGGACCAACACTGTTGTACCACCTGGTACCCACGTAGGGGCCGAAGCCACTCCATAGGTACCGTAGATTAACGAGCCTCGTCCGTTTATCAGCAGGTGCGCCACTAGCAGGTGAGGTCGCTGAGGCCCTATAGATGTTGGTAGAGCCCCTTTGCACCCAAAAATGTAGTGATATGTTTGAGCAAATCCTGAGACGTAACACACAATTAGAAGATGAGCTGGGGGAGGCACACAGGCTTATTACTACCTATGAACAGGATGCCCAGTCACACCAATTAACAGAGGTGTCCAACCTCTACACAGAACTTATTGAAAGTAGCTGTGTGCCTGCCTCAACTAATTTATCAGTCATAGATCTCACAAATGATAGTAGGTGCTTAAATACTCCTAAACCAATGATTAGTCATAACAAAATCAAATGCCAAAGAAAAATAAACAAAAAAATTAAGAAAATTAATTTAAAAATGAAATCTTGTTTGTCTAATAATAGTAATTTAAATTTAAAACTACAGTCTGACCTGGATGTTTGTACTGGGCAGTTGGTTATATGCAGCAAGCAGTTGGCTGACAGTCAGGTGGCTCATGATGTTGTGAGGGTCACGTTAGAATCTCACATCAAGCAATTACAGGAGAATTATGATAGTTTATTCTTTAAATATGAACTAAAAAGTAAACAGAATACTGAAAACATGTTGGCATTGGACAAATTGATAGACGACAGTAGACACAACCAAGAATTACTTGATTCTATAACTCAGCATTATAACTCTGAGCACATCGACCAACACCCTATCAATGACTCCGTACCAGCTCTCTCTACTTGTGACAGTATTCTGGAAACAATTTCTGATCCTACCACCAACATTGAGCCTCCTAGTAATACTATGGTTTTTTCTGATGGGGTGGGTTGTAATATGGGCTATATGTTTAATAAATACATTGAAAACTGTGTTAATTATTCCCTGCCCAATGCAACTTACACTCAGATCATAGACAAAATTGTGTCATCCAAGTATAATAGTAGTACCACTATTGTATTACTGGTAGGTGAAAGTAACAAAATAGGTAAGAAAGAATTAATGTACTGTATACAATACAAGACTAAAAGTATTTAAAATAATATTATGTGCGTTCCCATATGCGTGTTGCCAGTCCTCATCCTATAATAAAAAAATACATCTTCTGAATAATTTTATTCATACTTTGACATGTCGTCATAGTGACACTTTTATTTTTTTTGACACTAATAATTTTATTAGTAATTATTGTTTTAAGACCAAAGATAGTATTTATCTTATGAAGTCAGACAAAAATAAAATTGTTACATTGCTAGCAAATAATATTAATTTTTGGACGAGTTTACATTGTAAACAAAGTAATATACCTACAGATTTGTTAGGTACTTGTAGTAATAATTTAGTATGTATAACAAATGATTTAAACTGAACATCCAGACAACAGGAATACCAGAGCTAAAGATGGCTCATCAAAATATAGAAGGTCTTTCTGGCAAGGAATTAGTAGTGGAGTTATTCCTAGAGGAATTAAATGTAGATATTTTGTGTTTGACTGAACATTGGCTCAAGGAGAGTGAGATGATGTTCAATATAAACAACTACAATATTGCAAGTTGCTTTAACAGGAAGTCTGCGATTAAAGGTGGCTCCATGGTCTTAATTAAAAATGGTCTCCGCAGCAAAGAGCGGTCTGACATAGTTAGACTTTCTGTTGAGCGATGTGCTGAGGTGGCCTGTGCCGAGCTTGACCAATATATAGTAGTTTGCGTATACAGTCCACCTAACAGTGATTTTAGTGTATTTACCAAGGTCATGGACCAGGTTCTAGGGGTTGCGTCAAATAATAGGAAGAAGTTAATTGTGTGCGGAGACTTCAATGTAAACATCCTAAAACAGTGTAAGAAAAGTACTCAATTTTTGAATTTATTTGGTAGTTACAATAGTGAAAATATTTTCTGTGAGCCGACTAGAGTCACAGAAACAGCAGCCAATTGCCTGGATAACTTTTTCACGGATTGTGAGTTCTTAAGCAAGTCTGTAATTAGTAAATTGCCATCAGATCACTGTGGTCAAATAGTATCCTTTCCCAAGAGTAATAATAGTCAGTATAATGAGAAAATTATGTGTAGGCCCATAACCTCTAATAGAATTAAAGAATTCAAAAACTTGTTCGACAAAAAGCTTAATTCTATAGTTTATATAGGTAATAATCCTGAGGTCCATTATAATAGTTTATTTGGTATTATCTGATGCTTTTTCAGACACATTCAAACAAAAATGCCAAAATCGTAGTGTTAAAACGAAATTTTGTGAATGGGCAACAGTAGGCATTTATAAAAGTAGACGAACGCTGTTTGATCTATATGCAGAAAAACGATACAGATTTGATAAAAGTTTCATTGAATATGTTAGGAATTACTCCAAAGTATTCAAAAACAGTAGACAGGCTAAATCCATTCACATCAAAAGGAAAATAATTGAGGCTCCTAACAAAATAAAAGAAACATGGAAAGTTATAAACAAAGAGTCAGGTAAATGTAAAGTGAGGGATACTGTTACTAAAATTTAATTAGAAAACAAGAATATAACCTCTCCGAAAGGTATTGTAAATGCATTTGAAGATTATTTTACCAACATTCCATTTAAAGTAACTTCTGTTAATTCATGTGCCCACAGTGCTGTGGCCCTTCTCGAAAGTAATATTGGTTCTTCATCTAAATTTAACTTCAAACATATAGACCCCAGTGACATCTTGAAAGCATTTAAAAATCTCAAAATTAAAATGTCTGAAGATCACTGGGGCATATCAGTTAGCTTAATAAGTAATGTAATTGATATCATTCCACCTGACTTGGCACTAATTTTTAATGAATGTGTAGATGAAGGTATATTCCCTAACCTAATGAAAAATAGTAGACTAATACCATTATTTAAGAAGGGATCTAAGTCTGAACTTGGTAACTACCACCCCATTTCTATTTTGCCAGCTCTGAGTAAGGTGTTTGAGAGAGTGATGCTAAATCAAATGCAAGTCCACTTAACGACCAACAATCTTTTCCACAGCCAGCAATTTGGCTTTACTCGCGGAAAATCTACCACCGATGCGGGAGTAACCCTTGTTAGCTTGATTTACGATGCATGGGAGGGATCGCAGGATGCCATTGGGGTATTCTGCGATCTGTCTAAAGCATTTGATTGTGTTGACCATCAGACACTTTTGCTAAAGTTACGTCGGTATGGTTTTGACAAAAAATCCTTAGAACTATTAGGATATTACCTGACAGATAGGCTGCAGACTGTTCATGTGAACAACGTTAAGTCAAACGGAACTAACGTCAAAATAGGCGTACCTCAGGGATCAATTCTGGGGCCTTTTCTCTTCTTGGTTTATGTTAATGACTTGCCTTGCATGATCGAGGCACAAGCTGGAATAGTAATGTTCGCGGATGATACATCACTTATATTCAAAGTAAATCGGCATAGTACAGATGCGAATAATGTTAATAATATTTTAAATGATATTTCAAATTGGTTTTCTACAAACAACCTATTGTTGAATGCAGAAAAGACTAAATGCGTTAAATTTACAATGCCCAATGTCAGACAAGCAAACGTCCATGTCGTGCTGGGTAGCCAAAGGTTAGAATTTGTAAATAACACTACCTTTTTAGGAATAACAATAGATTCTAAATTACAATGGGGTGACCATATCACCATTTTAGCTAATAAGCTTAGATCTGCTGCGTATGCTGTGAGACGGATTAGGCAGTTGACAGATGTAGCTACTGCTAGGCTAGTTTACTTTGGTTACTTCCATAGCTTGATGTCCTATGGAATACTACTTTGGGGAAATGCAGCAGATATAGAAACAATTTTTATATTACAAAAGAGGGCAGTCCGTGCCATTTATTGTTTAGGTAAAAGAGATTATCTTAGGGAGCGATTTAAAGATATTAATATTTTAACTGTAGCTTCCCAATATATATTTGAAAACATACTGTATGTCAGGAAAAATATATCGCGCTATACTAAAGTAAGTGACGTTACAGACAGAAATCTACGTAATAAAAATAAACTACTCCCTCCGTGTTATCGGCTTGGCAAGGTTAGTCATTCTTTCAAGGGGGAAGGTATACGCTTTTATAATAAATTGCCTGAATCGGTCCTTTGTATGCCCGACAATAAATTTAAAAACTTTATAAAGACCACTTTATGTCAAAAAGCATATTATAAGACAGTTGATTACCTTAATGATAAAAGTCTGGCTTGAGCATGGTGCAGGCGCCTCCTAAAATGCCGTAATTGTAGCATATTGAACTTAGGCGACTATAATAATTTTTTTGTTGTATTATACACTCTTTTTGATTTTGACACGAGACCAATGTACATTCGTCCACATTTAGTCTTAAGAAAATGTGTAAATGAGTCAATTATTTGAAAAGAGTGACCGAGAGTTTTATTGCCAGGTTCTTTCTCTCGGTTCTACTTATTGCTTTGCGAATCTGGCAGTACATGTAAATATAGAAGCAATGACATTTTTTATTTTAAGTACTTACTGACGTTTGTAAGAGCCATTTTTTGACCTATACAAATAAATAAATAATTTCATTTCATTTCATTTCATTTCAATATAATACATTACTAACATTTATTGTGTTGTAGTCTTAAAATGAATGATAAAACATTATCAATTGTGGGTAGAATTGAAAAAAAAGGATCAGTTAGTTTCCTATTAAGCGTTTGTTTCTGGTTACATTAGCAGCGCATTAGTCATATATTGTGTGTGATTATTGGTGTTAGCATTATACTGATTTATTATTGACGAAAATGAGTGCTTGTGTATTAATTAAATCAAATCGTGGTGCTGAGATACTATTACTAGACGGATATTCTTATCATTTAAATAGGAAACAGGACAAAAAACATTATTATTGGCGATGCACACAAAAAAAGAATTCTAGATGTGGTGTCACTTTAATTACCTTATGTTGCAATAGTGAACATTCAGTTCTGAAGCTAAGTCATGACCATGCCCATGCCCCAGATCCAGAAAAAAAAATTAAAATGCGATTGATAAATGACTTAAAGAACAAAGCTAATAATTCCATGGATTGTCCCACACAAATAATTCAAAGATGCATACAGGATACGCCAAGTAGAAGTGCTCCGTATTTACCTAACAAGATGGCAATGCGAATGATAATACAAAGAGCAAGAAATCGAAATTTGCCAAAATTTCCAACTACTATAAATGACGTCGAGATCCCCGAGGAGTATACAAAAATCGATAATGAGCAGTTTTTATTGGGTCATTATACATATACTCTATATCATTATACAAAGGTGAAAGTGTTGTTGTTTTTAGTACCAAAGACAATATGAGATTATTATTTGATGCAGATTTCTGGGTGATGGACGGTACTTTCCGGTGTTGTCCTGAACCATATACTCAGATCTACACGATACATGCTAAAGTGGGATCTCAGAATGGAGTCCATGAAATAGTGCCTTTGATATTCGGGTTGTTGTCCCATAAAACAGTAAATTGTTATAAAGTCATGCTGGAAATAATGAGACGTTATGCACTGAATAATCTCAACATTATTTTAGAGCCTGCAATAATTATTACTGATTTTGAAACTGCTGTAGTAAATGCAGTAAAAAGTATTTTCCCTGTATGTATTCATAATTTTTGTTTTTTTCACCTCAAACAGAGTATCTGAAGACATATTCAAACCGCGGGGCTGGCTAAACGATACGGCAATGATTCACTGTTTGCTCACCAAATGCGACATTTAGCAGCTCTGGCTTTTTTAGAACCAACGGAAATTCCAACAGCCTTTGAAATGCTTAAACAGGAAATTATACCCTATGAAGCCAAAGAGGTAGTAGAGTGGTTTGAAAAGTACTACATAATAGGCTCAGCGCGCATAATAAAAAACATAAGCACAGGCATAGTTATAAAACAAATATGTCCACGATTCCCTCCAGAAATGTGGACAGTACATGACCGATATTTGTCATACATTCCTTTAACTCAAAACTCATTAGAATCGTGGCACAATCGGTTAAATACTCTTCTAAACCGTCGGAAATGGAACTTGTATAGGACAATCGCCGAATTTATTAAGGAACAGAAAAATACGCAATGTACTATTGAACGTATTAAATCGTCAGAACCATCTAAGAAACGCAAGCGTGGACTGCCTACTAATGAACGATTGCGCCTACATATAGAACAAAAAAATGAAATGGATTTAAAATCCTATGTAAGCGGTTTAGCTCACATTTGCTACTTTAAAACTAAATAATTATTATGTAAATAAAGTGTTTTTTTGTTGGAGTTTTCACGTCTATGAGTGTAATATTAATGTACAATGTAATTACAATACCGATTAAATATGTATATTAGGTATAAGCTAATATGATTAATCATAATGTTTAAATAAAACAGCACAATAATGAGTAGTATAAAACAATTCGTTGTGGCTATTTTTTGTAATTGTTATCATTATTTTGTAATTAAAATTTTTTTTTTTTGGTTATTGTTAAATAGAAGTTTTGTTTTGTTTAAAAAAATATGTTTTGTTTATTGTTTGCCAAATATGCATTAAAAGTTTGTTTTTCTATTGATACTAATTATTTCAATAATAATAATTAATCCTACTAATCTACACTAAAATTATAAAGGCGAAAGTTTGTTAGTGTGTATGTTTATTACTTCTTCACGTAAAAACTACTGAATGGATTTTAATGAAACTTTACAATAATATTGCTTATACGTCAGAATAACACATAGGTACGCTATATTACATTCCCATATTGTCACGGGAACGGTAATAACGCGGGTGAAACCGCGGGTCACAGCTAGTACAGATTATAAACGTTTGTGAGTATGGATGTTTGTTATTCTTTCACACAAAAACTACTGAACGGATATGGATAAAACTTGGTACAGAGATAGCATATAGTCTGGAATAACACATTGACTACTTTTTAACCCGGAAAAACAGACATGAAACTCCCTTCACTCGAAGTTCCTATGTTAGCAAGCACACATCAACACTAAAGTGCATAAACTGCACTGGCAAACAGTTTTATAGTAAAAATTCAAATGTTTGGCCACATTTTAATGCATTCGGTCAATCAACAAAAATATAGCGTTAATTCGACCAAACGTTTATTAATCAAAAGTAGGTATATTAATCAAAAGTATTTCGGGATTGGATTTTCTCGGTCACTTAATGAAAGGTGTATCGTTGATTCGACCAAACGTTCATCGGACCTTCGTTCTTTCGATCGGTGATGAAATGGTCTACAGTAGTTTCGAACACACGTAACTTAGTAAATCTTTTATTCGGTCAGGCGCAAAATAACAAAACGTGTTTTAGATTGCCCGTGAATCGACCAACCATATTTCGGAATTCCGTGGTAAACTCCCAAAGGGTTTCTTCCTTTATATTCTTATTTTATTCGTTTAATCGTTTATTCCTTTATATTCTTATTTTATACATTTTTAAATACATTTATAAAAAACACAAATACATTTAAAAAAAAAAAATTTTATTTATTATTATAATTTTTATAGGAATAGGTATCGGGACTTAATCAAGAGGGACAGGTATTATCAACTCTCAGTTCCTATTTCCTCAAACTCTAAGTAAAAAAACTCCGATCTCTGATGATCGCACATCTACTGAGCCTTTTCCCAACTCAGGATCAGCTTTCCAGTGTAACTGCGATGCAGCTGAACTTTAATATTTTCCGTGGAGCGACTGCCATCATTCTGACCTCCGCAATCTATGGGCGATATCAAAGCTCTGTAGTTAGACCAGTTGGATTTTGATTTAAAGCCCCAAATACCCGTAACGACTGCCATAGATGTTCGTATAATAACCGGGACCGACGGCTTAACGTGCGCCTAGAGACACGGAGGTCTCAATTTCTAAAAACAAAGGTCACCGATCCTAAGACCGACCTGGTTAGATGTTGCTTAACCTTAGCAATGTGTTAATATACACGGTTACCACTAAGCCACGAGCCCCCCATCTCTGATGATGATACATTATAATTTTATATTTTTATTCAGTAGATGTAAAATAATATAATTTATATTAAGAAATAAATAATAAATAGATCACAAAAACTGATGTCATCGGCGGGACTATGATTTCTTTCTTAATATTTTACGTTGTTATTGGTGGGAAACCAACTCTCCCCACGAGATGTTGCATCTACCCATTTCTTTTTCCTCGGGGCATCCAGGAAACCTATAAAATAATATATATCTCAGTTACATTGCTAATACTAAATCACATTAGCTGCGAAAAAAATAATTAAATAATGCCAACGCACAAATTGGTCGCAAATAAATCGCAGCTTACCGAAATTCAAGCGGGCGCAGTCGCGGGCGACAACATGTTGCTTATTTATAGGTACTGCTTTTTAAAGCACCTACGGCAATAATACTGCAAAATATCGATGACGTACTATATCATACCGATATCCCATCACTATCGATTCACGTGCTATTGTAATGTATTGTTAGAAAAGGATAGCTATTATAATTTGGCTAATGAGTGAAACAGTAATTTCAAAAAGACATCAACGGGTTCGAAATTGTTTGTGTTTATGTTCTATTACCAACCAGATTAAATTGAACTCCGGTGCCTAGTCAAATTTATATTTACATTTATGTCTAATTTACTTACCGGTGAAATGTAATGCCATCTTTTTGGTAATTTGATGTCTTCGCCGACTTGCCACACCATTTTACGGAACAGGAAGCCATTTATAATGTAAAATGCTCACAATAACATTTTTTTTTAATTATAAAATCGCACGTGGTCATAGGTCGCGAAGTTGGTTGTTACTGATGTCGTGATTTTAAGCATAGCTTTATATGCTTGCGAAATCAAGTATGAGTGGCGCGCGTTTGTTGCCCTGCATGCGGAATCTATTAGGAGGTTATCTATGACTCCTGTGTATGTGCCTATATCTTTCACGATATTGTTTTTAAGACATGACCACTTCACGGATAAATATTAGCTAGTACTAGTATGGTATTCTTATATCTGTGATATTAGGTACACCAATATTCACTGTAGCTACATAATATCTGTGTGTGATTACAATCTAAATGATAATCACGTTCATGATTATCATCTAATGACCATCATTATTTGTGGCAGCGTCACAAATAATAATATTATTCGTTTCAGAATGAAATTTACATTGGTGTTAATGGTGTGTGGTCTAGTGGCAGCGACAGTGACGGCTTCGCCTAAAGTTCTTAGTCTTAGTAAGTGTATTGACCTCGCATTTCTTCTTATTGTGTAATGCAGTAGTAGGTACTCGCATTTTCCGAGAACGAACTTGTGACGTAAACTTATGACGTTATGTACCTTTGAAAGACTCTATATACACGACGCCGCATACAAACCGGACCCGCACCGCAAGATGTTTGTAAACGAATGAACACAGGGCCAACAACGCGCGGGCTCCTGTTGTACGGCCCTGTGTTAATTCGTATACATAAAAATTGCGATGCGAGTCCGGTTTATATACGGTATCATCGTGTACACAGATCCTTATAATATACAGAATGAGTTGAAATATGCTAATAAATAACCTTAAGCTAAGATTCAAGCGTCCTATTTTGTAGCAACATTTGTTTGACCTGGAAGCGAGAGCCCTTGCGTCATTGTCACAATTGTAGGTACAAGGAGGCGCTGGAGCTAGGGGAGGATTCACTCACCGACGCCGGATAAAACCCGACCTCAACGATGCGAAATAAAACCCGACCCAACCACAGACAGAGGTCACATAGGTCTGCCGTCCGCACAGGCGTGTGTCCATGGGGCGCTCGGCAATGGACGTAGGGCCGGCCATCCGCCGCGGAATTAAAATAAAAAGCCTATTCTCTGAAGAAGGAGGTTGGCTGAGGCATAATAGCTAACCTACCTACAAGTCCCACGTCTTAATTTGTTTTTAGCCAATTAATGGTTTAGCTGAGCGCACATAATTTACGTTGCAAGCCAGTTCAGTATTATAAAAAATATTTCATGTATACTTTTGCCATGCTTGTAATGTGTAATGTGAGCCATAAAATAAAATAAAAATAAAAAAATAAAAAATTATGATAAATGAAGAGTCATAGTAAGTGTTCGCGTTAAATAAAAACAAACACCATCTATAGAAACTTTAGCATTTATATGTAGGAGGATAGCTATTAGCACAGTATAAAGAAAACCTAAACCTATCAGTAGGCCAACGCCTTTGTTCTTGACGAAAACGCATTCAGCGTCTAGCTAGACATTGATGCTTGTAGAGTTGTCACAAGAACCTATACAGTACTGATTACAGTATTTATATTTTATTTATTGACTCGCAATCAACTTGGTAATACCATGTTCGTTTTACAATTCAATATGGCCACCTCGCCGTAGCTACAAAAATTATATGTTGGTTGTTATTTAAGGGGATTTTTTGTATGCTGAGTACGACTTTCTTACCTGCTGGTACGTTACATAAGTAAGGTATAACCAACTATTATTCCCTACTAAAGCAAAATTAAGGGTACATACAGCAAAGATTTACTGATGACCGTGACTCGCTGAAAGAACTATTTAAAGAAATTAATATTTTAACAGTTGCTTCTCAATATGTTTACGACAACATCTTATATGTACGGAAGAACATAGAACTCTTCAAAAAAACCGACAACCATAATTTTAATACAAGATTTAAAAAATAAACTGGCAATGACAAATATTAGACTTCATAAAGTTGGTAATGCGTTTGTAGGCAAATGTATCAAAATATTTAATAAAATTCCTCAGGATTTGGTTGACATGCCTCTTGATAAGTTTAAAATAGTGGGGAAAAACGTTTGATGAAGAAAGGCTATTATAATGTAGACGAATATCTTAATGATAAAATGCATGGTCACTCTAATCTGCTGTTGTTAGCCACTCGTACAGCATAAACGGCGGACTTACACGGACTGGTTCGGTATCGAACGAGGCGTCAGGCAGGGCTGTGTTGCGTCACCAATGCTGTTTAATCTATACATGGATAACTGTCTGAAAGATCTGAAAGCTAGTGTGATGTGTGGTTTAAGAATGGATGAATTGACCATCAAGTGCTTCTTATATGCTGATGACCAGGTACTACTTGCGTCGTCAGCGGAGGAGTTGCAAGTGATGGTTGATATTATGAATGAGTCTTTGAAAAGGAAGGAAATGAAACTGAACGCAAGTAAGACAAAAGTAATGGTATTTGAACGAGACGAAAATATGTCGAACTGTGCGATTGGTATTGAAGGAGAAAAAGTGGAGCAAGTGAAAGAGTTTGTGTATTTAGGGTCAAAGTTTACAAGGGATGGAAGATGTGATGACGTCATTGAAAGAAGAGTTATGGCAGGAAATCAAGTGAATGGGGCTCTGCATAACTTTATGAACAGTCAGAATATTTCTTGGAGGGCTGCTCATAGAGGAAGCTGGCTGTTCATAGAGGAGTGCTGGTCCCTACACTTATGTACGGAAGTAAATGTTGGGTTTGGCAGAAGAAGCATGAAAGTAAAATAAATGCAGTGGAAATGAGAAGTTTGAGAAGTATGGCTGGGGTGACATTGGTTGAGAAAGTGAGGAACAGCGTTATACGAGAACGTTGCGATGTATCAGAAGATTTAGTGAGTAAGATAGAAAAAGGGATGCTCAGATGGTTTGGGCACGTAGAAAGGATGGATAAAAGAATATTGACGAAACAGATACATAGGGCGGGCGTGAATGGACAGGCAGGTAATGGTCGACCTAGGCGAACGTACTTCGACCAAATCGGAGATGTTTTGACCAAAGGCCAGGTCAAGAGTACCCAGAACCTGAGAGCGTGCATGAAGATAGTTATGAAAGTGGAAGAAGCGAAAGAAGAATGCCAGGATCGTAGCAAGTGGAATTCCATAGTCTCTGCCTACCCCTATGGGAAAGCGGCGTGACCATATGTATGTATGTAAAATTGTAAAATTTTGACACTCATATGTGCTCTGTATGTGCCTAAACTGAATAAACGAAATTGATTCTTTGATTGATTGTTTGATATTGGATTACAAAATGGACATGAAATTCGTACTCAGCATACCAAAAATCCCATTAACGACACAACATTACATTTAAAAAAATTTATAGCTACGTAGCGGCCATATTAGATTTCAAAACAGACACGAAATACTTACTCAGATCAGAATACGAATAAATCCTATAAATGCAGCGTATAACGGGCATTATAGATTGCAAAACTGACACAAAATTCCTACTCAGCCTATAAAAAAACGAAACACTGTATACGACACCCAACATACATTTTTATAGCTTCAGCGTTGCGGCCATATTGAATTGCAAAATGGATATGAAATTCTTACTCAGCATCCCAAAAAGACCCATAAACGACACACAACATGAAATTTTACAGCTGCGGTGCGGCGTCCATATTGGATTTCAAAATGGACATGAATTTCTTGAAACTCAGCATACCAAAAAACCCATAGATATAGTATGTAGAAAGATACACAATGACATTTCAGAGGCGATTCCAAAATTAAAATGCAAATGTGTGGGTGAAATAGTGTTGTGTACACTATGGAATACGCAAAATATTGATGAAGTATTGAGTGTTATTTCTAAGTAATACAAAAGAATCTGACTGAACCGTTAAACTTTTAGCTTAGGTACGACTCCTTTTCGTACTGGCATTAGTTAAAAAAACGGCCAAGTGTAGTCCGTAGTCATGTTATTAGCCTATAACTCCGGAACTAACAAAGTATCTGATTTGTTATAGCTTTTTTTGGAAAATATTGGTTTTAAAGTTGAATATCTCGAAAACTGATTCTTAAATCAAAAAGTTGTCTTTGCACCTATCTATTCATACGCCACACGATGGGGTTGACGTAAAAATGTAGGGGATAAATGTGGGGAGGTAAATGTAGGGGAATCATATATGTAGGGGAGGCAACCCAAAAAAAATGTATTCATTATTTTATTGTAGCCCTTGGTCACCGTTATAAATACACATAAATATGTGTATTTATAACGGTGACCAAGAAAAATTAAACTTTGCATAAATATGCAAAGTTTAATTTTTCTAGCTTTAACTGTTTAGGAGGAAAGCCGAGAATGGACAGACGAACGAACGAACATGACAAAACTATGTTTCTTTAAGTTCGTTTAGCATTTAGGATATTATATATTCGAAAGATTTTTTTCATTGGTAGGTACATAACCCTGAAACAGTTCAGCTTCAATGGCAGATTACCGCAGCTCCACCCGATTCCCACTGTAACACATTAGCGGGATAAAAATGCATGCAGTGTTCACATCAAGAAGAACTTTAAATGTAAATATTAATGACCGAGTCTGGGTCCAAGCGTCTCTTCCAGTTCGCTTGGGAGGGCTAGGTATTAGTAGAGTCACAGATGTCAGTCTGCCAGTATTTCTGTCGTCGGTCCATAGCACCGAAGAATTAGTCAGGAAAATTTTGTCAAATACACTGATTGATTCCGAGGTGCGATGCACGCAGTGCAGTGCTGGTTATGGATCCAGGCGCTCCCATCGCCCAACATCGGTACAATGTTGGACGACACAAACTTTCGCATTGCCACTTGCCTTCGGCTGGGTACACCTTGTGTATCTCCGCATTATTGCACCTGTGGAGTAGCCGTCGATAATCTGGGACACCATGGCCTTTCTTGTAGCGCAGGTCGTATACCTATTCTAAACAACATAATTCGTAGGGCTCCTTTCACCGCAGGTCTTCCGGCCGTACGTGAACCAAATGGTTTAGCACGAAGCGATGGAAAGAGACCGGACGGTATGTCGTTGCTACCGTGGAAGATGGGAATGCCTTTGGTGTGGGACGCTACATGCGTTGACACCTTAGCACCTTCACACCTTCCAAGCACATCTGGATGTGCCGGCGCTGCTGCTGCATCGGCTGAAGGCCTCAAACGTCGTAAATATGCTAACCTAGCAGGTGATTACATATTTGAGCCGTTTGGGGTTGAGACACTGGGGTCATGAGGTCCAAGTGCTCGCCGCCTTTATAGAGACATTGCTAAACGCTTAATCGATGCTTCTCAGGACCAGAAGGCTGGCTATTTTTTGGCCCAAAGAATAAGTATCGCCATCCAACGTGGCAACACAGCCAGCATTCTGGGAATCTTCCCAGTCGGCAATGACGCGGAGGATTTTTTAAACGATATTTTGTAATGTAAATATTTTTAGTATATAATTATGTATATTGTAATTCTTATTGTAAATAAACATAATGGAAGAACTTTACATAAATTTTTGAGAATACTATGTCTAATTTCAGTACAAATTAGACATAGTATTGTTATGTAATGTTCAGTGTGTGGACCAATAAAAAAAATGTAGCACTATAATATGCTACTTGTTATCCCGTTAATGTAATCGTCTATCTTTATTACTCAAAGCCGATGTTTGAATGATGATAACTTCTCTTTCTCACGCTCTGTTGGTCTACTAAGGGAGCGAAGCGAGCGGTATCCCAAGTGTCTGAAAAAACCCCATATACTCGTACAATACCCAACATGAAATTTAAAACTACAACGCGGCGGCCATATTGCATTTCTAAAATAATGACTTGCAAAATTCGTATGCATAAATTTAATTATTGAGCGGAGCGAAGCAGAGCTCAATCTTAGGCGACAAGTGTAAATCGGTTGTGTGCCAACTCCTCCGAAACGGCTCAAACGATTTTGACCAAATTTGGCATGCTGGTCGACATCATACCCGGGAGTGCATATATCTGAAATCATGAAAATAGAGCTGACCACGGAGGAATAATCACCGAAAATGTCCTGGACATCACCGAAAAACCAGATGATTAAATGGTTGCCATGGAAACACGGGCGTCAACAATGAAAATAGTTTTTTTTTCATTCGATTAATTAATTTAAGTGTTCGATTCTGATTCTGATATGTAATAACAACATTTGCTCCGCTCAACATTTGCAATTAGCAGCATGCATTGCATACCTAGTTTAATAAAAATTAAACAAATGCTTTAGCCTTGAAAAACCGTATAGACTAGGGCTGAAGCCTGAAAATGGTAAAAAGTGAAAAAAAATCATAGTAGGATGAAACCCATTACAAAAGGACGAGAATATAACAAAAATTAAGGGAAAAATAATTTACGGTCGATCTGAGGTCGGGAAGTGGAAAGGGGTGAGTTTTTAAGGGTAAAAACGGTTTATCTAGATTTCCGGCAAAACTACAAGTCCTTTGGAAAAAAGTAAAAAAAGTAAAAAGTTAAAATACAAAAGTTGTAGGTCTCATTATTACCTACAACTTTGTCAGTTGTAGGTAATAATGAGACCTATAACTTTTGTATTTTAACTTTTTTCACATAATCTCAAAATTAATGTGAAAAATTCAAATAATCATGTTTTTGGTATTTTATTTTTATCTTAAGCAAAACAATTATTTTTTCACGAAATTTGGTGAAATCTTACCTTTTTATGTCCCAAAGACTCTGAAATATTTATTTTTTCACCTAAAGTTGACTTAAAATCGAAAAAAACACCCTAATTTTCAATCAAAAATTCTCACGTCAAAATATCAGCTTTTTAAAAAAAGTCGGGAAGTTTTTTGTTCGTTGAAATCTCTTCTTTCTGATAATGTAAAAATATATATACATTACTACGGTAGGGTGACATGGTCCACAATGAACCAGTAAAAGTTTGAACACTCAAAAATCCACCTTACTTAGCTGAGACCACAGAGGTGGTCAAAGTCCGCCGGGCGCCACTGGACATACCCTCTGCTAGTAACCAGAGACGCCCGGCAACGGACGTTAGAGCGGCCGCGGCCTTGGCCGCGGAATTAAAAAAAAAAAAAACCTTACTTAGCTTTATTAAAGAATTATTTTGATTAGAGGAGAGGAAATACATTATATGTTTGTTTTGTATACAAATTTGGACTCTAAACCTAATACTTTAAGAGTTTTTATCATTTTTTTAAAAAACGGGGATTGGTTCACTGTGTACAACCAAGGGCACACAGTGAACCGGGAGGGTAGTCGACAGTGAACCACTATGTACACAGTGAACCATTGTTATAAACATTTCTTTAATGAGAGTTTGAATAAGACGTTGTTAGAAAACAATAAAATATTTTAGTCAGTTTTGTCAATTATATATTTATTTGCATTTAACAGCAATAATAATTAAAAATTCAGTACAAAAAAACACTTGTTAAAAATTAAATTAGGAACTTGACAATATAATTATAATAAGCTTTTAAAGTTTTATAAACTTTTTATCAGTCTTATAATCAGAGTTTAAAGAAACTAAATCTAGAAATTGTAACATAGTAGCCGTCAGCAAGGAACACACACATGATATCTAATTATAATAGAATAAAATCATAATAGAAATAAAATCAGTATAAAATTCTTTTACACGATGTATCGCCTTCATCATATCTTTTGCATCATGACCGCCTTTTTTCTGTTTTCGGGTTTAGTTCGACCCATTCTAAAATAGTAAAATTATTAAATTAGAATATGTAGTTAAAAATAAATTTACACAGTACTACAATATACGTACACAGTCCCGGTACACAGTGAACCATGGTTCACTGTGTACCCATAGATAACCTCCTAATAGATTCCGCATTACTGTAATTTTGTTCCTTACCGAGTTCACCTGTTTTGGCGGAATGCGAGGGGCGCGCGGAAACATGTAAGTGCGCTATGATTGGCTGTTTCAAGGTCAATCTTCGAATGCACCGAATACCAGAGATGGGATAGGGATGAAAATGTGTCGATAAAATTTTGATAGGTATATTATAATTATATTTTTATAATTTTATTATATCATTTATTCCTTAATAATAATAAATAATAAATAAATAAATATTTTTGGACATTCTCACACAACGTCATCTAACCCAAATTAAGCTAATATAAGCTTGTGCTATGGGATCTAGACAACTGATAAACATACTTATATATTTTATATTAATATAATAAATATAATATATTTCTAAAAACATACATAATATATGTATATAGAAAATACCCAAACTCCGAAACAAACATTTGTGGATCACACAAATAATTTGAATCGACCCGGAATCGAACCTGGGACCTCAGGGGTGGCAGTCGCATACTCATACCACTGAGCCACCGAGGCAGTTATATTCTTATTTTATACATTTTTAAATACATTTAAAAACAAATACATTTAAATATTTTTTTTTTTTATTTATTATTATATTTTTTATAGGAATAGGTATCGGGAGGGACAGGTATTATCAACTCTCAGTTCCTATTTCCTCAAACTTGTAATGTTGTATTTTATGTTCATAAAGTCATAGGCTGTTTTCAACGTTTGCTGCGTAAAACGAGGCGCCGTCTGGTTCGTCGGGCAGTGTTGCCCGATGGAGCCGCATTGGATATGGTGTGGCGACTTTTTCACCAGTTCTACTACTCAACTGTTTATAGGTTTTATCTATAAATAGTATAAATTCGTGTGGGACCGGTTTGGAATAGTTTTACTTTTAAGGACATTTCGTTTCCCGTCTAATAAAAATAAACAGGCCACTGACTGGTGTTGTCGATATTCCATTTCAACTGTTTAAATTCCAGTTGAAATTGGGATAATCTATTGGCAATAATAAATCTTGTGAGGTGAGCTGTGATTGGACGCCGGGCGGCGCGTCGGCGATTGGACTTTGAGACAGCCATCTTTACATTCTCACAAGCGAACTGATCCGCACGGGTTATTTCTATTACCATTAATATTAACATTTCAACGTTTGGGTACGAGTGCACGTTGTGTGACACACGTGTCACGTCTGATTTTGTCCTACCAAATCTAAACAGGAGTCTGCCTGATTTTGACCAGGATTGGCTAGAGTCCGACCTGCACGATACGCATGTGCATGTGTCAGCCGGATTCAATCGGTTGAAGCTTGGATATTCGCCTCCGAAAGGAGGCTTACGGTACTACCATACTACCTGGGTGAGAAACCAGCTTCCTTCTGCCTGGAGTGGGCAGAGACCGGAACAGAGACGGTGTCTGCCGGCTTGCAGGAGTGGCGTATTTCACCGGGAAAGTATCTTATAAAATCCCTTAACCTATTACCCTTAATTACCACAGTATCTTCATAAAGATACACTAACGTTACCGACCAAGCGCACCAACCATATACCCTGTATTACTGAATAACATAGCACCTAGCATAGACCTAAATTGTATCCTAGGCTAAAAGTACATTAAATCCTTGCAGAGGGGAACCCTCAGTTCCCCTATATTATCTTAGAAGGTTCTTACAATAAAAATATAGTGGCTTAAATGAAAACTTTATTTCTATCCTTTGACATCCTAACATCAAAAATAATAAACATTACAAACTTTAAGTAAAAAATTTCTACCTATTCCGATCTCTGATGATCGCACATCTACCGAGCCTTTTCCCAACTCAGGATCAGCTTTCCAGTGTAACTGCGATGCAGCTGAACAGTAATATTTTCCGTGGAGCGACTGCCATCATTCTGACCTCCACAAACTATGGGCGATATCAAAGCTCTGTAGTTAGACTAGTTGGATTTTTATTTAGGGCCCCAAATACCCGTAACTACTTCCATAGATGTTCGTATAATAACCGGGACCGACGGCTTATCGTGCTCCCAGAGGCACGGAGGTCTCAATTTCTAAAAAAAATGGTCACCGATCCTAAGACCGACCTGGTTAGATGTTGCTTAACCTTAGCAATGTGTTAATATACACGGTTACCACTAAGCCACGAGCCCCCCATCTCTGATGATGATACATTATAATTTTATATTTTTATTCAATAGATATAAAATAATATAATTTATATTAAGAAAGAAATTATAAATAGATCACAAAAACTGATGTCATCGGCGGTACTATAATTTCTTTCTTAATATTTTACGTTGTTATTGGTGGAAAACCAACTCTCCCAACTAGATGTTGCATCTACCCATTTCTTTTTCCTCGGGGCATCCAGGAAACCTATAAAATAATATATATCTCAGTTACATTGCTAATACTAAATCATTAGTTGCGAAAAAAAATTTTAATAATGCCACCGCACAAATTGGTCGCAAATAAATCGCAGCTTACCGAAATTCAAACGGGCGCAGTCGCGGGCGACAACATGTTGCTTATTTATAAGTACTACTTTTTAAAGCACCTACGGCAATAATACTGCAAAATATCGATGACGTACTATATCATACCGATATCCCATCACTATCGATTCAAGTGCTATTGTAATGTATTGTTAGAAAAGGATAGCTATTATAATTTGGCTAATGAGTGAAAGAGTAATTTCAAAAAGACATCAACGGGTTCGAAATTGTTTGTGTTTATGTTCTATTACCAACCAGAATAAATTGAACTCCGGTGCCTAGTCAATGTTATATTTACATTTATGTCTAATTTACTTACCGGTGAAATGTAATGCCATCTTTTTGGTAATTTGATGTCTTCGCCGACTTGCCACACCATTTTACGGAACAGGAAGCCATTTAAAATGTAAAATGCTCACAAAAACATTTTTTTTTAATTATTAAATCGCACGTGGTCATAGATCGCGAAGTTGGTTGTCACTGACGTCGTGATTTTAGGCATAGTTTTATATGCTTGCGAAATCAAGTATGTGTGGCGCGCGTTTGTTGCCCTGCATGCGGAATCTATTAGGAGGTTATCTATGCTGTGTACCCTATGTTTGTGGGCCACTGTGTACCGGGAATGCCATTTTACATTTGAAATCACGTAACTTTTTATTAAAACAATATCAACGAGTAACAAAATATATAATATTTTTAAGAATAGTCACTTTCCATGTGATTCTAGAATAATAATAACTGGCCATACTTTTTCGTAGTATTTTTGACACCAACAGTAAAATAACGCGGGAAATGTGCGTTCTTGGCAGGAAGCGCGCCGTCGACAGGGAAGAGCGGGTGGATACGTAAAACGATTCGAATGCAGTTCGTAGCACGGTTTTGCAACGTCGCATTCGTACCGAACGAGTGTTGGTTAACTGTGTACCACTGGCTCAGTGTTGACCATGTCACCCTAAATGTTCTCAGAAAATGTAAAGAAAAGAAAAAAAAATTTTTTGAAATTTTTTTTTAATCACTATGTACAATTTTGAGGTTGAACCTTTGTAAAATTTACACTTTAATTACTTGAAAAACGTAAGATTCCATGTTACAAAAAATACAAATCGAAATATACTACTATAATTAACAACCAAATAAGTAATAGGTAAATACACATCGTTTTTTTTCTTGAAGGGGTAAACCGAAGCGTTTAAAATGAACACGTTGCGTCTATCACTCTGGTAGTCACATCTAGTCCCACGTAATAAGTAGAAGGCGAGCCTATTGCAGGCACTTTTGTTATTATTTTTGAACAGAGCGTTGCATGGAGCTGCAACTAGCTTTAATACACCTATTCTGTGTACAAATTTGCAGATGCTTCGTCTGATAATGTTGAAGAACTCAGCTGGATACTAGATCAGGCGGTCAATGCCTTGGTCCGTCAATTCACAGAATTCCTTCGTCATCTCATCAATAATGGCTCACATATTATGCGCATCCCAGTTCTGGACCCGCTTGAACTTGATAAAGTCAACATAACTGTACCTGCTGGACTCATCAAGTAAGAATTGAGGTTATATTTTATTATTTATTAATAAGGGTTTCTTAGCTGGTACTCCAGGCTCTATTGTATAGAATTAGCTGTACCTATCTGTTGAGTATATTGGAAGAAGAAAGTTACTTCATAGTCAGTGTTTACAATGACTGAATGGATTGAATGGTGAATAGGTACCTACCTATATTGATAGTCCTTTAGCAACCATCACGAATAAACCTATTCTGTGTAAGTATAGAGCTTCGTCAGATAATGTTAACGAACTAAGGTGGATACCTACTAGATCAGGGGGTCAATGCCCTGGTTCGTCAGCTCATAGAATTTCTTCATCACCTACTCTACCTATTCGCTAAGAGTTCACGTTGGCACAGATTTAGGAATATAGGTATAGGAATATAGGTACTAACGTTGGCTATGTACCGGGAGGAAAACTGCATAAAATACTGTAATTATTGTTCAATTGCTTTCTTCATGCCCTGCGACCTTTGCAACCTGAATATCTCTGGAAGTAACCATTACCAATACTTCATACTCACAGATCGTTCTTACCTGTGTTGAGCACATGCTCTGAGAAATTTTCAGCTTTTAATTCACAACTTATGTCTGGTAGTCCCAGGGTCTAAGCGGTCTGGCAAGGGGTTGCAACCGTGCCCGGGGTCTATTATTTAGTGACGTGATTTCTATTGTTATTCCGAAGAAAATATCAAAAACTGAAGCTTCATAAAATTATAACCATTTTAACCATATTTGCTACCTGATATGTCTGGAAGTAACCACAACCAACTTCATACTTACTGACCATTCTCACCTGTGTTGGGAACATGCTCTGAGAAATTTCCAGCCTTTATAAGGTGAGGTATGTCTCTCAGTCAAAGGCTCTTGTTAGAATAGGTAATGGTTAGAATAGGCCACACCGCCGCGCCGCCGGTGGTGACAGAACCTGATCAAAACGTTAATGTTGATTATTATAATTTCTCGACTTAGCCTCGACTTGGGCCTCAAGAATGCTTACGTTGCTGGCATTGGTGGATTCGTAGTGCACAAGTCATGGTTGAATCTGTCTGATCTCACCATGGATTTTCACATATCTGTACCTACTCTAGAAGTTAGCGCTGGTAAGGAACACATTTTATAAGATTTGAGAATATGCACACACACACACACACACACACACACACACACACACACACACACACACACACACACATGTCCTGGGTGCGTGTGCGGTGGGTGCGCATTACACACCCACAATTTGTCACTCTTTTTAGTCCCGTACATTATGTACATACATGTTTGGTTTATTTCTCAATTAACACACACATGCGAGTTGCCTATACATCTGTCGTGGCACAAAATCATATTACACAGACAGACATACTTCAAGCACATACTTTACCAATAATTTGTTGGTACCACGTAATAGGGGGCAAGCCTATTGCTGTTACCGGTTACCAGGCACTTAGGTAAATCCATAATTTCAACAGCCAGAAGGCCAGAACAGATGTTACATACCACTAAATATAATCTCTGTAGTCTAAGCATACAGTCAAGTTGTTGCAATATAATAATGGGAATGCACTTTTGAACTTAGTTTTGTTTATAAAGGTATAGTAGGTATCGGCTTTATACTCGTAGAAAAATTACTGTTTACTGTGGGCATTACAGAAAATCCATTTCATAACTACTGTACTTGATTAAAACTATAATTCCAACAGATGTTACATATTTATCACTGAATAAGATCTGTGCAATTCGAGCATATAAAGATGTGTAAGGTACCTACTACACTTAGGTATATTTCAAGTTTAGTCTCGACAATGTAACTGAAGATGTGATACTTGACTTGGAATTAGCTATGGCCAAAGGAATGCTAAGTTTCTGTATTTTCTTTTTGTTATAGAGCATTATGACTTCAATGGTAATTTATTCACAGCAATTCCTTTATATGGAGCAGGAAGAGCAGAGTGAGTACCAAAACTGTTTTGGAAGATGTAAAAGGAGATTGAAAACCTTTTTTTCTGAGAATACCCCCTCAGTGTAAACCTAGCTGACTATGTCGCCAAGTCGCCAGTGATCTCGACTTAGGAACTCTAGGAAGAAGACCAGCACCTTGAATAACCTCAGTAAATATTATGCATTTGAGGATCATTATCCTGTGATAAGCCACCCTTTTTTTTCAAGTGTCTTCCTTAACATCATCTTAAGCATCTTTCCTAGAGGAACTAGATAAAGATCTAGTAAAGTTAGTTAAAGATGCGGTATAGGTAACACCCGACATCAGAAGAGGCTGCCTAAACTCCGCCGGTGCTCTGACGTTATCCTTACGTTACGAGGGTGTGTACCCAGAACGCCCGGCATTGGGTGTCAGAGTATCGTTGGGAAATAAAAGCACCAAGAGATCTCTTGGTGCTTTTATTTCCCAACGATACTCTGAATTGTGTCAACCTATATTTCAGCTTCAAAGTCGAGGGTCTAAGTCTGCAGGGTAAGGTTTACTTGAAACAATCTTCAGATGGAAAAGCTATAATAATGGATCGTATTGTAAACACGGCCTACAGTGTACCATATTTAAAGGTTTGTAGCCAGTACAAGTTTAAAACGTTTAGGAAGAGTTTTTTATTACCCTTTGAAGGTTCCGTAGTCCATGTCTCAGATCCTTTCTTCGTCATGTTTGTCCTCGGTTTTTCTCCAACGCGTAGTGGTTTAGAAATGAAACTTTGCATGATATTTATCACGTTGGCAAAGTGCTATAGGGAGGTAGATATACCTCCATACCTTCCCTCCACGTAAAGTGGGAAGACATAATTGAAGAGTAAAAGGCAGTTACCTAGCTAAATACTTGTGAATGTAAATGTAAATGTTTGTGATGTACAAATGATATTTTCTCCTCAGTCGCAGTTGACCGGTGTAATCGGCGGTGGTGACATCGATGCAGTGGTAAACGCTATTATAGAAGATGTGGTCGTGGATTACGTCAACAGGTTCCAGGGTTACATTGCCTCCGCCATCGCCAGCAGTATTCCTCCTGCTCTTAACCCCACCCTTGAACAACTAGACACGTGGAGATTTATAGCTCCTTTACTTCGATCTTAGAAATATATTCAAGATTATTAATGTTAATAAAATATTAAAATCGGATATGTTCATATCTTATATTATAATAATGTTGATACTCGTAATCTATACTTATAATAAATCTGTAGAAGGGAAAATTCTGTACCTACATTGAAAATATCAAAAAAATTTATGGCAGGGGGTGCTACTAGATCGACACCGAACCCGAATGTGATTAAAAATTTTTTTGTCTGTCTGTCTGTCTGTTTGTTTGTTCAGGCATCACGCAAAAACTACTGGTTCGATTACGATGAAACTTGGTATAATTATTCTTTAATATCCTGGGAACCACACTGGGTACTTTTTATCCCAGAAAAGTAATACAACAAAAAACAAACTTAATTTTGCAGTTCGATCCCTAGACCCGATTACTGTACCAACCGCAAATAATAAGTTTGTCGTAGGTTATGTCACCCGCAGTGGAGTTCACTAAGGGGCGCTGCACACGATACTATAATATTTTATCTTAAGATACAATATCGCTCGCCATACAATTCAATGGACTATCACACACGACGAAGATAATATATACAATATTTCATATTTTCGTATCTTAAGATGAATTTTTATGGTATAATAGAGAATATAATAGAAGATATAATAGAGAAACTGTTGCAGGGGGCTTTATGAACGCAATAAAACCCAAAACAATGGTTTTAAGAACTTTTGTCTGTTTGTCTGAATGTTTGAACACACTAATGTCAGAAACGGCTTAACCAATTTGAATTTTTGATTTGAATTTGCGGTTTGGTTTTCAATCGGTTCATAAATAAAAAAGTTATGTAGATCTAAAGTAACACGCTGGCGGAGTTGCGGGCAACAGCTAGTAAATAATAAAATAATCCAAAAGTTATACGAATCAGAAACCATTTTTATTTTAATACTCATTGATTATAATTATACAGGTTGTTACATAAGGGTTATATCAACCTGAAGACACCCCCATCAGCTGATCGCACAGAACGCCTTTTGATATATTTCGACCGCGAAACAAGAAAAAAAAGTTCATTATAAAAAAGTTATATGCGTTAATTCAAATCAAAACAAACGTTTCCCAACACTAGTGCTTGACGTACTTACTAAAAGACAATGGTGGGAGGGGCGGGAGGCGGCGTCGCTCACCGACCGACACGCGACCTTGAAGCGAAACAGAGACAAAATGTTCTAACCAGGAGAGAGAGAGAAGATTTTTCACAGGCGCGTTTTATTTGTACTACCTATACTTGATGTCAATGACCGAATCAGCTGATTTTAGCTAGTGTTGTTCAAACAAGAGTATTTTATTTGGTAATAATGGTTTTTTTTGGATAATTTATTTTCTTGTTTGGCAGTCGAAACATATCGAAACGGGTTCTGGTCGACCAGCTGATGTAGGTGTCTTCAGGTTGATATAACCCTTAGGTAACACCCTGTATATATGATTATAATTGATTTACTTAGGTACTTTATTTCGGCGTGTTACTCGCTCGTGTATAGAAATGAATCATGGAAATCAGATAATGAACGCAGATTTATTTTGACACGCCTATCACATGCCTATAATGCCTATATCATACACAGCATTACATTTGTGCGAGTGCACGTACGTGATCGTATATGTTACCTGTGTTACACACACATGTGATGTACACACAGCTACACACAGGTTTTTACCCTGCTTTTCGTGATCACTCACACAATTGTAAAGCTCAGCTTAGGCCTCGCGAACTGTACTTATATCTGTGACGCAGATATGTAATTATGTATGTGCTTACTACTTTTACTTTTACTTCTATATTAGCGCCTTAGAGGACGCGGCTTCGCATGCATTAGGTATATTATTATAGATAGGTACTAAAACTTTCCTCGAGAACCACTTTTTACATTAAAGTAAACCGCATCAAAATCCGTTGCGTAGTTTTAAAGATCTAAGCATACATAGGGACAGACAGCTGTAAGCTACTTTGTTTTATAGGTACCTACTGCTATAATAGGGTTCCCAAGATCCCTTACCCTCCCCTGAGCCTGTACCATTATATCCTAATCTGTGCACTGAGTCGAAAACAGTGATTTCTGGAAAATGTATGTACAACTGTAGGTAGGTACATATGTAGATACTCGTATGTATGTACGCGACTGTAGGTACGTACGTACGGTGAGCTCCAGCCTGACCCATACAACTGATTCCACTTACATGTAGCACGAACGTGTATTTTAATAGTGGGACAGCTGAGGTGACGGTGAAGGAAACATAAAAATTCTTTCAATTCCAAATAATGTCCCGATCTCCTCAAAAATTAGCTCAAGTGAAGTGTCCCTTATTTAATAATAATTTTTTCATCGTGAGCTTTTTCGATTGGGGGAAATGGGTGCCAAATTACCAAATAATGTTAACAAAGAAAGAAACAAAGAAGAAAGAAACGTCATGTTTAATACTCCACACTATTAGATAAATGGAAAATATGAAATTTTCTGTCGAAAATTATACTATGATTAGGCACCTTAATCAATTCCGATGCATAATTTATTGACCATCACCATATCAGATGGACAAAAATCGGGCATCCCTCGACCTAAATTTTGCTCTTCAGTTTTCTTCTTCTTCGGGTCACCTATGTTGTTATAGCTAGTTGAAGTATCTGCAGTATCCAAAGATCGATCTATCTCTGCTGGGTCTATGAGATAAAGTAGGTGCCTTGTATCTCTATCTCTCAAGGCCGATGCGTTAAGATTATCATTGGCACTTCTGTTGTCTTGTATATAGGCGTCAGCGTACGATCTGATTTCTCGTATGTTGGTATATTGCCGTTGTGACGGTACCGATATCCGCATTTGTTTATATTCGGGGTCGGGGTATAAAACCAGTGATGCGACTGCCCCCTCGGTGTGAAAATTTCCCAGTACTGCTAAAGCGAGAGCAATGACTACTTCACTCATGATAGTTTTTCCAGTCTCACATAGGAATAAATTTATTTTTTAAATTTGTATGTTTATTGGTAAAATACAAGTGTCTTTATAGGTTTGTAGCCAGCACTATATACAGTCATTATTCACAATCGATGAGTTTTATTTACAAAAGTATTCTTTTAGGGTTACGTAGTTCACGTCTCGGCACCCTTATGCCTACATCTTATATCTGTCCGTCCTCGGCTTGCGTTCCAAATGGTTAGTGTTAGTAAAAGAGGAACCTATGGATCTGTGTATTTATTTACCATGTCAACAAAGATCAAAAAGGAAAAATTTAGGAAAAATATTTCTTTTTGGCTTGCCAATGTTTCAATGGTTAATTGCAATACCTATACCTTCTGTCTTAGCGAGGTCTAATATTCTCCCCGGGCAAAGCGTGCCACTAAGGAAGGTATGTTGTCAAAAAATATTTTCAGTCAAACTTGTCAATCCCACTTGAAGACTGTGAAGTTTTAAAATATGGCGAGTTAAAAGCTACAAATAATAAAGCCATAATGTCTAGTGTGCAATGGCACCACCAAAGATAATTTTACGGGATGACCACCACAGTGCTAAAATAAAATCACCTAAAATATTTATTTTTGGGGGCAAGTACCTCGTACCACGTCAAGGGGGTTGACTTTTTCTCGCGTCTACCCCATACTGTCTTTGAAAATACAGGGTTATTTTTGATAACTTGTTACTAACTGTTGTTTTGATAACTTTGTTATTTTTGATGAAAATATTTTTTATAACTACAAATATGTTCTTAACTGACACACAAAATCTGATCTGGCACAATAAGGCAATTTGTACTATGTATATGTCATAACTTCATAAGAATCATCGTCATCACCTAAGCTCATTTGACGCCTAATGCTAAGGCCTCCGCCTAGGCAGAGCATTAGGCTTATTAGGTATATGTAGGCTGAATTACCCCCTCTTTGGGGGAGCCCAAAGAGGGGGTAATTCAGCCTACGTATACCACACTGGTCAGATGGGTTGGTATAGGTTGTAGTGTCGAGATTTCGTTCTCTAGTCATGCATAGATCAATTGGCTTGCTTTCGAGTTTTTTTTTAAATGTAAACTATCATTGGAAATATCAAATAAATTAAGTACAAGTACAATTAATTAAAAGTACAATTAAGTAAAAGTACAATTAATTAAGAAATCTAACATCGATATTTTTTACATAAATAATTTAATAACTGTGCTAAATTGATTATACATATACGTTTAATGGTAAACAATTACTAACCGAATTTTGAACAATTTTAAATTAAAAAAGTTTTGCCTTTGTCATTTATACTAATATTAGACGTCTTCCATGCTGGCCTGGGAGCGAAGGAAAAACATAGAATGGTCCACCCCGGGGACACAACCCGGGGTGTCGTAGAAGTCGCCTGAGGGATCAACCATCAAAAAAAATTCGCCTCGGAACGAAAATACTACTAAACAATAAAGGGGAACTGCTAAATGCAATAATCCTGTATATGTCACCGGTTTATGGTAAAATAAGGTTTTTGATCAAACGCTAGAGGATGACAAAATGTAAACTTGATTTTATAGTTCAGGTTTATAATAAAGTTTGAACTCGCAACGCAATCGACTGATAGATTTGCTTGACTGGTGTAAGGCATTTTAGAACCATTTAGAACATACTTGGTAATCAAAACTAAAGTATCAATCATCATCATCCACCGAACCTTTCCAGTCTAACTGTGATGCGGCTGAACTGTGGAGTGGCTGCCATTTGACCTTCACAACCCACTGGCGATATCGAAGTTCTGTAGTCACCATTCTGTTTCTGTTTAGGGCTCGAACTACCCGTAACGACTGCTATAGATATTAACACGGCAACCAGGACTAACGTGTTCTCCGCGGCACGTGTCTTTCGCTTAGAAGTGGCTATACTACGTTGCCATGGATGCCTTTGACATCCACCAATCATATTCATTTGTTCACACAGCACTTAAAAGCACAATCATTTTCCCCTCTAACAATATACATGAATATTTCTTGTAATTTTATAACCATTTAAGAAATACAACAAAATTGTTTCTCTAAGAAACACTTCTAACAATTCCTAATCCCAGTGAAGCAAATCTACCAGTCAGTAGCGTTGAGAGATAAAATCAAGTTTACATTTTGTCATCCTCTGGCGTTTGATCAAAAACCTAGGTTTTTCATCAAGAACCTGATTTTACCGTTCGCCAGATACTTAATATTATTTTTTTTTGTTGTCTACGGAATCCTATTCCACGCGTGGCCCGACACGCACTAGGCCAGTTTTTTTTTTATCTTAAGTACCTACCTTTCTTTTTACTTATTATGTAGCAGAACGTCAATTCGACATACCTAGGAACCTATTAAAGTGAATCTTTTGGTACGGTTCATGGATTTTTTAAAGTAAGTACACGTACCTACTTAGTTTTTTTAAGTCCATTATCCAAGGTCGCTGCCGCCCCTACGTCCATTGCCGGACGCCTCGGGTGCACTCGGAAGTATTCCCAGTGGCACCCGGCGTAAGTAGACCAGAATATCTATACTTACTTATATTCTTTCTATTCTAGTCTAATCTAAGTACTGCCTTGTCCCTACCAAAACACCAATTTATACTCCTACTCCTTTCCCGTTCATGCGGTAAGGCTGTGGAACTGGAGACATGGAAGGTGCGACACATTTACTAGTAGGTATAGTATTCTTATATCTGTGGTTTGACTTTCTTTCAAATCATCATTCAATCATCTCAGCCCATTTGACACCCGCTGCTGGGCATAGACTTCCCCCAAAGGTAATCAGTAATCACACATTATGGCTGATATTTATCTGATTAAACAGATATTATTATTATGATGAAAAAAATAAACACCATGCATTGAGGTACTAATTTACTACGTTTATATTTATGTATACTTATCTCTATGGCACCAAGCACATAATAAATATATCAGAATAAAAGGAACCAATCAAATCAATATAACCGTGAATTAAACATTATGTATATTCCAAGTCTGTTCAAATTAGATTTGCAAAGATACAATTTTATTCTTTGTATATAACTTCCTTCAATAGTGATGATGGTACATTTATCTACAGTATTCAGTACTATAGTACTATCACGCACTGTTACTATCACGAAATTTACTATCCAAACTACTATTTTAAGTACCTTAATCAATTGGGACACACATACCATTGACCTTGACTGTATCTTTCGGACACATATCACCATCAAATGACGATCGATCACCAATATCAACAACTAACGGTACTTTGTCCACATTTGTGCGAGGTTTCACTGTAGTCACATCCACATGCTTATTATTTACATTATTCACTAGCGCCACAACTGAATTTGATCCCTTATTTGACAATCCCACCTTCTCTTCAGTTTTCTTCTTCTTTTTGGTGACATTAATGTTTTCATACGCAGTAACTGTAGTATCCATCTCAGCTGGTTGCATTGCAAAAAGCAGTTGCTTTGAATCAGATTCTCTCAGAGTTGCTGGTGTAACGTAATCGCTGGTACTTCTGTTTTCTTGTGAATTGACATCAGCGTACGAGCTCAATGCGTTGGTATATAGCCGTGGTGTTGTTACTGTTTGACGTATTTGCTCGTATATTGGTTCTAAAACCGGCCTGCGATGTAATGCAGGTAAAGGTTTCCGATGCAAAACATATGACGCGACTGACCCCTGGCTGTGGATTTTTCCTACTACTGCTAGAGCGAGAACGATGGCTAACTCACTCATGACAGTTTTACAAGTCTCACTTATAGAATCCGATTGTAATTTAATTTCATTCCAGTTTATTTTTTTATAAACACTAGTTAGCGATGTGTTGATTTGGAAACAGATGGAATCGTAATAAGGAATCGGTTTGTAGTTAATTAACATTCACGCTTTTTGCACTTAAGGCCAAGTCATTAAATTAATGATAGTTTCGTGGGGATTAGTAGGTATATATAAGTAGTCGCTCAGTCACTCATATACGCTACGCGCACGCATTAATAGATATTATTTGTGATGATGATTTCATGTCTGAATTCATTTGAATAACAAGTATTCTGTTTATCTTATATGATTTATTTTATATGTTGCACTAGCTGATACCCACGGCTTCACCCGTATGCAATAGTGCACAATTTAAGCACTCGTAAGTTACTCCTCATAACACTAATTTTATACTTTTGAAGAGATTAACGGGACTTTCAACGGCAGAAAACCGACTTATTGCCATTGAAAGTCCCACATTAAAATCGATCCAACCATTTCAGAGATTAACGGAAAAAACAGTCAGAGAAAAATATTAAAGGGGTTTTTAGGGTATCGTAGTCAACACGAGCTTACTCATGTTATTAATTACCTATATTATCTTCAATACAGTAAAAATTACAATCAGACACCAATGTTTGTATATTCATGTATAGATTGTTATTGAAATAAGTTTGACATTAATTATTAAGATTATTAAGTGGCCATTTAAGTCAAAATATATTTCGATAAATTAAAAATTTACGAAGGTTAGTTCAAAGTTTACATGAGATTACTTAACGTTTGTTAGGAATTAATCTACACATAAGTAAATAATTATTGTGTAAAATGAATTAGGTACCATCATGTGTCTGTTTGCACACAAATGAGAGACTTATAAATGAGGAAAATGGAGAAACAATAATTTCAATTGTTAATAATAATAGGACTAACTGTTTAGCTACAATTTTTTTTAAAAGTATCTCAAGCATGTCTCAATGTTAATAAGTACAGATGAGCAACATACAAATATACAAAGGTGATAGGTATTCGTCTTAACAGTCAAATTAATTAGGTAGGTATTTATAGAACTACCATTGAATTTGAACTAGCTACGCTGGCTGCTGAAAATCGACTATTAAGAAGAAGGTACAGTTAACATTAATAGTAGTAGTATATTTATTAAGTATGGCCACAAATATTTACTGGTATAGTATTCTTATATCTGTGGTATGACGTTCATTCAAATCATCATTCAATCATCTCAGCCCATTTGACACCCGCTGCTGGGCATAGCCCTCCCCCAAAGGTAATCAGTAATCACACATTGTGGCTGATATTTATCTGATTAAACAGATATTATTATTATTATAAAAAAAATAAGCACCATGCATTGAGGTACTCATTTACTACGTTCATATGTATACTTATCTCTATCGCACCAAGGAAATAATAAATATATCAGAATAAAAGGCACAATCAATATAACCATGAATTATACATAAGTAAATTGCGGGTCAAATTAGATTTACTGATTATATCATATATATCTCTCTCCATCCAAAGGTTGCCTGGAAGAGATCGCTTATTAGCGATAAGGCCGCCCTTTGTACATTAACATTAGTTTTAAGGCATGTATGTTGATATGTTACTATTTATTGCTTGTGTACGATGTACCATATAGAGTACTTATCTTATCTTATTTGCAATGACACAATTTTATTCTTTGCATATAACTTCCTTCAATGTTGATAATGACGTTCGAAAAATCATTATGCTTAAATAATGATAAATATAAATGTACCTACTTAGTACCTACCTATGTTTAAAAGAAATACTAGAATTACATGCTAAACAAACAGTTATACACTGTTCCACTAATTTAATATCCAGAATTTAACCTGACCGGTTTCGCGTTATAGCATTATCAAAGGTTTTTTACACTATTCAAGCCATTGTTGAACTAAATTCTTTACACTCATGATATGACGTGTGTAAAGAATTTAGTTCAACACTGACTTGAAGATATGTTAGACAGTGTAGTAAAATACTAATATGTGAAGTAAATATAATATTAATTTATTAATATGTGAAGTGTAAAAAATGTGATAATGCTACAAAGCGAATACGGTCAGGTTAAATTCTGGATATTAAATAAGTGGAACAGTGTATCACTGTTTGTTTATCATGTAATTCTAGTTTTCCTTTTAAACATAGGTAGGTACTTAAGTAAGTACATTTATCTACAGTATTCAGTATTACAGCACTGTTACTATCACGAAATTTAGTATCCAAACTACTATTTTAAGTACCTTAATCAATTGGGACACATATACCATTGATCTTGACTGTATCTTTCGGACACATATCACCATCAAATACCGATCGATCACCAAGATCAACATCTAACGGTACTTTGTCCACATTTGTGCGAGGTTTCAGTGTAGTCACATCCACATGCTTATTATTTACATTTAGTACCTTTTTTCTTCTTTTTGGTGACATTAATGTTTTCATAGGCAGTAACTGTAGTATCCATATCAGCTGGTTGCATTGCAAAAAGTAGTTGCTTTGAATCAGATTCTCTCAGAGCTGATGGTGTAACGTAATCGCTGGCACTTCTGTTTTCTTGTGAATTGACATCAGCGTACGAGCTCAATGCGTTGGTATATAGCCGTGGTGTTGTTACTGTTTGACGTATTTGCTCGTATATTGGTTCTAAAACCGGCCTGCGATGTAATGCAGGTAAAGGTTTCCGATGCAAAAGTTATGACTCGACTGACCCCTGGCTGTGGATTTTTTCTACTACTGCTAGAGCGAGAACGATGGCTAACTCACTCATGACAGTTTTACAAGTCTCACTTATAGAATCCGATTGTAAATTCATTTCATTTCAGTTTATTTTTATTATGACCACTAGTTTAGCGATGTGTTGATTTGGAAACAGATGGAGTCGTAATAAGAAATCGGTTTGTAGTTAATTAACATTCTTCTTGTACTTAAGGCCAAGTCGCTCAGTCATTCATAAGCTACGCGCACGCATTATTAGATATTATTTGTGATTAAGAATTTATTTGAATAACAAGTATTCTGTTTATCTGAGATTTATTTTATATGTTGCACTATGATACACACGGCTTCACCCGTATGCAATAGTTTTCTAGTTCACAATTCAAGCAGTCGTAAGTTACTCCTCATAACACTAATGTTATACTTTTGAGGAGATTAACGGGACTTTCAATGGCAGAAAACGGACTTTTTGCCATTGAAAGTCCCACATTAAAATTGATCCAACCATTTCAGAGATTAACGAAAAAAAAACAGACAGAGAAAATAATTTAAAGGGGTTTTTAGGGTTTCGTAGTCAACATGAGCTTACTCGTGTTATTAATTACCTAAAATATTTTCAATACAGTAAAAATTACAATCAGACACCAATGTTTGTATATTCATGTACCTATAGATTGTTATTGAAATAAGTTTGACATTCAATATTAAGATTATTAAATGGCCAGTTGAGTCAAAATATATTTCAATACCTAAAATAAAAATTTACGAAGGTCAGTTCAAAGTTTATATGAGATTACTTAACGTTTGTTAAGAATTAATATACACATAAGTAAATAATTAATGTGTAAAATGAATTAGGTACCATCATGTGTCTGTTTGCATACAAATGAGAGACTTATAAATGAGGAAAATAGAGAAACAGTAATTTCAATTGTTAATAATAATACCTACATGACTAACTGTTTAGCTACAAAATTTATTAAAAGTATCTCAAGCACGTCTCAACATAAAAATATACAAAGGTAATAGGTACCTATTCTAATATTTAGAAAAAAACCAATTCTACTAGGAACAACACCTGTTTACTAGAATTAACTAGATATAACCACAGCTAACTAGTTTTTTTCCCAGTACTTATTTTATGCTTAAGTCGAGAGTCTCAACTTAAAATATACTTAACGTATAAGTATACAGTTAATACTATCTGGCGTTACTTTTCGGAAGGGTATACCTTTCGTTAACATAATATATGTAATCCTAAAATGTTTTGGCACAATGAATTTGGCATATTTTTTTTGGCATAATTATACTTGGTCATAATTATTTTTTAGCTGCATATGTACTTTGGAGTAATTATATTTAGGTCTTACATATTTATGCAGAGTTATAATTTGCACAATGTTTTTAGGCATAGTGTACAGTCGCCTAATAGTATATATTACTAAAATTGAATAGGTATAAATTAATGAAATGAATGAAAAATAAAAAAGTTACTTTAACCAGTATTTCCTATATTATATAGTGTCAAAGTAGGTTTAGGTGCGGCGGGGGTCGACCTTGGGCCACCCCTAAGCCGCCTTTTAATTATTTTACATATTTACTTATTCTGCGTAAGATGATTATGACTATATGCATTATAGTTTGATACGTTTATGCCTTCATATATGCTTATAAATTTCATGCTTAAATATGATTATGCTAATTTTATTTATGATTAAGACAAATATGCTAAATTTGTAATGGATAAAAAAATTATGCATAAATATCATTAGTCTAAATTACCATATGCCAAAATATTTTTTAGTTATTTTTTTTATACAAATGGATAGTGAACCTTTCGGAAGTCCATAGTTAAATTAAATAAATCTAACTACTTTGCAATATTCCGCCACTTGCCAACTCTCGTATTTATTCATGCACAAGACCGCCCTCCAAACCCACTTAGGCCGAAAGAATAGAGAAATAATTTTGAAAATAGAATAAATATGAGAGCCTCTATATCCCGGGTACAGAGCTTCCCACTTAAATTCTGGGCAAATTTTTGTTCCCCTTGCACCCCCTCCCATCACATGTTTCATTCACCGTCAAAAAAAAAATCCCGGGAATTCTATTCTAAAATACCCAAGATTCCCAATACCCCAATAATTTTTCTTCCCAATTCTCATCCCACTTTCCACATAACTTGAAGCCCCTATATCCCGGTAACGGGGCTAAACAACTTCTGATCAGGAGAGTCATTTTAATGACTTTACATTTGCTCGCACATGTGTATTTCAAGTGAGCAAGTCATGTTTAAGGTGACTAAGATTTAACAAACCCGTTAGTGGAATAAATAGCAGGCTCTGGTACCGACTCATTCTGTCTTCTACACATTTAATAATAATATGTATTTCTATAAAACATAACCAAACCTTTTACCAACACCCACTTATACCTACCTACTTATGTTAGTAGTATCACAGAATAGGGAATAGTACTTACAAACAGAACTTGCACTCCGACGTTAATTAAAGCACATTCTTTTGTTTACAGAGAACATCATTCGAACGTTAGGGTTGTCCAGTAAAGTTAAATATATACCAGCATAATTTGACCAATAATTATGACGATGATGCCTCAATACCATCTCTATGGTCAATGCCGTGGCACAAACAAGAGACAATCCTTACTGATTTACAACTTCAAGTTGTCGCTGATATCACGTATGTATTTTTTGCGGTTGTTACGCGAGTGACATAGGCCTGGTAGTATTTATTAATACATAAGTACCCCGTCGGCTGTCTGAGAACAAATCTTGCAAGTACATTTTTTTTTTTTGCTTTTTTTTATAGCTGGACGGTGGTTATGTATCGGAAGTTGTTGTTTTAATACGAGCCAGGTGTGTTCGTAAAACAGTCGAGGGGTTACTAATGTAAGGGTTAGGCCAAATGGTGGAAAACTGATTGATTAATTTAGCTGAAACTTGGTATCGAGATAGTTTGAGTAGGTATCTGGCTTCTAGATACACATTATATTGTTTTATCTAAGTAGGTAGTAAGTATTTGTTATTAGAATACTTAATAGGTTTTCGTGGGTGGAAAGAAAAAAAATCGTTAAGTTTTAGAACTAACATACCTAGTAACCTAGGTATAAAAGACGCACAATACAATGTTAGGTACGCCTTTTTCCCCGAAAGGGTAGACAGATGCTTTTATTACGTCACAATTTTCCAGTCATTGTGGCAAGTCCAGCTACTTAATAAGGAGCGAGACTATTGCCGTTTCATCCCATTTGGAGCAGAACCTCAGCGCATCGGGGTACTAAATAAATAGTACATTTTAGGTGCATTTTTTTTGGCAATTACTTAGTATAATTTAATTCGCTATGGTACACCCGCGTGCCTTCTTGACTCACTGTCAGCCGGTGCATGCATAACAATCAGGTGAGTACAACTTGGACCCTGCCTGGGGTTGTTGAACAAAGTTATCGATAGTACCCCTGAGCACGTAGTTACAAATAAGTAATTATTAAAAAGTAATAATATAATGTTTAATTGACAATATTACAGGTAAGCAATTATTCTATTAAATTATATTCTAAGAATCTCAGACTTAGATTGGAACCAGACATTTAATGGCTTTCTGTAATTACTTATATGGTTACAATACAATCAGTATTAATCAATCATAATCATAATCTTCTTCGTAGAATCAAATAATTGTAAACACATAATGAACATTTTATTATTAAAGCACCGAATAGAATATTTTAAACGTGGTTGTAAATCCTACGAGACGTTCTGTCTGTTGATGGTTGAAGTTTATAACACTGAACACTGTTGATTCGTCAAGCAAAGCGCTCGGTTTACAACCGCAGTTGCAACCGTGTGTATTCGATGGTTAAGCTATAACCTAGATAATTGTGGGTAATAATTATAACTCTTATTAGTAGGATATAGCACAGAATAGGGAATAGTATACATACAGAACTTGCACTCCGACTTTAATTAAAGCACATTCTTTTGTTTACGGAGAACATAATTCGAGCGTTAGCGTTGTCAGGAAAGTGCCAGCATAATTTGACCAATAATTATGACGTTAATGCCTCAATATCAACTCTATGGTCAATGCCGTATCACAAACAAGAGACAACCCTTCCTGACTTACAACCTTAAGTTGTCGCTGACGTCACGTATTTTTTGCGATTGTTAGGCGAGTGACATAGGCCTGGCTATAGGTACTAAGCTACTCTTCTTCAACAAAGGCCATCCTAAGGTTGCCTGTCAGATGTTGCTTTTGGCGATGAGGCCGCCCTTTGTATCCTATATCTGTTGTATCCTATGACTTTTAATTGGTGTACAATAAAGTTTATTCTTATCTAATCTAATCTAAAGGCCAAATATAATACACTACAAATGGAGTACGAGTGGTCTGGAGTACGAGTGGTCTGCCTACTTCTTTAGTTTCGCAAACAGGCGCGATTCGCCAACTTCAGGAGAATTTTGCCTACTTTCTATGGTTAGCAAACAAGCGCGGTTCGGGGATGGAGCGAACCTATTTGCCAAAGCGTCGTTCGTTTGTCCGTAAGTGCTGGTGATGTTAACTTGATTGAAAGATTGAAAGTTCATACAATATTGTGCCCATGAAGCACACTATTGTAAGAAACTGATATCATATTACATTGTTAAGATAGACATGTAAGAATCTTTTTACTTGTAAGTATAACGTACAAAAACTACCAACAATGTTTTGATTTAGTTAGCATTACAAGAAATAGTGGTAGGACTAGTAGGTAGGTAGGTACCTCATTAGCTAATTAAAATTACACAACTGTATAATAACAACACAACCATAAAAAAAATATAAGCTGGTAGCTTATATTCATTTTTAGGGTGCCGTAGTTCAAGTCTCGGAATCTATATATACTCGTAGTTTCGTCATGTCCGTCCGCCCGTCTGTCTGTCCTCAACTATCAACTTACTGTCGAGAAACGCACTTGGTCGGTCTACGTTTATCAGTAGAAAGGCCAATGGGCAAATCGTCCCCAACATCAACAAATATGAAGACAGACAGACACATATCACGCCTATATCCCCGAAGGGGTAGGTAGAGGTGCATTACACACCCACAAATATGAAATGTAGCTCAAGATGATTATTTTTTACTATATGGTTCTTATAGTAGGTATCTTACGGTTTTATAAGAATACTAACAGTCCCGCGCCAACTATCGGGTCCAATTGTAAATCTTAACCATTCTCAAATCGACCTGAACACACGCTATATATTTCATTAAAACTCGGTTCAGCCGTTTAGGAGGAATTCACTGACATAGGTACACGCGAACAGAAGAAATATATCCAACCTTTATTAAGATTTTGTTTACGTACTCATGACACGCACTTGGCTGGTGTTTTGTTGTTGTTAATAAGTATTTAAAATGCCGCTGATTTATGCAAAAAAAAAATTAATCAATTAGTAGATATTGTAGAACATACATATTGGCATCGGTTCTATTTGTGTTGGCGGCGAGGGCGGAGTCCATACATTTTTTTCCCACTGACCTTTCGTCAAAACTTTAGGCCGGGTCACAGCCAAATTAAATTTATCTAAATACTAGGAAATCATTAGTTATCAGGACTTGACAGTGACCCACTGTCTCACTTTTTTAATACCTATTTATAGGTTAGCAATGTACTAAAAATTACAGTCATGATGGAGTACAAAATAATTTATAATGTTTACGCCATTAATATAAAATCATACTTTCAATATTAACTAAAAGCAGTTTTATACATTTTCAAACACATTATTTAAGTTTTACTTATTACAGTACCACACACTACGCGTTTGCATGTTTTTACACATAAAAAATACATTTAAATTAAAAATTCTGACATTTTATATGAAATTATTGTTTATCATCAATTCTAATATCGATTTGGAAGTCCTCGTCATTTGCAGGTGTTGTTTTAGTATTATCTGTTTCTCTCTTGGGGGCGTTGACTTCTATTTTATCACTTCCATATTGATAATCATTAAGTGGAATGAACAAAGGATACTCTTCAGCTTCTTTGGGATCTTTAGTAGTTCTTTCTACTTTGACCTTTTGCTCATCTGGTTTTAGTTTATTTTGTTCTGGTTTCTGAGTACTAGAACTTCCATAATTACTATGCTCATCTAAATAGGGTTTAAGTGTGATTGGATTTCTTGTGGTTTCTCCTTGATGGTTTGGCCGACTTTGGACTGGTTTTTCTGTAGGATGAATATTGCTGGGTTTCGGGTTATTGTAATTTTCATATTGGTTTTCGTTTTGATTGTCGGAGTTTTCGAAATGGTTGTTTGGATTACCAGGCCGATTATAAGAATTATCGGTTTGATAATGTGGCTTCATAGGACGTTTATTTGTGTTGCCATATTGGCTATTTTGGTTACCTTGGTGGTTATTGGAATTTTCATATTGGTTATAAAGGTTACCTTGTTCCTTGTCAGGTTTCCCAAACTGGTTACCGTAATGATAATTCGGGTTGTTTTGTGGGTTGTTCTGGCTGTTATAATTATTATGAGGGTAATGTTGATTCATTGGATGATTATAGGAGTTCTCCGGAAATTGTTGATTCGGTCTCCAATTTGGATTTCCATACTGTCCATGCCCATATTGCTGATTGGGACGATTCCAGTTACCATTGCCATTTTGATTAAGATAGTTTGGATAATGATTCGCATACTCATTCCCATTTCCATGTATGTTAGGATTTTGGTTACCATTTGGTCTATTAAAGTTGCCATATTCATTTCCTTGATGGTGTCCTCCGCTGTTTTCTTCGGAAGACTCCGAATTAGAATCTGGTCCATCTTCGACCACAACCACAACTGTCTCGGGCTTTTGTGGTCTATGAGGTCTAACGTACGACGGGGGGCGATTAGCAGCACCTCCTCCACCTATACCGAAATTTAAACCGCCACCAATTCCACCAAGAAAAGAACCTGCTACGTCATGAGCTCCACCAATAATATCTTTGATAATCGATCCGTTACAAACAGTCACTATCATAAACACACAAATAGTCCCGAAGAATTTCATTCTTGAAACAAATAAGCACTTGCGAAATAACGATATAATGCCCTCGCGCAGGTTGTCTGACCAAGTGCGTTGAACGTTCGCTTGTGCACTACAGGCTATACAGTGATCTTCACACAACAAAATAAAAACTTTAATAAACCAGTTCTTAGCTTCATAATTAATGAATAAAAAAACTGATTAAAACATTCGCAGACTAAGCATCCCCTCTTTTTAACCAGTTCTCCTATACCACGATACATAATTTGTCAGAAGAGGAAAACATTCGGATGATTACCAATTTTTTGTTCTGTAGAGTATTATTTAAACATGATTCATGGCATCAAGGGCATGGCGCATGGCGCAAAAAACCAAGGAAATTTTGACGTTTAGAATACAATTAAGTAATGTATTTACCTACTTAACTATGTCTTTTCGTACATCAATATCGTATACGATTGAGCTATTATTATTTTTAGCACTGTTTTCCTCTGTCGACGTCGCATCACTCGACCGAGTGGTTGTTTCGTGATATGTATAAGTAGAAGCGATACTAGGTTCGCTTGTATCATAATTCATTAGCTGCTTAGTAAAACTCGTTCCGATATGGTCAGTCGGCTTACCTTGGACATGTACTCGCGGCAAGGTTTTTCTAAATACGTCATCAGGTTGAAACGACAGACGTTGATTTAAAAATGTTTTCATATTTCCAAAGTCAAATGGAAAAATCTGTGGTCCGAATAAATAATTATTATTAGTCATAAAGTCTGACATTTTATTAGTCATAAAGTCTGGCATTTTAAAGGAACTCCAGAGGGGTTTAAAGTTGAAATACGTTGGCCACTGTTGAAAAGGAAATGTAGATTGGTCAACTTGGTTTGGTGGGACATAGTTTATTTTTGGTTGTTCAGTGGTTGAAGATGTTCTATGTACTATTATGTCCAGTACGTCGTCTATTTGCCAATTATTATTCCTACCATCACTGTCACTGTCAGTATACACACATATCCAAGTTGCACACACTATCAGAAAGTACAACAACATTTTTTTTTAATTTTAAGATGCAACTATCGATTATGGAGTCGAAACATTCTCTGGTTACTGGTTTCATAATAATATAGAATGCAAGTAAGTGGGTACTTGTTTTAATAACTTAACGACATTTTAATAGAAAATCTATAGTCATCGGGTAAGTAGGCTAATAATTAATTAATGATCTATTAAAATTGGGTATTTCCAAAGATACAAAAACATGGTAGGTTTAATCAATATTTTCAAAAATACGAACTTTACGAAAATTATAACGATTACGTCGTTTAAAATATAACTTATACTAAGTAATTTGTAGTTGTTTATTTAATGTTGTTATTTTTTTGCAATAACAAGGCTCTCTTTTACTAGTTGAATGGTTCACTAGAGGCTAGGGTCCATAAATAGTACAACCAGACACACAAGTTACAAACCAGCTAAGTGGAAATTACCATTAATGTTTTTACTAATCCTGTGCATCTTACCATCATGAACTAATAGCTGTCTATTTGTAGATCTGTGAGCTATACATAGTTAAGGCACTTAACGTTCTTAATTTTAAACTACCCAAAACGATTAAATTTTTAATTAAATACTAATAGCATTTCTGACGAAGACAATAAACAAAGTCACAAAAAGTACACTAATTATAGTAGGTATACTTAAATGAACGAGACGATATAATTTATTATAGTGCGACAGGAATAACTAACTCAGACGATGGTTGAGACTAGGTATCTGTTAATCGTCAAACCGTGTGTATATATCTACAGTTCTTCGTCTGAGTTAGTAGATACGCTTAGATACACACGGTTACTAGGTTATATACGGTATATTTGCTTTTAAGCAAATAAAATTCTGAACATGAAGCGTCCCAACCCTTGCTCAAGCTCCGAGAAGAGGTGATTGGAGGAAAATATCCCAAAACGTTGCTTAGTAGACTGCAGTTGCACCCATCAAGCCTGATATAAATATCTCTTGTCTTCCTTCTGTCTCTTCTTTTACACTCCGCTTTATAGATGTTATTGTTAAAATAACCTCTCAAAGTAAATTAGTTAACTGCTCATTATTTCTAGTTGCATAAAAGGTTTTTCTAGTCTTTCTTTGGCATAATTCAAAAAGAGAATATGTAATCAATGTTTGTCATTAATTCGGAATTCCGATCTAGTCCCGGTCTGCGATATGTTGGCATTGGTCTCGGAAAACCCCAGAGTCTTTGGCGTTGAAATGGAACTCTTGGAGGTAATTGAAAGTGTGGTTTTTGAAAATAATATAGTTTTGGTCGTTCTGTAGTCGTCGTTGTTGTTGTTGTTGTAGATTTTCTACGTATTATTTCAAGTACGTCATCTACTTGCCATTTGTCTTCACTGTCACTGTTGCTATACACAGATGCACAAGTGACACACACTATCAATAGACGCAGCCACATGGTGTTTCTCTTACAAAGCGCTGATGTAACTAACTGTTCCGGACGTATCCACTGATTGAAATAACATTTAATATAAAAGTCAATTAGGAAACTATCATGATTAACCGCTCGTTAACGAGATCGTGATGACGGCGTACTACATCTGAACCAAAAAGCTAACGTCTACCTACATATTCACAAGTTATATTTTAAAGTAGGTACTAAATAAGTTATTTAAAATATATCGAACTAGTGGTCGCCCGCGACTTCGTCCGCGTGGTAATTTGGATTTTTTCCCGTTCCCGTCGCGCCGCGTCAATTTTTAACAATTCACACAATATCTTTATAAATTGTAGCCTATGTGTTATTCTGATGTATAAGCTATATTATTGTAAAGTTTCATTAAAATCCATTCAGTAGTTTTTACGTGAAAGAGTAACAAACATTAGGCAAGTTTGCCATCACAAGTTGCAAATGTATCTAACCTACAACTTGTACTTATACAACTTGCCAAAACAGGTTTCTTCTCTTTCTTTCAAACGTGTTCAACGCAACGTGTATGAAAGTTGCACTGCAACGTTGCATGCAAGACTTTGCACAGAGGAATACTTAGAGCCCTAATGCACCTCGGCTTGTGTTTATTTTAATTTTTTTCTGGTCTTCTGGACTTCTGGTCAATAAGTTTTGGCTATGCAAATTATTAAAATTAAGTACTTATCTAATTATTAGATGTTCAGGCACCGAACATAATTATTATAATAGTACATAAGCACAAGGTTTAGGTCGAAACTTAAAGGGTAGGTGGGATAATAGTATTCTACTGGAGTTATACATCGCATGTTTATGTAGGTACCTAAGTATGAGTGTAAGAAACTGGATCACCGTGATATTAATATGACCTTAGTTTGGTAAAAGGAACTGTTTCTGTGAATTTATGACTAACCAGTTAATTAATATAAAATATTCTAAGAAAATAATAAATGAACAATGAACTCATGTTCAAAGTGTATTATTCTGTTAGGTTTGTATATATGTAGTTGTTGTGTCAATGCCCTGTTCCTTTTAGATTAAAAATGTTACCTATAGCACAGAATAGCCTATAGTAACTTGCTTCCTGAATTCAACGGCACTTGAATTTCTTTATGAGTAAAGAAATTCTAATTGAGTGTTTAGGTCGATGTGGACAATAAGGATTTCGGCATGGGATTCTAGTTGATGGAGGGTTCTAAATTCAAATCAATTTGGACAAATAAATCACCTAGAGGATCGGTGTGGACGAAAAATTCCAAATAGTTTCCCCAGAGAGGGATCTAAGCAGGGATCATAAAAACCTCTACATTGTATGGGATAGGTACATCCCAAATGCCCTATCCCAAAAAAAGAAATTAGGCCGTTCTTACCAGACTCATATAAGTATGTATCTACCTATTAGGTAGGCGGTTATTTCTCTGGAGATAGTTATTGATTTAACTTCTCTCTTCTTTCGATAAAGCATCAATGTTCATACATTGGAGTACCTACACGTGTAATCAACTAATCAACGACGTAGGTATCTAGGTATCTGATTAATACGTGAAGCGAAACCTTTGTACCTACTTATTTTTACGAAAATTGCTCGGACGGCGGAGTATGAAATACACTTTTCGGCAGTTTATACATAATTTAGAATGAGTGTAGAATGCTAATATTAAAAAAAAAACCGGCCAAGTGCGTCTCAGGCATAGAATTGGGTTCCGTAGTCACCCGTAACTTCCCCCATAACTGCTGCAGTAACAACGTTATCTATCCGTTAGGCATTGTGCAACTAGTATAGTTAAATCAGTAGAACACAATACTAAGGAGGAAGTTATTGAAAACACAGTATGTACCTCTATGTATATTATACTTAATCTTAACAATACAATTCAGGTTTATGGAGTTCGGTCACATTTAGTACAAGATGCTGTTGATATAGTCAATAATACCGTCACTATACGTAATGAGAATGTATTTACTGAAACGGTTTACGTTTTCAGCCACTAAGTCTTCCACAATAGCACTGATAACCTGGTCTATGTTTAGGTCAAACTCCGTATACGACTGTAACAAATTAAGAATTATAAATAAGTATATTTTTTTAGATATTTTCATTAAGTTATTGCTTTAGTATCATTTAATATAGTAATCAGCAATCACTGAAGCAAAAACTATAGTCTTGGGCTGACTCTAACCTAACTCTCAAATTCCAACTTTCCCACCTCATTCAAAGTTAAAGCCTCGTCATTTGCCATAAAATTATAAACTCCCCAAACAACCACCGCGAAAACACAATAAAAAACGCTAAGCGGCCGAAACGTACAAAGTGCAGATATTTAAATAAGGGTTCCAGAACTTGAACTACGGACCCCTAAAAACATAATTTCTTACCAATGCACGTTCCATCTTAAAATAAGGGTCTTCTATTTTCTCGATTGTTAGCGGCTTGTCTTTTAAGAAAAATGTAGCCTTGAATTGAATTTTGTAGAACTCGAAACTGCCAAATACAAACAGACGAACATAAATTTCTTCCTTTGTTGAATTCAGTAATAAACAAGGTTACAGGTACCTATACTTGACTTGCTTTGATTGCTTGCGGATTTCTCGGACTGCAGAGAAATCTGTCCTAGCTCAGCCTAGCTGTTGGAATTTTGGATGGTTTCTATAGTGCAATAGATTTTCTATAAGTAGTGCCCGGTAACGGCAATAGGCTTGCCCCCTATTTCCTGGGACCAACAAAATGACTAGCAAAGTGTGGGTGTGTAATATGGACCTCTGCCTACCCCTTTCAGGGTATAGGCGTGATTTATGTCTGTTATGTTTGTCTATACTAGCAACATCTAGTCAGGCCGGTCTTAGGATGGGTGACCATTTCTTAAGACACTGAGACCCCTCCGTGCCTCGGAGTGCACGTTAAGCCGTCGGTCCCGGTTGTCATACGAACATCTATGGCAGTCGTTAGGGGTAGTTGGAGCCCTTAATCAAAAATCCGACCGGTCTAACTACAGAACTTCGATATCGTCCAAGGGTTGTGGAGGTCAGATGGCAGTCGCTTCACGGAAAATATCGAAGTTCAGCCGAATCGCAGTTAGACTGGAAAGCCGACCCCAACTGCGTTGGGAAAAGGCTAGGTGAATGATGATGTTTGTCTATACTTATAATAAAATTCTCCACACAAAATCGTCTCCATTTTCTGAGAACAATGCAAAAGCAAGGAAGTTAACTCAGAAATGATTTAGATACTAAATACGAGTAGGTAGGTTTAAGCATAACTTACTGAGCGAATCCTTCTCCTTTCATTGGTACAACATAAAATATGTGTCCATTAAATTTGTAGTATTCTGAAAGAAAGTACTTATAAGATTTTATAGTGGTCATAAAATGAAAGAAATATGCTAGATCGTAGTAATTGGAAATCCTTGGTGGTATCTGGGCCTGAAGACGACGGACTAGCAACGCACCGTTCTTACAGAAGCAGGCTAGAAGGGCTGCATGCTGTGGGGATTTACCCCACACACGCGACGCCGACGCGGGATAAAACCCGACCGCAAAGATGCAGGGTAAAACCCGACTACCAAGCAGTGGCTGAATAGGTGGCCAAGGTCCGCCGGGCGCCACAGGAAATTCTTTCAGTGCTTCCCAGAGGCGCTCAGTAATGGCCGCGGCCTTGGACCACGGAATAAATAAAAAATGGTGGTATTTGCCTACGCCACTGGGAAAGAAGCGTGCGTGTGTGTATGTATTATGTATAGTTGTATTACCGACTGTAATCAATGCAATGACTGAGCGACGGACACACGGAACGCACTCTTGCAAGATCTCCTTAGTTAGCAGTTACTTTATTAAAAACCGTTAAATATCAGTATACCTACCTAGACCTAAGTGAATTTAACGTAGGTATTAAGTAACAGGTTAATAAATACTATTCTGTGGTAATGGCCAGAACCTAATTTGTGTACGAGGCCCCATTTATTCACGTAGGTACTATTTAAGTACAGAATATACAGATTTTTTTTATTTTTATTTTTTTTATTTAATTTAATTTAATGGGGTTATAGGGTAGGCAGGTACTTTATCTGTGCTTTGACGAATACTTTTAACAAAAGTAGCTAAACTGAGTCGAAACTACAAGGGGGAAGGGAGCCAAATTATAATGATGACAACGTAGTTACCTGCATAGAGTTTGAGCAGTGGACACACGACACTAAATGTGAACACACTAGAATTTTTTGACAAAACAAATTCCAGAACATTGCAATCACTTAGACCAGTTATGCTTCCTTTGGACATATTCATGTTTGCACTGAAAAAAAATAATTAGAGAAATGTAATTATCATAATTGTACAGACATACATATTACCACTAAATTACCAGGCAAAGGCTTGATGGCAGTAATAGTGGGTGAAATTATTGCACAGATTAGGAGAAGAATTCTGGTATCAATCCTTTGTGCCTATTTTCGCTGACTGCCCTAACCGGGAAAACTCCGACGGGGAAGAAGAGAGCCTAGAGTTTTCCCGGTTTCAGAATTCTTGCAGGTGTGGTTGGCTTCCCTATACTTACACATTGATAGTTACATGCTACACAGCTAGACACAGTAGATACAGGTATACTTACTCAATCTAGTTAGTAGGTACTTTTTCATAACCGTTAATGGTTTAAATCATATCGTGTGTAACTAACAGTCAATTAATTTTACCTTCTTCTTTAGTTAGATACCAAAGACTCGACCAAAATTGTTTTTTTGGTACTTGAGAGACTTTTCATTCAGAATTAAAAATAATAGTTGGTACAAACCTAAACATATCACCAGGATACTCGAATTCCACTCGATCAAATCCCATTCGATCGAAACTGTTCATGTCTTTCGATATAACATTTCGTATTTTTCCTAAGTGCGAGTTATCTACTGCTTCGGATGATTGACGAGTTAACAGAGGAACATCTGCAATAACAACCATAAAATACCAGCATACGAACATTTATTACTAACAGTTTAATTCATATAGAGAAACTGGGATTTTCAAAATGTTAAAATAAGAGGGCCACAATCCTAATACACGTAGGTACTCAATACGGTGTACCTATCTACTCTCATTCTATATTTGAAATAAACAATAGAAATGCCAATACTGAAGCACTTAGAAAAGCCACGAGACGTAGAGATGGGGCGTTCTTTTGATTTGATCGGTTATGCTGTGAATTGGTTGAAATGAAGGAGAACCACCATGGTGGCTCATAAAGTGTACTAAACCACAGATATAAGAATACTATACTAGACGAAACGAAGCCAACATGTCCTTAATTCGACCACACATAAAATACAGAAACACTGACAAGCACGTAGGTACTAGTCCATAAATGTATTTTGAACTAATTGAAGTAGGTATTCAGGAAATGCAACTTACCTGTACATAAATTTTTTTTATTAAAACTAATTACTATTAATAAGATCCATAAAAAATAATTCATTATTGTTATTAAAAATAAATTTTATTTCAAAACTTCGTGTAGTTTAATTAATTGATACACTGTCCCATTTCGATTAATGCCATCTTTTTTATTAACTTAAATACTTATTATCAGTTGCGTAAACTACAATCAATATTTTAGTTTAATTATATTGATTTGTGGTTTAATTGGAAGATATTTATAGTTAAGTACAATCAAGATAATAACAATAGAGATAGAGGATTATAGTTAATTAAGGATTGCTTAATAACTTCACTATACATCTGTTGCTTTGCTAGTTGTTGTAGCCTGTAGGTATCTATTGCTTGGTTAATAACTATAAAAACTGGCTAAGTGCGATTCGGCCTCGGCCGTGAAGGTTTCCGTACCATCATCTATCAAGATTTTAAGGGCTCCTCCAACCTCCAAGGAGGTATAATGGGGCCAAAAACGACAAAATAATCATATCTGCTGTATGGAAGCCCCCTTTACGGGGCTTTACGCCGGGCGCCACTGGGAATTCTTCAAGGTGCGCACCAGATCCAGGCAATGGACGTAAAATTAAAAGAAACCCTTAAATATTTATTTTATTCTCTCTTAGTATAGCGGCAACAGAAATACACCGTCTGTGAAAATTTCAAATATCTAACTACATAATACGGCTAATGAGACACAGCCTGGTGATTAACAGACATACAGACAGACGGACGAACAGCGAAGTCTATAATAATAGCGCAATAGGATCTCCCGTTTTATCCCTTTGGGTTTGGAACTCTAAAATAGCCATGGAACGCAACTGGTACTAAATAATGCCCAAATATAATATTATTTAAGTGCCTTGCAGTACCAAAAATAAACAATAAAGAAAATTGAATATAGTCTGGACTTCATAGGCAATTTATAATACCTATTTGTTGAAGAGTTCAATGTTTTTCACGGTCAGTGGTAAAGGCAATGCTTTTGGTATCATACATACACTTTTGTATTCTATTTCAATTAACTTTATATTCCCATGCTGGACTAGACAGCCCATATTGACACACAATGCCACGAACCGTGTCCTTGGCACAATTAGAGACCTGCCTGAAACGTTGTAGATGCATATCTATGGTTGAATCGACACACCCGTCTTGGTGAGACTAGGCTTTTATTACACTATTGTAAAATATGGCATTGCTTAACTGCCTACAGTGAGAGTGTACCCGTTGATTTTATTCTATGTAAAGTCATTCTAATATGGTCAGGATTGCAGTTACATGGTCATGTGATTCATAGTGTCAACGAATAGGTAGGTACAGTAGAGTCGAGATCGTTGACCTGTAGATACGAATACCTATAGGTTAGGTTTTTCTTAAAGCTCATTTTGAAGTTGGGGATTTACGGTTGTCCAATTAAATAGAAGAATTAAGAAAAGTGACATTCGTCTAAAAATGCAGCATTAAAAGTTTTAATTATGCTATGCTCGCAGTTGCCACGTTGCATGGCGACAACATTCTTCTCGTATTCTGGTCCTGATAAGCATCGATATTTCTTCGTAGGATTTGGGTTTGTCAAGGATGTCAACGCATTTGTGCCTTAGCTACCTCATATGATTAATAAAGGTAATATATAACGGCCCCATACAACTGTCAGAGCGATTGCTTCATCGTCGGTAGTTACTAATCAAAATATTATTATATGGGTTTGCCTTTAACCGTGTTACGAACGAGCGCGTGCGACGCCAGATGTCAAAAACTCATCATTCAGTACAAGTAACCGTTGACATACTAACAATAAAGGAACAGAGAGAGGTTATGGTTATGGTGCTCGTAAATCAATTAATATTTGACACTTTGATCGTAGAGCTATATTTTTCAATGTTAACGTTCATGCACACTTGTATACCTACTTTCATTAATTTCCTTACGAAGGTACGAAATTTCCGCTTTACCATTTCTGATTTTAGGTATCTATCGTATTTCCGAATACAACTAGTCTATTAATTACTAGTCGTGCCTGCGCTTTAAGCGGCTATCTCCCCATTCACACACAAATCACAAATTTTATTGTAGCACTTTGTTGGCGTATTAAAAACACATATTCCTGCAAAATTTCATCTTTCTAGCATTAGTGCTTTAGCGGTTAGCCGTTTGGGAGGAAAGCCGAGGACAGACGGACGGACATGACGAAACTATAAGGGTTCCAAAACTTTTACTACTTTTACCCTAAAAAGAGGCAGTTACCGCTCTATATGTACCTAGTGTACCTACCTACTTCCAAAAAAATGGATAGGTATATTAGGAATCCGTAGACTTTGAAGATGTACATTAAGAAAAAAGAAGCACTGTAGGTACCTATGCTTGCTTGAGTAGACGGAGATGTTCAATACGCTTCTCACATTTCCAGTACTTGGCAGAGTCTATTGCCGCTGTTCTCTCTGAGACAGTCTTGAGAATGCCTCGTTTAGAGGTGAAACATATGTCGACGTTTTAATGTCTTCTATTTTTAGCGAAAATAATGCTATTAATTTAAAAAACAGTTTAAAGATCATACTTACCATTGATTTGTCATGGACTTTCGCCAGGTAACGCCTGATTCTATCCAATATTAGAGTCTATTGCCTTTTCCGAGCACTTTGTTAATATATACTCTTGCACGGCTGTCTGTCAGCAAGAGTACACCGCGTGCAAGTGAGGATGACTAGGTCCTGGAGATGTATATTAAAGGCCTCTGTCTCTTCGGCAAGTGCCAATGGCATAGCGGTGAAAGGAGAGTTTATGAGGTTTTAGTTAAGTTTATAATAAAAAAAAAAATTATTTTAATGTCGGTACATATTACTCGACATGAGAGACATGACCGACATGAGAGAGTATGTAGGCTGAATTCCACCTCTTTGGGGAGGCCTAAGCCCAGCCACGTCCTTTAGATAATTACATTGCTTACACGTTAAAAGACCTGAAACTAGACATTGTATTTTTATAAATAGGTTAATACTCAAATGTACTTTACCCAAGTACCTATCTATACCTAATTGAAAGTGAAACTATTGTCTATTATGATTTTTTTGGGCCACAATTTGTCAATGCACTTAAGCAGTATTTATGCTCTAGTCACTGACTTCATCTCGCCCAGTATGAACTCGCTGATCTATATCGTTACACCATAGATACCTCGTTCGGCTCAGGACGCGCGCATTTCAATTTATAAAAGTTGAATTTAAAATGTTTTAAAAAAAATTCGCCTAGTGTTAACAAACTTTATGGTATTTGGATTTTGGTTAAATTGACGATATGTGGCGAACCGCGTTGTTACTTTCAGGATATTTATACACAATATCTCATGTCACAACTGCTCCAGCATACTATCACCGTGAGTACCTATATTTAATATAATATTTCGTTTACATTATCTATTTTTCGGACTGCAGAGATTCTATTTACTGATAGGCTAGGTAGATATGTAACACCTGGGCTGGCTGCTGGAAATTTGAATTAGAGTGGTGTGTGAGTGAATTAGAGAACTTTCTATAGTATCTAGTAAAGCCAATAGGCATATTATGCTCCCTATTGCGTGAGACCACAAAGTTACTAGCTAAGAGTGGGTGTGTACGTTATGCACCGCTGCCTACTCCTTCGGGGATATACATGCGTGATGTAGTCTGTCTGTACCAACACTAGCAGCTGATGACCGTGGCGTGGATTAGTATTTAAGGTAAGAATTCCCACGGAAACACACATACCCGGGATACAAGGTATCCTAAGTAGGTATCTACTTCTTATAAAATCAGCTATCTGCCAGCGAAATTCTCTTAAAAATCAAGGCAGCCATTTCAGAGATCAGTTGGACAAATTGACCGACAGACAGATGAACAGACAGAACAAATTTTTTAAAGATAGATGGGATCTACCGTATCTAACTACTTTCATATAAATTAAGTAGGTACCTAAGGAAAAAAGGTGAAAAGAAGTTGAAATTACTAAAAATTGCGAAATTGTTAAAATAGCTAAACTAGAAATTACAGACACTTCAGTTTTATATATGACGTATATTTTTTAGTGGACTCCCAGTGTCTAGAGGAATTCGTCATTCCAACAATAATACAAATCTTTTTCTGAATAGGTTAAAACAACACTACTAGGTAGGTACACCTAATATAATATATTGCCCAAATGCTACGTAGTCGACCAAAAATAAAATACGGCTGAATTGAGAAACTTGCTCTTTTTTGAAGTCGGGTAAATATCCATAATCTACATAATACACGTTTCGACTCATACAATTCCAGCATTATAACATACTAGTGGTCGCCCGCGACTTCGTCCGCGTGGTAATTTGAATTATTTCCCGTTCCCGTCGCGCCGCGTCATATTTTGAACAATTCACACAATATCTTTATAAATTGTAGCCTATGTGTTATTCTGATGTATAAGCTATATTATTGTAAAGTTTCATTAAAATCCATTCAGTAGTTTTTACATGAAAGAGTAACAAACATCCATCCATCCATACATACATACTTACATACTCACAAACTTTCGCGTTTATAATATTAGTAGGTAGTAAACACTGATAAATGACTGTTTAATAGAATGTTGAATGATCATCGTGTTATTGACTGCCAAATGTTCATGGTCGGAATAAATAGGTGTCTATTGCTGTTATCCTCAACGAATTTACAATTGCTTCTTAATTGATAGACCTACTTTTTTATCTCCTAATAAGTATTTATAGTTCTGTCTGAAAGAAAAACGTACCTATTTCATAATTTAATAGCTATCGGTTACGATTTTGTTGTAAAATCGCTATCACTAAGTACTTATTTTTGTATTTCAAAGCAATGAGTTTGCTTAAACTATTCTTAAAATATTAAAAACTAGGTCGCCACCCTGCTTCGCAGCAGCATATTAGAGCGCAGCAAGCATCACATATCTTTATGTAAATTTTTTTTTTTCAAAAAATTTTTGAGGTCCAATATTGAAAATTCGGTCTCCGTTAGAATGATGTCAGTTAAATCTAGTTTAATTTGATATATAAATTGTTAAAATCCGTAAAGTACCTATTGACAGAGATCTCGCATAAGAAAGGATTGAACTTTCTTGCACCATGAGAGCTACGCTCTAATTAATTAGATTTATTTGACTGCCTCGGTGGCTCAGTGGTATGAGTATGCGACTGCCGCCACTGAGGTCCCAAGTTCGATTCCGGGTCGATTCGAATTATTTGTGTGATCCACAAATTTGTTTCGGAGTTTGGGTATTTTCTATGTACCTATAAAATAATAAATAAATATAAATATTTTTGGACATTCTCACACAACGTCATCTAGCCCAAATTAAGCTAATATAAGCTTGTGTTATGGGATCTAGACGACTGATAAACATACTTATATATTTCTAAATACATACATATTATACATAGAAAATACCCAATATGTATGTATTTAGAAATATATAAATATGTTTATCAGTCGTCTAGATTCCATAACACAAGCTTATATTAGCTTAATTTGGGCTAGATGACGTTGTGTGCGAATGTCCATAAACATTTATATTTATATTATAAATAAATCACAAAAACTGATGTCATCGGCAGGACTCGAACCCGTCATCGTAGCTCAATGGTCAGAAAATTCCCCCTGTTAGGGAAAGGCCGTGGGTTCGAGCCTGCCGATGACATCTGTTTTTGTGTTTTATTTATAATTTATTTCTTAATATTTTAGGTACATATTATAAAACCAAGTCACCCGTTCTGTATATATGCGTCGGTCTTTAAAACTACTCAACGGATTTTGATGCGGATTTCATCATTTGATAGAATAGGTCTCGAGGAAGGTTTTTGTGTGTATAATTTGTCAAGCGGGGGAGGCCGTCCGCTAGTTCTTCAACAAGTAGGTAGTGAAGCGCAATTTATATAATATGTTCGTTTCTCTGCCGAACGATAGACTTACCATTAATTTGGGTCAATTTGACGAACTTAATATAAAAAGAAAAATATAACCCAGGAACTATGTAGATAGGTATGTACAAGCTTCTAAAGGTACTAATGACGACCGTGTGCATTACGTACTTTTACTTACTTTTTTTGTTAGCCTGTGTTGTCCCACGGCCATAGGTCTCCCCCAACTTGTTACAGTAGGCTCTATCTTTCGCCACCTCAAACCAGAATAAACTATGTAATGTAACTACGTCCTATTACCTATAATATGGCGAGGATTATACTTAATTTCTCGGTTAATACTATCAGGCGTTACTTTTCGGAAGTCCATAGTTAAATAAAATAAATCTAACTACTTGGCAATATTCCGCCACATGCAAATTACCCAACTCTCGTATTTATTCATGCACAAGTCCGCCCTCCAAACCCACTTAGGCCGAAAGAATAGAGAAATAATTTTGAAAATAGAATAAATATGAGAGTTGTGTTATCGTCCAAAAAATAATAAAAAACCTCGACACGTGTTTCGCCCCCAACCAGGGGCATCATCAGGAGATGTCGATGGCTCGGCGCACGGCGACCGAATGTAAAAGTAGTTAGATTTATTTTATTTAATTTCTCGGGTCTAAAGTAGGTAGGTAGGTATAATATATCTACTCATTTCCAACCTGCTTGCTAATAAATGTATTTTTGTGTAGCTCGCGGACCATCATACTTCATAAGCAATGAACTAGAAACAGCCAGTAAACATAAACAGCCGTATCTGGAAGTGCGTAACGCGACGTATCATGGGAGCGGGCCGCGAGAAGAAGCACGTGCCATGTGCTCTGTGAAAACACAAGAGGTCAATGCCACTGCCAACGCTACTATCACAAGGAGGCTACATGGCGTAGTTACTTCTAGTAAGTAGTTTTTCTACCTAACTGAAAGACAAGAGATCATTTACCTACTTACAGTTATTTGCAAGACTGACCGAATTATTATAGGTACCTATACTCTTAAAAGTCTATACGGTTCCTTGGTGAAACGCTTGTTACTATCTGTCATTTTGATAATCTTTTCGTAAATTCAGAAGGTTGACACTACTAAGTCGGACTAAGCTATTTATATAACAGTGGCTAGGAAAATAGCCGTAACATTAGTTTTCGTAAAACGGCCGAATTTCGTCTGTCTAGTATAAGAGACCGTGGGTTCTTTCGGTGACATTTCAGTTTATGATTTATAATTTCTATCTAAATAGTTGAATACAAGACTTCTTAGAATTATTTTATCTGTGTAGGTCTATGCCCTCTTCTCGGTAGAGAAGGTCATTGCTAAAACTTACCTCTTCTTAAAAGTCCTATTCGTTTGCCCTGTAGGAGAGCTTCACACTTCAATTCAGCGATTGGAAGTAATCATCTACGGCCAAATGCAGCAGCTTTGGAAGAGCTTAGAAGCAGTACGTTCTCAGATTGGTGACGCAGTCCCCGGAGGTCGCGTCACTCGAGCACAGTTTCCGGATCGACATACTATGTCATTTAGCATACCATCACGACGGTTGATTAATAGGGACTATCAATAACGTTTCAAACCTGTATTTATTTGGTAAGCTATTAACAGTTTTCTAGTTTATGTTAAACATATTTTTGTACAAGATGGTTCTGATTAAATATTAGTTATAATGCGTTTCGTGAATACATAAATATTTCTCTTTAATAATAGAGGTATAAATGAATAATGCGACGCTGATGAGTGCAAAATGAAAAATCATAACATAGTATAAAACAAGGTCGCTTCCGCAGGTGTCCGTCCCTATGTATGCTTAGATCTTTAAAACTACGCAACGGATTTTGATGCGGTTTTCACCATTGGATAGAAGGGTTCTCAAGGAAGATTTTTGTAAGTGGTCAAAGCCACGTCCGCTAGTTATAAATAAAAGAGGATAGTTTAATAAAGTTTCATTTATTAACAATTAGTAACTGAATATTTCAGCAGCTTACGCAGACAACTTTACACCAATGCTCTCTGAACTTGTTCGCGTAATAACAATAAACAAATACCTCGTTAGTTACAAGTTAAATGATTTTTAATCTATATAATCATTATTAATAAATATTAACAAAAATATTATGCATTTATCCTTATAATTTATAATAAAAAGTTTGCATTAAAATGCATGTACTTAATGATAATACAGAGATTCACTTAAATGTAATATAATTGTTTAATTTAATGGCGTCATATTCCACAAAAAGTCTTAACAGCTGTATTTATTTCATAGACAACAAGCGGACGGATTAAAAATATAAATTTGTCTATTGAAGTAAATCGGCAGCGGCCATACGAAAAAATAGAACAGTGTATAAGCCGCGCACGATGCGAGTGGGATAGAACCTTGTCACAATAACCGCTCCGTGACGTCATCAATCGCTGAAAAGTACGGATAACAAAACAGTATTGTAGGTTAATCTACGTCACTATGACGTCACCAACATGGCCGCCAAGCCCATTGTCATCTTGCGCGGCTTATTGGTTTTGATTTCGTTTGATAACATAAATTGCAGCGAACTTCAGAGTGGTTATACATAATTCCTAAGATATAAAACTCCTTACTATTACTTCTATTTTTAACCTACACTCAGATAATGACTATGTACTGACTGCAATAAATATTATCTTTTCTTTTTTTCTATACAATGTCGACCCAATATAAACTACACGGAATGATAAATGTTCTACATATTTGGAAATAATTATTGTACAAAATGTAAGACAAGCTAACCCTTTGAACTCTAGGGGAAAAACTATGGCGACGATTATATAATTGCAAGTAATATACACAAGAAATAAGTACAGTCAGTATCGAAAATTATACGCATTTAATTTTACGCAATCTATACATTCTATTGGAATTTAATAATTTTCTATGCTGACTATAATATGTCGATTCGATCGTTTTTTTCGACCCCGAAATTCAAAATTATTAAGATCTTACACTATTCTGTAACTTTGTCTCAAAAGGGCGCTTATTATTGTATTAAATACTTGGATGCGGTGGTGGTATATTACTATCAAGCCGCACTGGCTTGTAAATATCGGCGGAGTTCTTCCTGGGTGTCAAATATCATGACCGGGAACGGTGATCCGGGAACATGACGTCCAGCCCATCGCACTTCCACGCGATAGTCGCCTGGTTCCGTTGGAGAGAACTGTACATGAAGAAATAAGTCTCAATATACCTCTAGATATAGTGTGTAAAGTAGCGTACAAATTTGACAGATCGCCTGCAGGCTCAGATCATTCAGTTGGCATCTTTCTTCTTTTTTACTTCAACCTTATCGACCGTCTGAACGATGTGAGACGGCAGGCGGACTGTTGGGGTGCGAGTTGCTTAAGAGTCATGATCTTGCTTGCGCTTCCTAGGTCCTATAAAGATTTACTTAAAGTAACATTATTAGTCCCCTTTTTGAAATTACGATGAAAATCACAAAACGAATAATCATTCTTTCATTTCGTGGTGTAATATTTTGTTCGCAAGAAAAGATAAATTCAATATATAAACAAATATATATAATTGTATAGATTTATTACTTACATAAAATATTATTATATACAATTGGAATACATACATTATGTACATGAGTATTATAAATACACAAGATAAATATACAATATTTTTCAAGTGGGTTTTCAGTTTGTGTTGTATTTTTGGTCTTAATGGCAAATACAGCAACACCGCAATACTTGTTAGAACTATAGATTCTTAATATTGTATGGTTACTAAGCAACCGGTCGCCAAAGTTTCCCAGGCTGCCCTAGGGGCTTCTGGTTTGCCCTGACAAGTGTAAAACGACTGGGATCATCTTGTACAATGCTCTTTTACAGTAGCGCTCAGATGAAATGCCACTTTAGCGTCAACTATTCATATGTGAGCCAGTTTGGGTTGCTAACTCACTTTATAGAATGAGTGTAGGCTTAAAGTTTCATAGTCTAGTTTATTCTGTATTTCAGTAGTGTATATTGGTCAGGTCACTAACACTAGTCCGATACGCCCAGGACTTTAATTAGCTGGCCATAGTGGCTGGCATGTAAGATTCAATTTGGGGTGTGGGTTTCAATTTCTTTTTCAAAATTACAATATAGCTGCTACTTTTTATTAAATTCATTCGGCTATTTTGGACATAACCCATTATAAATGTGCCTAGTGACGGCAATAGGCTTGCCCCCTATTACGGGGGACTAAAAATACTGGCAAATTGTGGGTATGTAATGCACCTCTGCCTACCCCTTCGGGAATATAGGCGTGATATGTGTGAGTATTTTGTAATCTAAGTGGGCGAGTTTATCCATCCTCTAGTCAAACAAGTTAGATGGAGGAGTCCAATGGTACAACTTGATTTCAAAGTCAACAATTTCGTTATAATTAGTTACTTAAATAATATCTATCATAGTTTATCATTTTTCAAATCAGCCTCCAATTCAGGTAATAGGTCATATACTTTTTATTCTGAGGACCTATTACCACAATTTGTGTACCTGCAGTCACTATGGTCACGTGTCCAATTATATCTGACCTAGGAACAAGTTCAATAATATCTGTTTGCACAAAAGCAGCACTAACATGTGATCGTTCATATGAATCATATTAAAGGGACAACTTTCTAAAACAAAAACATGTGACGTTGTTAAGTTCCAAAATAATGTGATACCTCTTGGAGAGTAAAAATATTGCCGCTTAATAATTGATTCCTCAGTAACGTGCATAAATATATGACGACAATACACGGCAAAAATATCTGACATAATACTCAATTCAACGTGTTTTTTATGACAGATATTATTGAACCCGTTTCTGGGTCAGATATACTTGCTGATGTGTCCATTGTAAAATATTTATGCTCGTGACTGTACATATAACTAGCTGATGCCATCGAATCCACCAGCGTAGCATAGTTTAAGTTTACCTCATAATTTCGTCCCATTCCAGCATTTTTTTTTCTTTTTTATTTATTTATTTATTTATTTCAGGCAACAAATAGAAAAGTTACAGGTGGTATAAACTTATTCTACGGCCCATAGATAAATACCTTAAAACTAAGAATACATTATAGATATTATAAAGTTGTGTTAGTGATAGAACCTTAAGACTAGTGTTAGTAAAACCTTCACTATCGCACTTAGGTCCTTTTGCGTTCCGGTGGAACGAATTTAAAGTCGGTTATTTTGCTATAATTATCTAAGGAATGTAGATACGAGTATATTCCTAAGTCGTCGTATGCGTGAACAGGTGACTTAAAAAACATTGTATTTGTATTGTTTCATACAAGATTTCTATCAATTAGATTACACCCAAATGTCGTCATAAATCATTGACAATATCAACTTCAGCTCATTTTATCGATTATATTAGCTAATAAACAATAGCATTATTTAAAAGCAGGTGCTTCGTATTACTTTTTCTAAGAGATAGCGACAAGATAAAGTATTTAATAGATAATGCCAGTATCATTCTTAATACTATTCATTGATACTAATATTACGCAGAGGAAATATTTAATCGTTTGTTTTCATTGAATATGATCCGAAACTACTGAACCGATTTTCAAAATTATTTCACAAATATGTAGCATGATATATCGGAACACATTACCGGGTTACAAAGTAGCATATTAGCACTCAGGTAACCTGAGTGTTATACACACACACACACACACACACACACATATATATATCACGCCTATATCCCCGAAGGAGTAAGCAGAGGTGCACCACAATTTGCCAGTATTTTTAGTCCCACGTAATAGGGGGCAGGCCGTCACCGGGCACACACATAATGGGTTGTGTCCAAAATGGCCGAATGAATTTAATAAAAAGTAGCAGCTATATCGTAGATTTGTAAAAAAAAATTAAACCCGTTGCCTTGCGATGAAATGTTGATGAAAGGCAACAAAATCTTACGTGCCAGCCGCTATGGCATAGCCAATTAAATTCCTGGGCGTCTCGTGCGTTCCTCGTTCCTGGGCGTGTTATAGGCAACTTTTTATCCAGGTAATGTGATACGGTGAGAATTGCGAACGAGAAAACTCCATCACTGGGGGCTACTTAACAAAGTGACGTCACCACCCTTGACTTTCGAAGACAAAGAAGTGTCATCGAAATCCAATTATATTACAAGTGAGGAAGCAGTTGGAAAATTTACATGTCGTGTGGTCGAGATATTTGGGACAGTGAACATATTGCTGTGATATTATTAGGCCGGTGCTTTTATGGGCCTTTGGCAAGTGATAATGGATGCATACAAAGCCTGTATTTTAGAACAGTCCGTAACGTAAGCACCTGTACAATGTGCAAGCGTTTCGCCTCTAACCAGTGACGGTTTGTATGTTTTTGCTAACCTTACTTGAAGTGTTGAACTCAGGAATATCTGCTATCCTGCATCAACTCTCCACTAGGCGTAAACCTCTGGTGACAACACTGCGGCAGCGATAATGTATAGCAAATAGAACATCTAACTATAAATACTCTAGAACCAATCCTGCCTAATGTAAAACAGGTTTGATTTCTAGAGTTATTCATTGACACACTTATCAACTTATTTAGTATAATAAGGGTATTTTTTAAATAATATTCCTGGCAACTTTAACCATTTTATTACACTGAATGTTGCCATAATCGAAAATGAGATTCAAATTAACATATTTTAGAGAAAGTTTGCCTGTTATTCGCCAGTATTGGTTCTTGGTAAATATAACCCAGACCGTAGGCTGCATTTTGGGCCTTACATTAATAAATGTTAAGCGTAATGAGAGTGTTCTTATGATTTAATGAAGGTAGTTTATTAGTAAGTAGTTCATATATTCAAGTCTAGATGTCAAGTCGAGGTAATGTCAATGTTGCTAGTCAGAAAAATAATATACTGTCTGTGGACATAAAAAGTATAAAAATAAATATTTAAAGATAAATATAATAATAATGAAGGTACGAGTAGATACATATTTATATGTATTTATATAGTGACTAACTAAAAAAGGGTGATAAGGAATCCTATCAGCAACTATGTGGCCAAAGTCAACTCTCACCTGCACGTCTGCTACTGACAAACGGATGAGGCTCTGGCCAAAAGTGTCTGGGGAAATGTAGGAGTATTAAACGCCTATCGACTCCTATGGGGATAACGACTTTGTGTAGGTGTTCGTGTGTGTGTGTGAGAGAGAGAGAGTAAAAAAGAAACAGTTATTTTGTTTTTCTAATATAGTATTATGTTTGAAAATACACCACAGCTGAAGGAGTACACGAGAATGCCTTTCTCAATAGTCCGAGTACTGCGAGCCTCGGTGAACCAAACTGCCAAATTGGTTAACTTGTGTTCATCGTAGGTCTTCCACCTACATTAACACTTATTTAGGCTTTTGCTAGTACAACTGAAAAAATACCACTTTCTGTCTTGATACTGACATCAAAAGCTTCTGATGTGTGCATGATAATGTGAAAGAGCCTATCTTTATCATTTTTCTCGTATCCTTGGTAATCCCTACCTTTTCCCAGCCTCTGGTGCTAGGTATTATAGAAGTTACACATCTAGTGTTACAAGTACCTATAGGTAATGGGCCGTGTTATTGTTTACTATTCAAGTCGTATAGTAAAAAAAAGTGAGTTTAAGTACATATTCCTAATAATATCTACGATGAAATTGGGTGATTGCAAGCTAATATGCGTTGAAAGTTTTATTAAGTTTATATTCATCAACACAGCGGGTAATTCACTGTCTCCAATCTATATAATGTAGAAATGTACTATACATTAAGTAGACAACTGTATTGTTATAAATGTAACAAACTTACTTTACACAGTATAGTGCGGTCCTTCTGGCTCTCCCTCTGCATCTCGACTCGGAACGCGCCCTTCGGTCCTCTCACTCGCACAGTCAGCTGTCCCGCTCCCGCGCCGCGCGTGTCACATAAGAACCGCGACTGGAACGTCGCTAACACGCCTGGTTCTATGCCTGGACCGTACACGCGGACCTGCGATGGGATATTAGAAATTTTATATTGTCAATGGATAGATATGTTTTTAAAGAAATGAGTCTGTGCTTAAGCTGAGTTTTATAGCCTAAATGATATGATAGTCTTAGGCCAAGGCAGCACGGCAAATAAACGCACCGCAAAAAAACCACAAAATGCAACACACTGCTTTCTATACAAGCGCATGCATTAGCGATCGACTTTAAAAACGTCACTTAATACATTTGGAATGCGGTTTGCAAAAGCACGTTTAATTCGTTAGTTATATAGAAATTCACGGAGGTACTAAAATTCCTAAACCGCTCGCGTTTTATCGCTGTGCGGTCTTAGCTTTAAGCTGGAATTAATCCAGGCGTCAGACCCTTTACAGGAGGAATTACTGTTCAGTATTAGATATAACTGACGAATGGCTTTTGTATCACGATTTATAAATATTGTGATTGTATAAATTCTATTATATTTTCCAATATGTTACCTTTGAGGGATCTGGAGCGCCTGCCACTTTGAGGACGAAGGGCGAACCGGGCACGTGTTCGCCCGCAAATTGTATACTGAGCATATGTTTGCCCGCTTCGGCTGGTTTCACGTTCAATGTGAAAGTGCCATCTCCGTGCTCATATAGTTCACAATACGCCACCTAGAATACGCATGACGAAAGATTTTGAAATCCTCTTCGGTAATATCGGTACACATTTACTATTTACAAAAAAAACTTTATTTAAGTAATAAACTAAAGTTTTAAAACGTTCTTCTAATATTATTTATAATAATGTACGAAAATAGCTCGTAGTGTCATGGCGTCGGGTATGACGTCATAACTTGCAATACAGTCATGTCAGTCAGAACAAAACACAGATAAGTTTATTGAACAGTGACGTCATGTTTGTTTCAGTTAAAAATGGCGGATTGCAATATTTTGATCTATTCTTTTATTGAAAATCTTATTGATCTTAAAGTTTTAAATTGAAGTAAATCAGTGTTATATTCTTTTGTATGTATTATCTCCTAAAATCATTGAATATTTGGTTATTTCATACTGTCGTCACGCCTGTTCTACCTTAGTGAGCAACAGACTACACTCTGCAGCTGCAGAGACACAGTGAAATGCATCCTGCGACATTCAACAGTCATAAATATAAGCCGCGTCCGATGTGAGTGGGATATAACCTTGTCACAATAACCGCTCCGTGACGTCATCACTCGCTGAAAAGTACGGATAACAAAACAGTATTGAGGTTAATCTACGTCACTATGATGTCACCAACATGGCCGCCAACCCATTGTCATCTTGCGCGGCTCTTATTCTCAGTAATATTTGCAAGCGATGCTATACCTTATTAGGTCCGGTACAGTGTGCGGTGAGTTCCCCCGGTCCGGCCCGGCGCGTGTCGAGCCAGGCACGGATGTCGCGGCCCAGCACGCCACCCGCCAGCCCCGACCCTGAACATACTACCCTGGAAGCATCCCCGCTTTCCGTACCCGCTGCTACGTTCACTGTAAGTGGGCAACCTGCAACAACATCACTATTATTATACATGAGGCACACTAAAAGATTTGCACTTCTAGCTAATCGGAACTATTTGAATTTCGAATGTTATATTTTTTTAAACATTGCAACCTTCTTACTATTAAAAAAAACAATTAGGGGGTAATCATTTGTCAATTGTTTTTTATTACACATCAAAGTTCTACGTATGCAACGAAAATGGATAAGTCGAAAAGATTTTAGAGCGATGATTTGATTTTAAAAGTTCTGTCTCTCCGCAAGACTGCCGCTCGTTTTCAAAATGCTTTTGGGAGAGAAGCACCTTGTTTGAGCACCGTGAGGCGATGGTTTGCTGAATTTGAGAGAGGTTGAGTTTCTTTACATGACGAATTTCGTGAAGGGCGGCCTTCAACTGCCGTCAACGAAAATAATGTGGCTACTGTTAAGCGGTTAATTGAAGAAAACCCGCGAATTACCTATGAGACAATTCGAGGATTATTGGGGATTGGTATGAGTCAAATCCAGAAAATTTTACACGAAGAATTGAAAGTTCGGAAACTTTGTTGTCGTTGGATCCCTAATGAACTGACAGCGGAGCAGAAGCGGGCTCGCGTGGAATGGTGCTCACAGATGCTACTGAAGTACGACCACGGACATTCTAATGCTGTTTATGCCATTGTCACAGGAGACGAAACGTGGATTTATTGTTTTGAACCCGAAAAAAAAACAGCAATCTTGTGAATGGGTGTTTGAAAATGAGAACAAGCCAACAAAAATTAGGCAGGCGAGAAACGTTGGTAAAAAATCTCTTCTACCATTTGTTTACCCATGGTGTTCGAAAAAGTTCGCGAAAGACGACCCAAAAGCCGCGTTCTCCTACATCATGACAACGCTTCTTCACACACGGCCAACAAAACAAAGTCATTTTTAGCTTCCGAAAAAGTTCAACTCGTCACCCATCCTGCGCATAGCCCCGACCTAGCACCCTGTGATTTCTGTATTTTCCCCAAAATCAAATATTTGATGAGAGATTTCACTTTTACTAACTCCGAAGAGGCAGTGATAGCGTTCAATCAGCACGTAGAAAACATCCCTTCAGATCTATGGTCCTCCTGTTTTAAAAAATGGTTCGATCGCATGAAAACATGTTTAAAATGTAAAGGAGAGTATTTTGGAAAGCAATAAACATAATATTTTGGTTTTAACATGTTGTTTTTTAAGTTACGCAAAACTTATAGTGTTACCTACGTAACACTATTTCTTTGATATAAAACTGATGCGTGACCAGAGCGTTACAAAAAGATAGTTGAGAAGTTAGTGAAGATAGAAAAAGAGAAATGGTTACGTTTCGTATATTACTGTAGGAGCAAGAAGGAATGGTGTAAGCACATATTTACGTTCTCCCTTTTTCTCAAGGAGTTGAACTTAAGTAGTGTAGTTTTAAACACATTTTACAGTACAGCAGTATAGACATTATACACATTATACACTATGGTTACATTTTGAAACTCTCAATCTTGATTATAACTAACTAGCTGATCGCCGCAGCTCCACCCGCGTGATTTAGTTTACTCGTTCCCGGTTCCAGTGGGAACACATTACCGGGATAAAAAGTAGCCTATGTTACTCAGGGTGAATGTAGGTTTCCAATTGTGAAAGAATTTTTGAAATCGGCACAGTTTTTCAGTTTATTCATTACAAACATACACACAAAAATACAAATCTTTCCTCTTTATAATAGTAGTGTAAATTGACCGAGCGAGCGATGCGACTACATTTTAAGACTGGACTAGAATTTTGATGTCATCTGTCTGTCTGATTGTGTTCCGGGCTCCGTGCATCCGATCTCCACAAAACTTGGTACGTTCCTCGATTTAAAATCATTTTTTAAATCGTTAGCTTTTTTATTGAAGGGGAAATGGGAAAATACCATATTTTTTAACGTTCTCGAGGTTTCCTGTTTGACCATATAAGTATAGGCATCGCACCTTTAACCAGCCTGCCAGCCCACATGACTCTAAGCTGATGGTCTCCAGGTCGCCGCGGCGTGTACGTGGCTCTCCACAGGCCAGTCCCGGCCGCTGCTAACGGTACCGGAATGTTGTCGCCTTCTGGGGAAGTAAGTGTCGCTTCTGGGGCTCCCGGGCCGGCTGCAGTGCCATCTGTACAAGTAACACGGCTTATGTTTTAGATATTAGGTACAAGGATCAATTTCAAAGGTACTATAGTTACATCAGTTGCAGTTTTTAGCTCAATCTATAAAATTAACTTCAAGAATCGATAGATCTTGTATTAGAAAGCTATTTATGTTTGCTTGAACTTTTTGTTTCAAAATATGGTATATATTTCGCAAAAACAATTCTTGAAATACTTTAAAAACCTCTTTATGACATTCTAATAATAATATTAACTTAGAAAAGACCTGAGTTTCATTTTGGACAAAATAGAAATAAGAAACGTATGTTATACATTATGTAGTTTATTGATGGAATGTATTTTTTTAAGTATTTCAGATAGTATGTATGATTTAAGTATACCGTGTATGCCCCTACCCAGTACATTCTATGCATCACCCTAAGGTTGACTGGTAGAAAATGCCTCCGGCATTAAGTCCGCCTTTGTCAAATGTACAAAGCATGTGCATAAAGCTTTATAAATAAAAAAGTGTGTGTGTCAGCTCCGACGCACGACTGGAGTTTACTCCTTAAGTACGAGTATCTAACCATAACAAATTAGAAAGTTGCGCACTAGAGGTGCGCACCAAAAACGTGACACGATTTTCGTTACTTGTTAGTAGGTTTTACCCCTCGGATTTCTCTTACCGGGCGCCTTATATATGAAAATCGATTCTTAAGGAGTAAACTCCAATAAATAAACATACCGATGGTAAACACCGCAGGTGTGAGTGGAGAAGCTTGCGCCAAACCTCTTCCAGCGAGCGTGACTCGGTCAGCGCTGGCCGCTGCGGTCAATAGAGCGCGTCGAGGCGACCCCGCTACTAGCGCACCGTTGTATGTCAACTCGAGTTCTTGTTCCCCACCGGCATTGTTGTTGCCGTTCGTCTCCCCTGATAATGTCACTACTGCCCGCCCCGATACTGTTTCAACTCCTAAAATAAACCATAATAGAGACAAATTACGTATTACGGGGAATTTTTCGTAGATACCCACCATTGGTGTGTGATTGGGGAATTCCCCGGATGACAATTTAAGTATTTCTCGTTTTACTTCAGGTTATCTGTACACCAAATATAGATAAAACCTTTGATGGTTATAAACTATAATGGAGACAGATTCCGAGGTCATAAACTCTCATGGAAAGAACTCCATATTTCCATCTAACACAATGGTGTACAATGAATATGTACTCAATATTAAAATTGTAATTGAAATTGTTTGGTTGAACATAATACTTTCAGGATCATGTTGGTTCAAATTGAAGAATAATAAACAGGTTTTTAGTAAACTGATCTTTCTGTCTTCTGTATTTATCTACACACAAATCCGATACTTATTTAACTATGCATGGACAGCAAACCTAGTAATACCTATATAACTGATCGCTAAAAAATTACGGTAAAAACATGAAAGATAAGTAAATATCCAGTGATTGTGATTGGTGGTTCTGAAATCTACTTATAAAGTACATTAAACAGATTTGTGCTTACTTTGATGTCTTCCCGCTAGCAAACATTCAAGCGTGCCAGGTCCAGCGTTGCTGGTGTCTAGAACTAGTTTGGTTGGTGCACGCACTCGACCTGACCCGTCCGCACTCCATCCACCTACCGGCACTATTGCTGATGTGTCTATAACCTACAAAATTACAGAACATATAAATAATTGAAGTGTCTATTTTTATTTCAAATTAACAGTTGGTGCACCAGCCGATTTTAGCTGGACCGATTTTAACGAGACTTCTTTCACTGGAAGATACACACACACCGACCTATACGCCTATATCCCCGAAGGAGTAGACAGAGGTGTATTACACATCCACAATTTGCCAGTATTTTTTGTCCCACGTAATAGAGGGCAAGATTCTTGCCGTCACCGGGCACATTTATAATGGGTTATATCCAAAATGGCCGAATGAATTTAATAAAAAGTAGCAGCTATATTGTAATTTTGAAAAAAAAAATCAAACCCGTTGCCTTGCGATGACATGTTGGATGAATTGTTGAAAGGATTACCATATCTCGGGTAATCATTAAACTATTACACGTGGGCGAAGCCGCGGGCGTCCGCTAGTTCAACAAATAAAATAGGGCGAGACAAGTCACGTCTAGTTCTAATACGCTAAAAATAAATACATAATTATACAACTAGTAATTGGAGGAGCCTCAAGCGTGTGGTGTTGATTTGCGGCACTTTGGCATCCTATTTTACACTGATGACAGCTTCGAACTAATATAATTGAAACTTTTAAAATGCGTACTGGTAAGTTCATCAACATATTGAAATTCTATATCGAATAAGCACTTACTTTGACAGAGAAAGGACTTCCAGGCAGAGGTCCACTGGTAGTAAATATTCGTACTTCATATAACCCTACGACCAGAGGTATGTAAGCACATAGCCACTCTTTAGGCGCACCCGCTACAACTCTGCATTCTAATAACTCAGAGTCTTGGCTTTCCTCTTTTTCGTCCGTTGTTAGACGTTCGACCTAGAAGGATACAAAACGTTAAAGAAAGAACAAAGAAGCAGATATATTAAGCGGGTTTTAATAAAAAAAAACACTAGACAAGTGCGAGTCAGACTCGCGCACAAAGGGTTCCGTATCAAAACGGCAAAAAAACCAAGTTTTGTTGTATGGAAGCCCCCTTCAATATTTATTGAGTACATTCTGATTTTTTTTAGTATTTTTGTTGTTATAGACGCAACTGAAATACATTATCTGTGAACATTTAAATTTTCTAACTATCACGGTTCATGAGATACAGCCCACAACATACTAGACCGACTCACGGACAGCGAAGTCTCAGCAATAGAGTTCCCGTTTTACCCTTTGGATACGGAATCCTAAAAACCAGTGTGCTTTATACCACACGATTGCAGTAAATCTTTTTTAGCTCCATCTTATGTATGTTATATACGAAACATAACTGACTGTGAGAGAAAGACAATGTGTGCTCGCACCTTTCTCTCTTGCCCCTACAGTCATATACGAAACGTAACACTCTCTCTCTCTCTTTATTAACCTAGTCACATTTTTCGTAACGCGCTCGTCACGCATTCACCAGCTTACTCCCCTAGTCAAATTTAAAAAAATCAACAGGCACGTACCTGTACTGTGGGCGTAGTCTCTTCTGAACTATGAATAGTGAAAGCAGCTTCTTTACCGACATGCGCGTGCGCAAGTCCCGTGCCAGAACAACGCGCTACGCTACTACTTTTGCCGCTAAGAATACCTAGCGATACAGGACTGTCTGCCACGTTCGCTCCTGAAAAGGATATTAAAAATTGTAGTGAAGCTAAAAAAAGCATACAGAAGCAAAGTTGAGCCAACACTGAATGAGCTATTCTTTCGAAGATGAATACTCACGTAATATACAGGTACATTGCTAAAAATGGCTTAATCAGACCCATAAGTCACATACTCTTCAAACTTTTGTTTACAAGACTTTACTTACTTTTAAGGGTAGACACAGTCCACCGGCTGATTTCAGCCTGTCATTTCAGTTAGTTGAAGTTGATAAGAGTCCGTACTCAACTTCCACTACCTGACAGGCAGAAATCGACGGCGGACTGTTACTCTGTGGGGTCCACTAAGAAGGGGACCCGAGCACCCTTACTTCAAGATATTAATACCTACCACCATAAGTGATGTATATCCTGTAATGTGCGGGTATAGTGGGTCGCAGTCGCACCCTGTAGGTATGGCCATCTTCTCTGATATCGACTGGCAAGCGCACGCGACGCTCACTCATCGCTTCACATACTACTTCTAGTTCCGCTGCACCTGCGTCTTTTGTGTCCACTGGAATACGATGGCATCAGTTAGATTTAATTGTTATTACAATGCTGTATTGGTTTTATTCTGACTGTCATGGTAGTGCAGTTGCACATATGCAAAACTTCTGGTTCGATCTGGAAATACTTATTGGGGTTTGGGTTATTTTTCTATTTATGTGAATTAAACAAGTATGTAAATAAGTATTTCTGTCAGTTGTGTAAAGACATTTACATAATAAATGTGTCTAAAATATGCAGGTACCCATACTGTAAATGTATCCCCACGATTGCGTGGTCATCATCATCCTCATGAGCCAATGGGGTAGGTGACTCTCAAATCAAATGACCTTCTTTTTATTAAATGTCAAAACGATACGCCTCATTTGTAGGAAACCCTCAACAATGACGTCTATTATGTAGCGTCAAATCCGTAAAGCTATGGTCTCCTATAAATGCCGTCGGTCGCGTACAGCATGCCGCCGGGCGTCGCATCTCTATGCTTACTATAGAAATGTACTGTTGTGGTCTCTGTCACATGCTGACGCTGGCGTATGGACGCCGTACGCGGCATTCAAAAGCTTTGCGCCGCGTCTTTTGTTATTTGGAACCATTTCAGCGTCAATGTCGTATTTGGCGTCAGTACAAAATGTCGAAATTCGATAAAGAAAAAGACGAATTATTGATTGAATTAGTAAATTAATAAAAATGACAAAGAACATAAAGATAATATTTATAAAAAGTGTCGAAATTATATCCATTTTATATCAGACGACTACACGCGAGCACTGTTTATCGACTACTTTTGTGAACGAGACGTCGTCGTTCGCGTATGAGATGTATTGACCGCTGACGCCGTGCCTGACGTCCAGACGTCGATCGGAACGTTTACGCTGAAGTCGGACGCCGCATATAGCATTTAATAGGAGACCGAGGTCTACTATTAGTGATTCATTTGATATATTGAATACAATATACGTACATACTTTGGGATTCTTTATGTAGTAAAAATATTTTTCTTTGTAGGCACCTACTGACACACCACCCAAAAAAAACATTTACAGTCATATCTACACAACATAATCTTAAAGTCTACGCATTTTTATTGCGTGTGCCTTCTGTCTGATATTCTTTGTAATTACCTGTAAAATTGATGGGTGTTTGTGCAATGATGTTTCCTGTAGGCAGTCCTGATATGAGGACTCGATTTGGATCGAACGACTCACACGTGAATGGGCTGCCAGAAACGGGTTTTGATAAGTGTAGCACCTCTAAAAAGAAAAAAGACTTCGTCAACATGTGAATGTCGAGGCTATCCAGCTCCTTGGCACCACTGACATAGTATAAGGAGACTAAAAAGGACTGAAGCATCCAATACACGGGCTTAAACCGTGTAGCCAGCTAAACGCTCGGTTTAATACCACGTTTACACCACGTTGGCAATCGTGTATTTATCCCTTGGGCTTTTTGAGTTAGTTTAGTGAAATTATTGTTACGGAGTGCAGTGACCATGCTACCCTGTGCATTGTGCATGCTACCCTTGAAAAACACATGAACAAAGTGTCTTTATATTATAATAGAGACCATAAGTTATTATACTGTTTACGATTTCGGGACTTAAAGGCGTAATTAACCTTCTGTTTGGCCTGACGTTTCGACCGAGTCAGCCTGTGACCACGGCCCGGTGTAACTCGATCGAAACTTCAGGCCAAACAGAAGGTAAATTACGCGTTTAAGTCCCGAAATCGTAAATAGTATAATCAATTCAGAACGCGAAAGTTTAAAAATAGTAAATTAAGTTATATTTGAATTATCTATTAGCCTCGAGGCTAAATTGTAATTGTTGTGAGGTAACCATTAAGTTACATCATAATGAAAACATAAGGCTTTTTGTGAAATATTAAACGAGGGAATTAATAAAAATAAAAGAAATGACTTACCTATTGTACTTTGACCGACTTCAGTGATGGTAAACTCGGCCTGCAGTAACCCTGACTTGGTTTGATAACATCTGACCGGTAACGCTCTGGAACCGGGACCCGATACGACGACATCGAACTCCCTCGCTGGACGACCGAGAGTATCGATACTGAACGAACCCACTTTATTCACTTGAGCTTGGTACAAACCAAGGCCAGAGGCCGCTACCTACCGAATGAAATATAATAGTTAAGTATGATGAGTGGTGACTGGGTATGTAGGTTAATAAGTCTATTGTAATATAAGAATGTGAATGTAATATTTGTCAACATTAATTTGTAACTGGCAATGTTTGGACATAAAAAAATATATAATTCTAATGGACGGACGCAACTTAGCATAAAAGTTCAAACATATTATTCAGCAGTTTTAAAAGTAGGCACAGCACTCGGCAATCCTCGTCAATTATCGAGGAAGATCGGAACAATTTTTTTTTGTGTATACCTTAATAAATCTGTAGAAGTGAAAATTTTGTATATTGAAAATATCAAAAAAATAAATGGCAGGGGGTGTTACTAGACCGACACCGAACCGAAAAATGTCATTAAAAAAAATTTTTGTCTGTCTGTCTGTCTGTTTGTTCAGGCATTACGCAAAAACTACCGGTTTGATTACGATGAAAAGTGGTATAATTATTCTTTAATATCCTGGGCACCACCCTGGGTACTTTTTATCCCGGAAAAGTATATACAATAAAAAACAAACTTAATTTTGCGGATCGATCCCTAGACCCGATTAGTGTACCAACCGCAAATAATAAGTTTGTCGTAGGTTACTTCACCCGCAGTGGAGTTCACTAAGGGGCGCTGCACACGGCTAAGATACTATAATATTTTATCTTAAGATACAATACGCTCAACAGCTACACATAATAAATCAGTAACTGGTGATCAAGAAAGCTATAACACGCAGGCGGAGCTGCGGGCAACTGCTTAATAAGTTCCTAATCTTATGTAACCAGCAAGTTAAAAGTTCGTTATCTTAGATGTTAAATGTGAAAACTAGTTAATGGTTTCCAGCATATTGTAAAACGCACTAATTTAGAAATTATGTAAACTGTTTGTTTTCCAATAAAGAAAAATAATAAAATAAAAATAAAATAAAATAAAATATAGATGACACGATATACGTTGCTGCTTATTCATAACATTCTACTAGAATATTTCAGTCTAAAACCATATTTTGCAGTAGACCTATAAAAAAAAAATAGATGTGGCTAAAATCAAAATAGCATGACAATTACCTCCTGTGTATGATGTGCAGGCTGTACATCGACGATAAGCGGTTGGTTGGACACAGGGGAGCCACTCCACAGTAACGTCAGTCTATGAGGGGCGGCTCGGGCTGGATGCCACACTACTTCTTGTCTCGAGCCGCCTCGACGACGAACTGAATGGGGGACACTCGTACCGCCACATGTCACTCGCCCTGACAGACGACCGTTGCCTGCACCGCTGGTGTTGACTGGAAGTATTTTTAATACATGCTAACAAAAAACATTTGTACACCGTTTCACTTTTATTTAATTTACAGGATTTAACCTGACCGGTTTCGCTTTATAGCATTATCAAAGGTTCACTTTACATATTTATTAAACAAGTATTTTACTACACTATCTAACCTATCTTCAAGCCATTGTTGAACTAAATTCTTAATACATGTGGGTAGATACAAATAAAATTTAAGAGGCAGTGTAAGAAATTTACCCTGAAAATGGGGAAGTATCGATGGGGGAGTAATCGACTTAAAAAAAGGAGGAGGTTCTTGTTGGGAAACCAACATGTAATTTACCAACGGTATGGTCAAATTGACCTTTAGCCATATCGGTGTTAGTACATAAGAACGTATGTGGTGGCAACACTGCAGAAATATGTATCCGTTCTCTCTTCTCTCGTGTACGTGGTTCAATATAGACGTGTGAAAGTTGTACGCTGTTGTTTCACTGGATCTGCCCCTATCTACATCATAATACAGTCCACTACAACTCCATCTGGGCACGGCTATTAGGAGAAGGCTACATTTCCTCCCTAAGGCCAGTTTTTCCTACATGGTCCATCGACAGTGAGTGCGCCGTGTACAGCTTCGACATCACGCGTCCGGAAGTACGTACAGAAGTCGAGCAATCGTGTTCGCATCTATCAAGAATAGTGTGTGCATAAAAGTGTATCGTCAATAAAGGTCATAGTACTCATAGTATTCGTGGTTTTTGCAAAATACAAGTACCTAAAAGTGTTATACGTGTTATCGTGTTCGAGTTGAGTTTCCGTTTCCGGCGCCGAAGGCGTCGTGACAAGCAGAGCAACCTGATTCGCAAATTAAAATTTTGCGCGCCTACAGAAGTGTCAAGTGGAGAACCAATTAGGAGCAACGCTTCTGTCAAAGACGCGTTCCCTTGCTCACTATTGGTCGGATAGTGTTTCCCCAAGCTACTACTGCATCAACCGTGGCGCTGCTGCCAATGCCAGTGTCTCTGATTGGACGCCCAAGTTGCTGCGAATGGCTGCGACTACGCCATTACCTATGTCGGTGAAGAAAGATACTCCATCTTACTTTCGTAATCGTTTGGTTTGCGTTTGAACTTTGAACAAATTCGTAAAATAATTGCGCTTTGGGACTTTAGTGTGTTTATACCTGTTTATTTCTGTAAACTATCTATAATTATTTGTGTAAAGTGTAACTGGCAAGATGACGACTGAGGTTAATACAGTCAACAAGACTGAACTCGACAGGGCCTTGCTAAGGAAACGGTCTGCGTTGAAGGGCACAATTACAAAACATATTAACTACTTTGCTGCTAGCAATAGTGTCGATACTAGCCGCGAATCTTTGTTAGTTAAAGAAGAACGCCTAAGGGCCACTTTCGAAAAGTTCGATGCCATTAATTTAGAAATTTGCGCGTCCGATCCTAGTGCCGTCGACATTGAAGTCGAGGCCAAGGTCATGGACACACTTGTTGTCATAAAGAAATTGCTTTCCAAAGAAGTGTCATGCCCGCCAACTAAGTCCCAGACCTCTGTGAAGCAGTGTAAACTACCACAAATTTCTGTTCCAAATTTCCAAGGTCAGTATTCTCAATATAAATCATTTATTAGTCTTTTCGATGCTCTCATCGACAAGAACCCTGGCTTGGAAAGTGTTCAAAAGTTATTTTATCTGCGTAGTTTTTTACAGTGTGAACCTTTAGAGCTTATTAAAAATTTACCTTTGGTGTCTGAAAGCTACTTAGAAGCAAAAACTATCATTGACGAACGATACAATAACTCCTATAAAATCACCAATGATCATGTATCTATTTTGTTGGATATGCCTCCCATACACAAGTCAACTGCTGTCAATATTCGTCAGTTTCTTTCTACTGTCAAACAGCAGCTGGCAGCTTTAAAAAACTTAGGGCACGATATAGGTGCATGGGATCCACTTGTTGTATGCATTCTGACTAGGAAACTTGATGTGATATGTAATAGGGAATTTCAGTTATCTAGGGATCAAAAACCAACCATTAATTGTCTGTTGGAATTCTTAGATAAAAGAGCACTTGCACTTGAGAATGCGGAGCGACAACAGCCTTCAATTTGTGCTAAGGCTTCAAATATGGCCAACATAAGGACAACTCGGTCGCCTGCTGGCTGCTTCCTATGTAAGTCATCTCACAAATTATTTAACTGTCCACAATTTAAAGCTAAGTCAGCTAGTGAGCGAATCAAATATGTCACGGACAATAAACTTTGCCAGATATGCCTCAACGGTCACAGCAAAAAATGTAGATTTTTCTTCAAGACCATTGCAAACAAGGGCATAACACCTTGCTGCATCAGGATGACAACCAATCACCAATTTCATTGTTTTTGAAATCCAACTCTGAGCAGGTACTTCTTCCTACCGCCAGGGTCAAGATTGTGGCAAGCAACGGCACAGTGTACCACGTCAAGGCTCTCCTTGACAGTGGGTCACAGACTTCATTCATCACTAGTGAACTTGTGGACCTATTAAAAGTAAAAACCAAGCAGATACAAGCTCCGGTGATAGGTATTGGTAACACAACTAAACATATAAGAGAAAGTGTCAATATTCAGTTACATTCTTTGACAAATGAGTTTCAGATTAACGTCACTTGTTACAAGTTAGACAAAATTACTTCTAAGTTACCGCAAATTAAAATTAACTTGGAAAATCTAAATTTACCATTAGATATCCCACTTGCAGATAAGGACTTTAACATACCAAGTGTTATCCATATCTTACTGGGTGCCGACATATTCTTTCAGGTGCTGCTGCCTTCTGAGCATCATCACGAGCAGGGTTCGACGCAGCGTGCTGCTTCGACCACAGCTGCCCCAGTACTTCGCACTCAATTTGGTTATGTGGTAGCGGGATCTGTGCCTATGGCTTTGCATGCATATCCGGTAACCTCTTTATTTTGTAACAAATGTGACGATTCTTTAAACAACACTCTCACTCAATTTTGGAAAACTGAAAGTATTCCTGATTTCTTTATGGAAAGGGTGCCAGAACATGAAGCTTGTGAAGATTTTTTTTGTAACACAGTTAGTTTAGACACTAAAAATAATAAGTTTCAAGTTGCCTTACCTCTTAAGTTGCCTTTGGAGTCAATTAATCAAACACTTGGTCATTCATATAATTTAGCTCTAAATAGATTTCATAATTTAGAGGTTAGATTTCAAAAAGATTCACTACTTTATAAACTTTATAGTGAATTAATTCATGACTACATTCAACAGGGCCATGCTACAGTCATCAATATCAGCCAATATAATTTAAATGCTGAACCGGTATATTTTCTACCCCACCATCCTGTCATTCGACTTGATAAAAAGACAACAAAGTGTCGGGTGGTCTTTGATGGGTCCATGAAAACTAATTTAAAGGTTTCTTTAAATGACTTGCAATTAAATGGTAGTGTAGTTCAGAAAGAATTAGTAGATATTTTATTGTTGTTCAGAGTCAACAAATTTATTTTTATAACAGATATAAAAGGTATGTTCAGAGAAGTTTCATTGGATCCAAAGTATAGGTCTTTACAAAATATCCTTTGGAGGGATACCCCCAAGGATAACATCCAATGTTTACAGTTAAATACAGTGACATACGGTCTGAAAAGCTCATCTTATTTAGCAACACGTTGCCTAAAAGAGTTGGCAGATAGGTATAAGCAGGAATTTCCTTTAGCCGCCTTTATTATAGAAAATTCTATGTATGTAGATGACGCACTTGTGTCACAGAATAGTTCAGAGCTGTTAATAGAAACAAAAAGACAACTTTGTGAGCTTCTTGAGATTGGTGGGTTCCAGTTACATAAATGGTACACAAATTGCCCCCAGCTATTAAAAGAGATCCCCAAATGCCTTCAACACTTTGATAACATAGAATTAGAGAAAAATAATACTTCTTTAAAAACTTTAGGTATTAACTTCAATACTAAAAACGATTCATTCATGCTTTCATCTCCTAACACGAATGCTACCATGCCTGCTTCTAAGCATGAAATATTAAGCTTCATCGGCAAATTTTATGATCCTTTAGGATTAGCAGGTCCTGTCATTGTAAGGGCCAAGGTGTTTATGCAAAGGCTTTGGTTAGCGCAAATTGGTTGGGATGAGAGACCGAGTGACGATTTGCTGTGCGCATGGAGCGAGTTTTATAACAGCTTAATCGGTATGCATCCAATAGCCATACCACGCTACATAAACTTGTGCACGGCATGTACTATTCAACTTATAGGTTATGCAGACGCTGCTAGCTGCGCCGCATATGGATGTTGTGTTTATTTGAGAGTCGTCGATCACTCAGGTAATGTGAAGATCTCTTTGCTCAGTTCACGTTCTCGCGTAAATCCGTCAAAACAGCGTCTTACAATACCAAGGCTGGAACTTAATTCAGCGCTACTACTTGCGAAGCTAGTCACGAGAATGCACAACGTCTTGCAAACCCAGTTAAAGATTGATAATGTATATTTATATTCCGATTCACAAATTGTTCTCGCTTGGATTCAAACTAATATAGCTAAGCTTAACACATATGTAGCGAACCGAGTGAAGGTAATTTCACAATTAACACACACTTTTACATGGTTGCATATAAGTTCCAATGAAAACCCTGCAGATTGCTTGAGCAGAGGTATTTTGCCCGAGGAATTGCACAATCACCCTTTGTGGTGGCGAGGTCCAGGTGTCATCAGCACCTGTGAATATAATCCAGGTAATGCCCCTAAACTTCCCATCCCTTGCAACCTACCGGAGGCTAAGGTTGACTCTGCATTGTCAAGTGCAATGCTCTGTACGGTTTCTATGGAAAATATTATTTGTTTAGACTTTCTTAAAAAATATTCTAATATTACAAAAATGCAGCGAATCTTAGCATACATAAAACGTTTTATTCAGAATGCAAATAGCAAGAGTATCCAAAATGGGTATTTAACAACTCAGGAATTAAATGATGCTCTGTTACTAATTGTTAAGTATGAGCAACAAGTTCATTTCAAAAATGACATTAATGATTTAAAATGTAAGAATAAAATTGTTAAAGGTAACTTAAAGCCATTGTCCCCATTTGTTGATGACAGAGGGCTGCTTAGGGTAGGTGGTCGGTTGGAAAATTCATCTGTACCATTTTCTCAAAAACATCCTGTAATTCTGCCTCGAGATTCATATTTAACTAGATTAATCATTGAAAGAGAGCATATAAAGAACCTACATGCAGGCCCTAGGTTACTTCTGTCAACGATAAATCAAAAATTTTGGATTGTTCATGGCATGAGAGAGATTAAAAAGGTAGTGCATAAATGTATAACATGTTTTAAGTTGAAAGGCACTGCAAACAAACAGCTAATGGGCTCTCTTCCCCACGATTGAATAAATGTATGTTGTCCTTATGAAAAAATTGCTATGGATTTTGCTGGTCCAATTTTGATAAGGCAAAGTAGAATTAGAAAGGCCTTGGAAACGAAGGCATATGTTTGTGTGTTTGTGTGTTTTGTCACCAAGGCAATACATTTAGAATTAACGTCTGACTTGAAAACAGACACATTCTTAGCTTGTCTAAAAAGATTTATAGCACGCAGAGGCTTGCCCACTGACATTTATTGTGATAACGCCTCAACCTTTAAGTGTGCACGCAGTCAATTGCATGATTTGTATAAATTACAAAGTTCTAAGGAACACCAAGAGGAGGTTCATACTTTCACATCTCAGAATAATATTAATTTTCACTTTTTGCCATGTTATTCACCTACATTTGCTGGATTAGCAGAAGCTGGAGTGAAAAGTATGAAATTCCATTTGAAAAGAGTAGTTCAGAAAGCCTTGTTAACCTATGAAGAGCTAAATACTGTAATATGTCAAATAGAGTCTGTTTTAAATAGCCGACCATTGATGCCCTTGTCCTCAGACGCAAATGATTTTTCTTGTCTGACACCAGGCCATTTTATTATAGGCACTGCTTTGAATAGTTACCCAGAACCTAATTTTCCTGATGCACATACAAGCAATTTAAAATTTTGGAAATTATGTACTAATATAAAAAATTCATTTTGGAAGGTTTGGAGTAAAAATTATTTGAATATGTTACAGTCACGTCCAATGTGGAGAGATCCACAACCTAATGTAAAAGTAGGCTCGCTGGTCATATTGAAGGACGATAATACTGCACCTATGTACTGGCCCATGGCCAGAGTCGTTCGGGTGTACCCTGGCTCCGATAACAAGGTTAGAGTAGTTGAGGTAAAAACTGCTAATGGTCCATAAGCGTTCAATTGTAAAAATATGTGTATTGCCTGTAGACCCTGATAGTCAGGTTTAATTTACATGCATCCATATTATGTATTGTTTTAAGTTTAAGTTCGTTTTGCTACTTACAACATCCAATTTATGTAAGCAACATCAAAAATTGTTTGGTTGTTACCTATATCTTTCATGTTACTCTAGAATATACCTAACATAACTATAGTAAGCTAATGTTCAAGGTACTAGGCTTATTTTGTTTTCTATTGTAAATTTCACATTATGTAAAACAATTTGTTTTCATATGTATATTCTATGCCCACTATTTCTCTATGTATAGCGATTGCTTTATGTTAAGAATTTTGTTCGGCTTTGATCAATACATTTGTTTTTTGTATAACTCGAATAGCATTCTTCTCAGTTGGGCAGTATGTTGGGAAACCAACATGTAATTTACCAACGGTATGGTCAAATTGACCTTTAGCCATATCGGTGTTAGTACATAAGAACGTATGTGGTGGCAACACTGCAGAAATATGTATCCGTTCTCTCTTCTCTCGTGTACGTGGTTCAATATAGACGTGTGAAAGTTGTACGCTGTTGTTTCACTGGATCTGCCCCTATCTACATCATAATACAGTCCACTGCAACTCCATCTGGGCACGGCTATTAGGAGAAGGCTACATTTCCTCCCTAAGGCCACTTTTTCCTACAGTTCTACTGTCGTTTTTATGTTTGTTCACAGTTCTGACAATTTGAAGTTGGTTTGTTCTGATAACATTATAAGTATGGTAACTTTTACTCGTTGGTCGATGGCGCTCTGTAAGCTAAGCGTAAGTCACACACTCACTTGTAATATGAGAGCAAGTTTTGACGTCTTTTGACTAGTTTAGTGGTAGTTGGAAGAACGGTTTTCCTGAAAAGGGAACAGTCACTGATTCAAGCCCAGCCTAAGAACTTTCGTTCTTGCTTTATAGTATGTTATATTACTTTAAAGAGAAATATCCAATAGAGAGATGTCTGTTACAAAACAAGACAGTGTACAAATATCGCTAGAAAAAAAGACACAAAAAGGTAGTAAACATAAAACAATAATAAAAAAGAAAATGGATAATCTACCTGAGTTTCTTGCTGGTATCTTCTCAGGAGAACCAACTTACCGAACCAGTGAAAGAATCATTTTCAAATGGTTATTTATGTAATTAATTTAGTATTTTTATAATATTGCTTGATATAAAATTGTAAAATTTTGACATTCATCTGTGTAATATGTAAATAAACGAAATTGATTCTTTGATTCTGTCAAAACTTACTTGTAAGAACAGCTGGTCGATGAGCCACTGCATCTCCAATAGACAACACTTTGACAGCTGAAGCATCAAGCGCCTCAACATCAGCTACGGGCCCTCTAGAAGTACGTACGACGTATCTACCGACTCTACTCGCCGGGAATGTTAGTAGTCCTGTATCTTCTACGTGAGCTTCGGCTACTCTGGTACCCGTGGGTGATATCACTTCTATGTCGGATAGGTTTTCATCTATTTCAACTGCTGCGACACCGCCTAGAAAGTTATAAAAGATATGAGTTTATACGTACTGTGAATATCCTAGGAAATACTGGTACTCGTTACTATAAGACACCGAACGTATATCAATCAAGATAATGCGCATACGCATTATTTAAGTTTGTAAAACATTTGGAAAATATAAAGGTCGCAAGTAATGTAAAAATAAAAACTATGAAGAGTAAAGGTCGATTCACACATATCAGTGAAGCCTCCAACACAGTTCAGTGCCAATGTCAAATACGACTCAAGGTCGATTCAGACATATCAGTGAAACCTGTTCCGTCCGACACAGCTCAGTATGAAGACACTGAACTGAGCCGGAGGCTTCACTGATATATGTGAATCGACCTTCGGTCATCACATCACTGACACTGACATAATGTTCATTAAAAATGAATGAAATTATATTTTGCACTGATACTGAACTGAGGTACTGTGTCGGAACTGAGGCTTCACCGATATGTATGAATATAACGTCTCTAAAAGTGTCCAATTAAAAGGTATAATGATAAAAACTTTGTAAGACAACTTAGCTATTAAATAGCGTCGTAAAGTGTTGGGAAATCGTTAATTTTGAGTTATATCGTTGTTTAAAACTTTATTCTTACCAATTTGTACGTATGTGTGTGGTTCGCTGACTCGACACACAAAAGGGCTGCCAGGCACGGCCTGTTCGTTGAATGTGACTGACACACGATGTGGTTCCCGGGACACGGGCACAAAAGTGACGTCATATAGACCGCGAGCCACAGCCACGACCTGCAGGTGTGGAAAATAATCTTACTCATACATCTTTCATGATTTATTTAGTTGTAATACTATTACAAATATTATCATAATGATATTTACGTAAGAATTAAGTATAGCCATGGGAACTATGTGACATAAAGAAACGACATTTTTAAATGAGTTTTTATTATATGTTAGAACAATTGCACATCAACGTCACCTAGTCTCAAACTAAGCAGAGCTTATATTTGTACTAGATAACAGATACAAGACACTTAACATGCAATTTTAGTTGTAGCTTCATCAACACACAATATTTGGACAAATTTGGCTAGCTTTAAATAGTGATTAAGTGTATTTTAATATGTATGTAGTTCTCTGCATTAAACATAGGAAATCCCCTCAAATCTACTTAATGGTGGCGTAGTACTCGTATTACCCTGTGACAGCTTTAAGCTGCATTCATACATAGTGTCAACAGTCCACGCATAGACAATAGACTTACGAGACTGTCATTGGCGGACCGCCACATCAGCCAACCAATGAAGTCCGCTCAGTCGCAAAGTCGCAAGTATCTTCTTGGTGGACTCGAGATTCAGCCAATGAGAGTTCGCAAGTCTATAGTCTATGCGTTAGGTGTGAATGCAGCTTAAAAACGAACAACTATAAACAAGTGAAATTGCGGGTAATCAGATAAATTTACCTCAGCCTTGACAGTAGTGGATGGTGTAGAGACGACTAGTTCCAAGGTTCCCTCCCCAGCGCCTGCAGCGTCCACACTGAACGTCACCGGCTTGCCAACTTCCACACCACGCTCTTCGTCCACGCCGTCCTCCAAACTTAAGCCTTCAAGGGTACCCTCCAGTTCTGTTTACAAGTTTAGATTATATAGTCCTTGGGATAGGATAGAGTTTCAGGTATCTAAGTTATTAGGTTATGAAGCCAACCTCAGAGTGTATCATTAATTTGGTATATGTTTTAATGCAACTATATATCTCACTCGGCTCCGGCTGTAACGTTACAGCTACGTCACAGTCATTTGCAGAGTAATGCTGAGTAAAGGTAACACAATGAAAGAACATATGTTATCTAAGAGTTAAATAAATTGCAGTCTATTTAGAGAATTATAGAAAATACAGTAGGATTATAAAAGGTGAAATGATTATGATTAACTGGTTGATAAGCACTGCGCCGGTGATGTGCGCCAGGCACAAGTGATAACAGGGTCCGAGGCTCCCAGTGCCTCGACAGGGCAGCGGTGCGGCAGGATCCGGAGTGAGTACGAATCTAATAGGTGTCACTTATCAACTTCTTCTTGACTCCACGAGAAGTTTCTTCCTCCTGGTCCTAGGAATTCTGATCCCTCCAGGACCCAAGTTGTAACTGTAGACTAAACTTTGATGGTAGACAACTTAGATATTCCAAGGGTTAAACGTAATAGAAAACTGGGAGATGTTTCTCCAACTGTAGGCGGTGGTAGACTGTCTTGAAGAATGAAATGAATTCATAATAACTGTTGAATGTTTTTGAATTTAAAAGTAAATGGATGAGATAAAGAATAGCATTGATGAGAAAGGAGTTTAAAAAACAACAAACCTAATTGCCAAAAATAGAATAACAAAAATAAATCAGTAATGACATGACATATCATGTAACTCAAAGGTATGTAAACAAACAAGATATAACAAGAATGAAATAATTACAAATAGTAAGTAATTATGCACACGACACGGCTCAGGATAGAACAGCCACAAGGGATTTTTCCGTATATGTACTTGGGGCGCTCGGTAATAGATGTAAGGGAGGCCCAGACTAAAAAAAAGTTAGAACAAACGGAACAGAGAGAGAACAGAGCTCGCGCGACAAGCGGCTGGTGGACACGCTTACATGCCCCGCGTGCTTGTACTGCGACCGAATTCAACGTTTGTTCTATTCTGTGGCTCTGGTTTTAGTTATTAACGTCATCAAACACATTTCTAGGAATTTAAACCTAAAGTTCAACGTTTTAAAAGCCCACATACCTCCAGGTCCCAATCCAGTGACTCTCACACGTTTGACGTCATACACGTTACAGGTGAACGGCGAGCCCGGTACATGTCGACCGGCGCACGTGATCTGCACCGTATGTCGACCGACCGCCTCCGGTGTGTACGTGGCCGTGTACCGACCCTCGCCCGTAGGGGAGACTCGGGATCGCACGTTAGTACCGCCCGGACCAGCCACGTATATTGTTGGCTCCCCGGCTATAGAACAAATCAATTGGTCAGTCTTAACATAGTATAAAACAAAGTCTCTTCCCGCTGTCTGTCTGTCCCTATATACATAGATAGCCTAGATCTTTAAGACTACACAACAGATTTAGATGCGGTTTTCATAATTTGGTTCAATATCGGATAAAAAAGTCACTTTTAAGCACATCGTTTGAATAATCGATATCGGGTTGCGATCGAGCGATAATTACCTACCAATATTAGATATGTATCGATTTAGTATTTAGTAGGTATTACACGATTAGAGATTGCAATCCCGCACTGTATCCAATACCGCGGGATTTTTGCTGGATTGACTTCGTAACAGCGGGATCCGTAGTTAAGTTTTTTTATGGAATTCAAAATAGTAAAATGTATGCTGCTTTTGTTGGATCGTGGGATCCCAATTTACTGAATTGCAATCCATATACACGACAAGCTGTAAGTCTTGGGAATTACATATCTACCACACCATTTTGTTTGGATTTAAATTCTTAAATGCTCATCATGATGAGCAGAGCGCATGTTATAAAGCGAAATAAATCCACTCATTATAAAAATAAAATATTTATGAGAGTTGAATTTTACAATTGCTAGTACTTTTCCTAAAACGTTACTAGTACATATTCATACACACACACACACGAACTATTAAAAGAACAAATTTTCTAAACTAAACATACTTTGCGCTAACAAAACGATAAACTTGCTGGCTGTTTTCAGCCTACACGCTAGCTTGTACAAATTCACGTACAGTGACATTTTACACAACTCCACAACAACGAACGTAAATGTTGTCTAGCCTTCATTGTAATTTATCAACACTGACTAAACTATACTAGCATTTTGTGGTACATATTTTCGAAACAATTGACATACCTAGAGACAATCACACAGTATACAAACAACAGCTGTGAACAAACCATTCAGTAATACATCAAACCTAAACAAAGTACCTAGAACATCTATAAATATTTACATTTGTATGCAGACGTGTGCGAAATGCAACTAAAGTGACGTCACATATTAATATGTATTTAATTGTTAACGTGGAATGAGGTGGTCATTAATATAATTTTAGCGAACCACAGGGGAAGCATCAAATACTAAATTACACTAAAATTATAAAGGCAAAAGTGTAATGAAATTAAATGATTAGTTTATTTGTATATGTCATTAAATGGCTCTTACAAACGTCAGTAAGGACTTACAATAAAAAATATTATTGCTTCTATATTTACATGTACTGCCAAATTCGCAAAGCAATAGGTAGAACCGAGAGAAAGAACCTGGCAATAAAACTCACGGTCACTCTTTTTCTATGACTGACAGGTAAATTACCCATTTTCTTAAGACTAAAAATGTGGACGAACTAAACGTGTGTGAGTCAATTACAAAATTGATTGAGATTGATATTATACAGAAACCACTACTAAGTATTATTCCCTTGAAGTGTTGTTGTTGAAGATAACTATTAATATTTACTTGTATGTAATACGCTTACTAAGAGAATCGTGACAGTACAGTAAGGTGGTACAATATGGTGATAAATTAATTCCTAGCACGTTGAAATGCAGGTACTTACTATGGCAGCCAGTGATATGAATATCCGTAGATTCCGCCCTTGGAGCGGAAACCAAGCCCGGTCCGGCTGCACGCGTGTCTCCCGCCGGCGCCGGAGCCGTTACCGGACATGTGAACGGCGATCCCGGTACGGCGAGGCCGTTAAACCGGACAGACAGTGTATGGGGAGCTGCTTCTACAGGCTTGAAGTTTACCTGCACAATGTTAATACGGTTATTATAATGATTCATGATGAGTGGATAAACTTGTTAGAACTTTTTTGTTGGAACGAAGTTCTCTAACGCGGTTAACGGGTAGTGCGATTTGGTAGAAATCGTCTTCTTCTTGTTCTTTTAAAAACGTGGCTCCATCGATATTGATCGATGATTCGCCAATGTCAAGGTAATGATTGATAAGTTGATAGTCCCGCACAGAAGAACTAGTTATTCCTAACTAGCTCCAGGTGCAGGACAAGAAACGTTGTTCGGTATGTGAGTATCTGGGAGCCCGATTTTTGCGGAGCGCCACAGGTAACCTAATAAGACACCAGCCATGCGCTCCGCAAAAATCGAACTCCGGTAGAAATCGTCACTTATCAGTGGTTCCCAACAGGTGGGCCGCGGAAGTCAAAATATGGTCAGCTTTTTTTTGAAATACAACTTCGGCGTCGTTAGAAACGAAAAGTAACCTAAACCAAGGTTGGGTTGCGTAAAGAACTTCGTTCCTGACAGGGGTACCGCACAATTTTTTTTAATACTTTTTGGACTTTTTCTGTCTAGAATAAAATTGTATTTATTAGATGACAAGATGGCGTTATAATTTTTTTGCTAATTAGGTAAAGCATTTATGTTAGCAGTGTGTTGTGTAGGAGTAGTGTAAGCTAATTTACCTTAAATCTTGCGTTCCCTTCACTCTGGACATAGTTTGGCACATTTCTACCATTTACGGCAACTATTATTTCTAAGTTACCAGCACCTGAAATATACACCAACTTTTTTAATATAATATATTCAACTAGCTGTCCCGGCGAACTTCGTACCGCTTGAAATTTTATTTTTAAACCTTCCCTAAGCTTTTATGAATATTATAAGACCTCGATCCGCTAAATCGGTCAAGCCGTTCTTGAGTTTTAGCGTGGCAAACGAACGGCGATTCATTTTTATTTATAAGATAGATAAAGAAGCCTTCTGGTCCTGAGAAGCATCGATTAAGCGTTCAGCAATGTCAGCATTCTGGGAATCTTCCTAGTCAGCAGTGACGCGGAGGATTTTTTAAACGACATTTTGTAGTATTTCTTGTACATAATTATGTAAATTGTTATTCTTATTGTATGTAGATAAATTGTCATTATATAAATAAACAAAAGGTTGGGATATAATTATATTACAATTCTAATCGTTGTCCGCAATATGGAGACGTTTTTTTATTTCTGTTCAGGCTTTACATATTGTATTGGGACCTACTAAGATATTAAACGTACCCGGTTAGCAGCAATTTACTCGCCTCCTATTACGTGGAACCAAAAAATTGGCTAATAACCGCCGAATAAAAATGAAAAAAAAAAAGAATAAAAAAAAAATCCCCAGGCCTTTAAGGTACCGTTTCTGATGGTCATATGTAGTAAGTTTTGTTTTACGAGTTTGGCTCGAAATTGTATAGCTATGGTGGGGGGGTCCATGACAGCTTGAATGAACGTTTGTAACATAGAGTTAAGAAGTACTACAGGTTCAATGCAAAACATGAAATGACGTTTTAGACTTCTTACTATACTGACAAGTATACTATGTAAGAGAAGTCTTATAGTCCGGTCCTGTCAATTTTGGTACAGAATAAACACCAACGCAAAAGAAAAAAAAAAATTTAAAAACAAATTTATGATTATATTTATTATTTTATTTTTAACATGTGATATCACATAATAGTAAGAAGTCGTCTTATGCCTTCACTGCGATAGAGAAGGGCGCCTTGCTTGTTTTGTTTTACTATAATGTTTAGTAGTATGTCACGATTTCACCCACGGAAAGACTTAGTTACTTTTAAAATAACCCTGTAATATCTATTTCAATTTCACCCTGTATAATATACCTCTGCTTGTCCTCTCAAGCAATCAGACGTGAGATGATTGTATGTGTGCATACTTACCAGCGTGTGAAGCATTGATAGTGAATGAGACGGGTCTTCCGACAACACCGGGTGATATATCCGTGACGTTGACACGCGCCGCGCTGTACGCTTTCACCAGGAAAGGACTGCCTTCTACGTGACCGCCCATTGCTCCAGCACGCACCTGCAATAACAATTTCATTCACACCGAGATCCAAATGATTGCCGCCAACGCTTTAATTTTCCAGCTCGCGTCACGACTTTTTAGACAGACAAGCAATCGCTAAAAAGTACGGATAGTTTTTTATCTGTAATTTAACGAGTGGTTACGTCACGAAAGAGTTATTGTGACAAGGTTCCATCCTACTCATCGTTGAGGCGACATTTGACAGATTCTATTTTTGACACCGTAGTCGTGTGCGGATTATAATGTATACAGGATTATACACTAACCTCAATACTATGATCACCGACATCAACAGGCACAAACGAGATTGTATACCGTTTGCTGGCCTCATTTTCTCCGATCGTTTCTTCAGCCGAGACCTGTACAGGAACGGGTCTTCTAGCCGGTCCGAGGACTTCGACGTGAGGCGATGTAGGCGAGTCTACACTGAACGTGTAAGCTTCGCCAACCGACACTTTGTCCGGTGATTCGCTCGAACCTGCGCCTATGACTCGCGCTGGGGCTGATACGTGGCAAACGAATGGACTACCTGAAGAAATAATTTGATTTTATTATGAGACTGTATTCAAAATATTTGCCAATGTTTTGTTCTTTCAAAAGAAAATTATACTGAAGTAAGGTCACCGAGCGAAATAAAAAAACGTAAACAAGGTTTCGGAGGGTTTAAAACATTTTTATTTATTTAATTTCCTATTCTAATTGTAGGCAAGCGGCAAACCCCCGAAAAAGTGCTTAGAAATGAAAATGACTGACCAATCAGTGAAAATGTGATTTCCCCAATACAAATTTGTACTTTTTGTAAACCTTGGACCAAAAGGCGTCGATTGGTAAGAAAACAAAATTTGTGCGGTTGGGCTATTAAGAGTCCGTATGCAGAATCGAAACGAGCGGAATTAGGTATTTGACACATTTTGTGCGTGAGTCCAGAGTTACCGATGGTGGTCAGCCAGTAGGTACGGCGATTACATGGTTTTGATCTTTTTTTTTTCATTTTATAATAATAGTGTCTTGTGTGGGGGAGGTGAAAAGAGGGCTAGGAGGGGGGGTGTTTTTTTTCTCTCCTTAAATTCAAGAAAAGACCCTCTATACTAGTATGATCCCGTAATCAAAACTCCTTTCCCCTGTCGTTGCACTCTCAAAGGGGGGGCGAGGGCTTTTTTTTTTTCCTAATCAAAATCATTTGACCTCCTCTATACAAAGGGGCTCTACCAACTTATTTAGGGCCCCAGCGAACTCATCTGCTAGTGGCGCACCTGCTGATCAACGGACGAGGCTCGTTAATTTACGGTACCTATGAAGTGGCTTCGGTCCCTACGTGGGTACCGGGTGTTGGTCCGGGGGGTGCCACCGTGCAACTGTGCTAAAGTAAGTGCGTAAGGGGTTCAATAGCTGCACCGCCGGGCCCGGGGCCATGTATGGTGCAGCAGGCATGGAACCAGTGGGGGCAAAGCGGAGTCTAGTGTGGGTGGTGTGGGTCGATTCGCTGGCCAGGGAGACCCTTAGCAACGGCGTTGCCGCGGCCGCCCGCAACACAGTCATGGGGCCTGCCTGGGACCAACCACACCAGGAGGCTGCCCCACATGTTCTCGCGCATAATCCTGATGTGGGATCGCCGCTCCGGGTGGTAACCGGTGTGGGATAGCGGCGGCCTTGCACCAGGGGGGTTTGGTAGCCCTTCCGTCCGGCGGGTCGGCTCCAACCTAACCACACGGTTCCAGACGAAGTTAGCCCCTGCGCTTTGTCACTTATTACTGCTGCACCAAATGTCGCCCTGTCTTCACGCTTCTTCTTCAAATTTATAATGGCAGTGCAACAGAAATAAGTAAACGTTCCACAGCGGCCCCAGGAAACCCCACAGCTTCACTTTTCGAGGTGGAGTTCACCAACATCCGTGGACTCCATGCGAACCTCGATGCCGTCCACCATACCTTGAGACGGCTCGGCCCGCTGTGACGTTTCTCACGGAGACGCAAATACGCCGCCCTGACAACACGCCTTACCTGTGTTGCCCCGGTTATGTATATATGTATCGAGGAACAATACCGGGGCGCCGCAGGGGTCCGTGCTGTCACCAACTCTTCCTTCTGCAAATCAATGATATGCTATCCCTCGGGAACATTCATTGTTGTGCAGATGACAGCACATTGCAGGCGTGTGCATTTACAGCGAAGAAATCCCCTTTCCTTCCCCTACCCTCTCTTCAGAATGCATTATTACCAATGAAGGGCAACCTTGAGATCCTTGACATAGACGTTCGTCAAGAGCTCAATAATAAAAACTACATCGAAAGATGTATAGGGCTAGCTTCGTGGAAACTAGGAATACTGAATAAGGTAAAGCGATTCTTTACACTGCATCAGAGGTGTCTGCTGTACAAGACGCAGATTGGACCCTGCGTCGAATACTGCTCTCACTTCCGGGACGGCTCCGCGAAGTATTTGCTGGACGCTCTCGACGCTATGCAGCGTCGAGCTATCCGTATTATAGATTGTCCGGAGGTAACGGGAAGCTTTGAGCCGCTAGTTCAGCGCCGAACAATAGCTTCCTTGGCCGCATTCTACCGTATTTACCACGGCGAGCATTCTGAAGAGCTCTTCAATCTGATCCCATCTTCCTTCCGATCCCGAACAACGCGTGCCGGGCAGAGATGCCACTCCCACACAGTAGGTACATGTTCACGAGAACCGAACGTTTTAAACGTTCGTTTCTGTGCCGAACGATACTGGCCTGGAACGCCCTGCCTGTGCACGTGTTTCCTCCCACATAGAATCCTGGGTTCAGTAGGTCGTCAAGTTGAGGGCCACTCTCTATAGTATAGTGTGCTGTGAGTGACCCACAATCGCTTGACGTCGTCACGACTTACTACCAGACGGGTGGCGTCAAATTGGCGAACCCAATACAAAAAAATAAAATAAAAAACTACCTCTATAAAATTATTACTCATTTTGACTCTACTCGGGAGCCCCCTTGGGGGACTGGAGGGCAAATCTCAAAAACTCGGAATTTTCCCTAGGTCCCCGAACCCCCTTTACATTTCTGCAAAAAAAACATAGGTACCTTCCCCTCCACCATCAAGGAGAACAATAAAATTGTGTCAGTGAGTGAGTGAGTGAGTAATCCAGCTTTATAAAATATAACAGCTTTTTTTAACAAAAATAATGATAAATACATTCTACATAATCACTTGTTGTATTTAAAAAGAAGCCTAATTATCACAAAATAATAACTAATATTACCAAAGTATCAAAATCTCACGCCACGCTATATTCATCTGTAGACGGCGTCGAATTTTGGTGCGCAGAGCGACACGTCCTCTCCCTGTAAGCGCTTGGCGCGGACTGTTTACTTGAGGCATGCGTCGAGTATTATAAAGCGAAATTTAGGTGTTTTTAAAAGATTATTTACAGCCTATTTTTTATTATTTAGCTTTATTTTTTTTTGGAAATGGATTGATTTTGAACCAAGGTTTATTTATGTTGTTTTAATTTTATGAACGAGAGTTTTATGTAGCCGAAATAAGAACCAATTCATTGCCCATTTTCTCTAAAATTTGACTAACTTTAATATTTGTTTACTCAATTTTTTTTTATGAAAGTGATAAAAAGAAATCCATACATTTGATAGATGACTTTTACAAGAATACACTGTATTTTTGTAATACTTTTTAGACATCAAAACGATTAGTGAATTTGTGATATTCTAGACCTCTTCCAGCAAAAGATACGAATAACTACCGATTGTTTTAGGTCGATTAATCAAAATTTAATGACAAAAATAAGAAAGTAGCTCACTTATTAGATCATTATTGAAATGATATTTCATGTTGTGCATTAAAACTTATAAAAATACAGTATTTTCAGTGTAAAAACACGTCTGTAAAATCAGCGAAAACGGTAAAATTTAATAGGAGGACTCTTAATTGTTATAAACAAATTAGTGTGTTAACTGATAAAAAGTTGGTTTTTATATTGGAGAATAATTTCTAAGGGTAAAACGGGTAAAATAGAACACTTTTTACTTTGTGATCTTTTCAAAAAGTGAGTTTTAAAGAAGTTACAACCATTTTAAAGCGCAAAATGGTCACATTCAACATTTTTTATCTCGCCGAGTTTTGATCGAATTCAAAAAAAAACCTGCGGCAGAATACTATCAGATCTTAAGCTTCAACTGACTATTTTTCAAAATGAGAAAATTACAGAGGAAATCACATTTTCACTGATTGGTCAGTCATTTTAGTTTTTCAGGGGGTTTGCCGCTTGCCTATTGCTGTCGTCTGTCGTATTAGACAAGGAGGATTTGTCGGAAGAGTTTGAATCTGACGTAATTGTGACAGAACTATCTGTTCTATCAATTCTGACAAGTGAGACAACTACGGTACCAAATGCTTACCTGTACTATGAAACGCGCCACTACAAATCTCGTAGACCTACTTACGCCAGTACTGGATATGAGTGATAACGACAGAAATAATAATCGGTAACGGTCCATTTATTGACGAAAATGATTCGTTTCGTTGGCTTTACCCACGACGGAACGGAGACGGTATATGCCTTTGGGATGAGAGGATGTTTGAGTGTTTGTGCAAATACAAGTTGCCATTTTTCACTATTTATTCAAACTATCAAACTCCGCCGTAACGTTTATAATTGGACGGCCCTGGTACGCCCTTAAACGGGTAACCCCAAGATTACACTACAGTGTGACGATAAGAAAATATCTTACCAGGCACATGGTCTCCATTGAACCGGAGCTCCACAGTATGCGGCCTGGGGTCTCTCGGTGTGAAGCTGATCGCGTAAGTATGAGCCCCCTGTGCCGCAGCCGCCGTGGGCACACGTCCACCATTCACTGTCACTTCTAAGTTGCCTGGACCTGCCGCCATCGTTTCCACTGGACGATAAACAGTTTTAAAATTATTAAAACGCTAAAATAAATTAAATTGGTCGACATTTCATCTTATACTAGCTTATTCCCTATCCCCACAAGACCACATTACTAGGTTAAAAAAAGCCTATAGCCACAGGGTAAATATAGTATATAATTGTCAAAATCGGTTAGGTAGTTACGAAGACAATTCAATGCAACAAAAAACAAACAATCAAATCTTTCCTCTTTACCTCTATAATTTATCTTATCTTACTTATTATACTTATCTTATTACTTATCTTACTTATTATACCTCTATAATTATTTAATATGATAATAATAATTGTAATAATGGTATTGGTACTTGAAATTGTAATAGTTTATAGTAATTAGACTTTTTAATTTTTGTTCCTGATTTGTATTAATTTGTTAATATAGGCTAACTTATAACTTGCAATATCGTATTAGTGCAAACTGTAAATCGGTTTTGTAAAAGTGATAATGAATCTCTATATATAAAAATGAATCCCTATTTCCCTTGGTCACGTCACGTGTGAACGGCTGAACCGATTTGGCTAATTTGGGTCTTAAAATATTCGTGGAGGTTCAGGGAAGGTTTATAAGCAAAATTTCAGGCGGCACGAAGTTCGCCGGGACCACTAGTAAATAAATAAAAAATATTAGTCTGGCATAGATTACTGGTAAAACTTTTTATAGCTCACCTAAAAATGTGACTGGTTTCCCCACTGTTCCGTGTGTAACATCTTTTACTCTGATAGCAGTGACATCATAGACCTGAGAATATAAAGTTAACAAATAATTGAAGGTGGCATTAAAATGCAGAAATTTACTTCATTTAATTTATTTATTACATTTATTTTTATTAGTTATCTCGTTCCCAATTTCCACAGAACACATTACCAGAATAAAGGATAATGTAGCTATATATTCGTGAAAGAATTTTCAAATTCAGTTACAGTACCCGGCGATAAATATCGCACATCGACCTTTGGAAAGAGACAATCGGCTAATTTCGGCTTCGTAGAGCGTTATCTCCGTTGCACACTACCTATGTGACGTTTTGTCAGTCGTTTCGTTACATGTTTTTTTTTTATTTTACCCGAACCTAAAGCCTACAATTATAGAAAAATTGGTGTATTTTATACAAAGAATAAAAAGATATCATAATTGTTTTAACAGTTCCTAATAGATACCGGACTGTTTGTATTTCGTGCGACAGAGATAACGCTCTACGAACCCGAAATTAGCCGATTGTCTGTTTCCAAAAGTCGAAGTGCAATATTTATCGCTGGGTACTGTAAGTACTTACGGAGTCTATTCTATCAAAGTCTATTAATGTTAGTATACTCACTTTTAAATGGAACGGACTGGCGGGTATGGGCGCAGAATCAACAAGTACATTCAGCCGGTGTTCCCCAACGGCGCGCGGTACGAACTCGGCTCGGAACACTCCCGGTCCGGCGGCCGCCACGGCTGCCGGTACAGAAGCTCCGTTCGGCCCTGCGCGTCCAACCACTCACGGTGAATCTTGGCCCCCCGCCCCGCCCTAACATACCCTACCCCGGTGTCAAGTCGATGTTAGGAGTTAGGGCGAAGCGGATGAGCTTAACGTATATGAATGTTACATCGTCGGGTTATTTTAATATCTGCAACTGAAATCTGATTATATGTAGTAAGTTTTTTAGTTTTAGTTAAAGATAAGTAATTTTTTTTATAAAAAATTTAATGATTCTTATACTATACTGGTTAGTAATACAGCTATTTAGGTGTATAAAAATAATGTAACTCTTGCCAGATAACTTGAACATTTTGAAGTAAAACTTCTTGCGTGACAAAAGGGTGATCGGGCGCGGCCAAGTTGAAATGAAGTGAAGATAGAAAGAGAGTTACGTTTCTTATATTACCGTAGGGGCAAGAGCGAGGTGCGAGAACATATTTTATTTCTCTCAAGAAGTTTAACTTCAGTCGTGTGGTCTAAAGGAACCCTCGTTTTTTTGTGATGTTTGTGCCAACTTTTGGGTCAATACAGTAAATTTGAGTAGATCAATAAACGACTGTTCAACCATTTACATTTGCCTTGTTTTTAATAGTTTACTATATGTAGGTATAGCTCTCTCTGCTGTTGCAATTTCCTCCCAAAAATACCTGGTAAGTTCTACGAAAGTGTTCAAGTTTTCTGGTGGTTACTTAGAATAAGTAGTAATGTTAGTACTAACATCTTATTAGTTGATAATGTGTTAGTGCAGCAAAGCTGTCATGATTAATACGTTATGTACTTCAGCAGAAACCTATTTTATGTCACATTATAAACTCCTTTGAACTAATCCCCTTTCCTATCTATCTAATCCCATCTCTATACTTATTTCTGTCATTCAATGATATATGGTAAGTATTTGTATTTTTCATTTATGCCACCCTGAAAAATATCCAAAAAATTATGATACATTTCTTAGCATATGAAGCATTATAGCAATATGAATGTACCCCTCGTGATACACTGCAAAGTGCTTGAATGTAAGGAATATATAGGATAAGGTTTTTTTTTAAATTATTATGATGGTCGACTCCATTTTTGTATGAGATAAGACACCACGAGGTGTCCTATCTATGCATGATCAAAAAATGGAGTCACAAGAAGCTAACAAGCTAAAACGAATGAAAATAACGTACAATGACCTTACAAGGGGTTATTATTACTCTAATTTTGGAGTCCTCTTTTACTTATAAAAGTTTGTTTTTGGTGTCAATGACCTTTATTTTGAATACATAAAGTCTGTACACACAATGTACACTCACCCTCAACATTGACTTCTATCTGATCAAGTGTGGCCGTAGAATGGTGTAATGTGAGTGTGGCGGGCTGGTGTAGGGGAGCAGGGCCGGGTACAGTGACGCGAGCGCCGCCGCCGCCGCCTTCTGACACTTGGATTATCAACGGACAGCCTGGCACTCGCATCTGGATTTTTTTTATAAATAGCATTTTTGATAACAATTTTATTAAAACAACATCATCATCATCTACCAAGCTTTTCCCAAGTCAGTTGGGTCGGCTTTCCCGTCTAACTGTTCGTGTTGTGCGGCTGAACTTTGATATTTTACGTGGAGCGATTGCCATCTGACCTCTACAAGCCAAGCACCTACCCAGTTTCACCTTACGGCAATATCAAAGGTGTGCCACCACACTATTCGTACTTCATTATCTTCAAGCTGTTGAGCTCAATTCCTCAATTCATTCACAAATTTTATGACATTTTAATAGCAATTGATAAGGAGAATTACTTCTCATTACTCACATGGTTGTCAATAAGATATTTTTAAATAAATACAAGTACCCAAATTACTTACTTTATAATAGGTAGCATAATGAACAAGTGGAAAATGTTTGATAACTTACCTTGTTAAATGAAACATTAACTACATGGTCTGATGCTTCTGTTGGTGTAAATGATACCATAAATCGTGCATTTCCCTGGAAAAAATATACTTATTTAATCTATGGCAAACCACATGGTCAACCAAGGTATACCTTTCGTTAACATAATACATGTAATCCTAAAATGGTTTGGCACAATGAATTTGGCATATTTTTTTTGGCATAATTATACTTGGTCATAATTGATTTTTAGCAGCATATGTACTGTGGCATAATTATATTTAGGTCTAATATATTTATGCATAGTTATAATTTGCACAATGTTTTTAGGCATAGTGTACATTCGCCTAATAGTATATATTACTAAAATTTTATAGGTATAAATTAATGTAATGAATGAAAAATAAAAAAGTTACTTTAACCAGTATTTCCTATATTATATAGTGTCAAAGTAGGTTTAGGTGCGGCGGGGGTGGCCCTTGGGCCACCCCTAAGCCGCCTTTTAATTATTTTACATAGTTACTTATTGTGCCTTAGATGATTATGACTATATTCATTATAGTTTGATACGTTTATGCCTTTATAAAGCTATGCTTATAAATTTTATGCTTAAATATGATTATGCTAATTTTATTTATGATTAAGGCAAATATGCTAAATTTGTTATGGATAAAAAAATTATGCATAAATATCATTAGTCTAAATTACCATATGCCAAAATATTTTATGGTTATTTTTTTTATGCAAATGGATAGTGAACCGTCAACCAAAATGTCTTCTATTCCTAATACCTCAATTGAATTTGAGCAGTTACACTATTTAACAGTCTTTAGTTATACTATTTAATTAGGTCCATATTTTTTAAATTCCGCTGCCAAAGGCCGTGCCCACTCTCACGTCCGTTGCCGGGCGTCTCTGGTACGCACGCAGAAGGTATTTCCAGTGGCGCCCGGCGGTTAATTAGGTCCTTTATTAGGTCCGTTATGTAAATGCACTACACACAACCACTAAGATGCAGGATACACATTAATATTTTTCTCAAAAAATTTTGCCCTTTGTGTCCAGCAAAGAGTAAATATTTACTTATACATCTCCATCATTATAAAGCTATAGTAAATATCAAAAAGCCTTACTTGTGGATGAACTTGTGTAGGAATATTCAGTCCTCTTGCAGCTACAGTAATCTCAAGGTTGCCTTCACCAGCCTGTGCTGCGTCTACAGCCAACTGGACTGGCACTCCTACTCTGGCTGATGTACCACCATTAACACTTACTAGTTTACTGTCATAAGCTTTGCAGATGAATGGTGTACCCTGGAATATAACAATGGGTATCCATTAATATTTTTAATGGATTTTGCCAATGTCAGTTGAAACACTTCTTCTTCTTCTCTTTTTTATGGCCTCTGCTTGTAGCAATTTGCCAATGTCCAGTCTTCGTAAATCAAGTATATAAATCAACAAATAAAAACGTAAAAAAATGAAAAATGTGAATGTGATGTGAAAATGGCAGATGATCTATCAAAAAAAAAATCCAGTTGAAACAGAAATCAAATACTGTAAAACAATATTGACACTGTCAATAGTGACACCGACACAACAACCAATACAAAATGTGACCCTGCCACCCACTCCACTGGGACAGTTTGTTTTATAGTTGTCAATGACTTAAGATATTCACAATATGATGATGATAATATACAATAAGGACTAAGAAACAGGCCTGATCTAAACTACAGTTATAATACGTTAATTTTCTTTTACTTTATGTAATAATTTATGTTAAATAGTAATGTTCTTTCGATACAGCATTTATGTTACTGCAGTACATACATTGTTCTTACCTAATACAGTGTAATTATTAGGTAAACACAATAACTTACTGTAACATATTTTATATTCCCGATAGGGTCCCAGTGGTTGAGGGAATAACATGCTAATAAAACAGCTGACGTTTATAAATTAAGTTCAGAGTGTTGATAAAGGTTTACCAGGGCATTTGTTTCATGAAATATACTAGGTATGGCTAACTATAAAACAACGTCAAGTTTAGGTAATACTAGTTCAGTAATATTAGTATAGTATTCTTATATCTGTGGTAATACATACTGGTACAATTAAGTTGTTATATTGTGCGGTGAGTGTGTGTGGTCCAACATTCTTTGGTGTAAAACTAGCGACTAGGCCACTGATAGCATCTCCTGTTAACCGTACAGGCACCTCGCCTCTCGGACCACGTACGGTCACGGTTAGTTCTCCTCCTGCTGAACCCTCCACCCGTACAGAACATGATGCTGCTTCACCGACTGGGATCAATTCTGAAAATACAACTTAACGTTATGGAATAGGTAGTCATCATTACTAAATTAAATAAGTAATAAATAAGTCCAGTGCACTAGTCTAATGTCAATACATAGGTACTATAATAGTGATACAGTTAATTTATATTGAAAAACACTTCTAGTGTTTAAACAAAGCTAAATTAGTTTATTTATGTTATAATTACTTAAAAATTAAAATAAAGGAAGCTAAGCGAACGAAAATACAATCTCCAATATTTCGCGCATTTTATTTTGATTTGACATTTTTGACAACAATGACAAATTTGACAATGACTGAAATATATTGACAGTAGTAGAGTTTACTGTCAAACTGACAAAATATCGTGTTGCTAGCACAATGTTTAGAGATTGCCAAAGTCAAAAAGTTATACGCGGGTGCCTACAACGTCCTATCTTCATTATATACATAATTATAGACTAAAAATATTTACATTACAAAATATCGTTTAAAAATCCTCCGCGTCATTGCTGACTGGGAAGGTTCCCAGAATGCTGGCTGTGTTGCCACGTTGGATGGCGATACTTATTCTTTAGGCCAGAAAATAGCCAGCCTTCTGGTCCTGAGAAGCATCGATTAGGCGTTTAGCAATGTCTCTATAAAGGCGGCGAGCACTCGGACCCCATGACCCCAGTGTCTCAACCCCAAACGGCTCAAATATGTAATCACCTGCTAGGTTAGCATATTTACGCCGTCTAAAGCCTTCAGCCGATGCAGCAGCAGCGCCGGCACATCCGGATGTGCTTGGAAGGTGTGAAGGTGCTAAGTTGTCAACGCATGGCCTTCCCATCTTCAACGGTAGCAACGACATACCGTCCGGTCTCTTTCCATCGCTTCGTGCTAAACCATTTGGTTCACGTACGGCCGGAAGACCAGCGGTGGAAAGAGCCCTACGAATTATGTCGTTTAGAATAGCGTGCCGAGGTATACGACCTGCGCTTCTGCTACAAGAAAGGCCATGGTGTCCCAGATTATCGACGGCCACTCCACAGGTGCAATGATGCGGGGATACACAAGGTGTACCCAGCCGAAGGCAAGTGGCAATGCGGAAGGTTGTGTCGTCCAACATTGTACCGATGTTGGGCGATGGGAGCGCCTGGATCCACAACCCTGACTCCCATTCTCCAACAGCTAGTAGGCGTGCACGCTCTGAAATATTGACAGAAGTGTCAATTAGTGTATTAATTCTCAATTTACAGAGCGGTGAATCCCACAGTCGCTGTGAGCCTAGGCGTGAGGGCAGGTCAGTGTCAGGGCAAGACATCCTCCAAGCATTTATGGCATCGGTCTTGCATCGCACCTCGGAATCAATCAGTGTATTTGACAAAATTTTCCTGACTAATTCTTCGGTGCTATGGACCGACGACAGAAATGCTGGCAGACTGACATCTGTGACTCTACGAATACCTAGCCCGCCCAAGCGAACTGGAAGAGACGCTTGGACCCAGGCCCGGTCATTAATATTTACATTTAAAATTTTACACAAAGAATTTTGTATTAAGTTGTCTAGTCTGCCCAAAATTTCTACATTTTTCCAAAATTGTCCTGAACGGAGGGCATGTGTAAATTTGGGTACGAAAAGACAAAAACGAAGAATAGTGAAAGCTGAATGAATACTGATATTACATAGACTATCAATAACCTGATCAAAATTTTGAATTTTTTCCTCGATAAAAGTGGAAAAGCCATCTTCTAAAATCGGGACCCTAGGAGGCGTAAAGAAGTTTTGTCCATTACTTTTATGTTGGGGGCCAGACAGTTGAATTTGGAGATTGTTGTTAATTTATCTGTGTTTTCAGATATAAAAATCTCACATTTATTCGGGTTCAGTTCTAAGCCAATTGACTGAAACTCGTTCTTTATTAGGGCTAAATCTTGTAAAACTGTCTCTACTTTTCCCCCTAAAGTCCCGTCGTCTAGATACCAAATGTTAAATTTGGATTTTATTTTTTGAATTATTGGGTTAATGGCCAAACTGAAGATGAACTTCATTAAATTCGACTTAATGTAGTACCTACATGACTCTGTTTACTGACCAATTTGCGTCGTGTCGATGGTGACTCTCTGTGCAGGAGCTACGTGAAATATAAACGGTGATGATGGTACTGGCTCTCCGTTGAATTTAATGTCTACTCTGTGCGGTGTTGCTACTTCTGGTCTCCAGAACACAAGGCATCTTCCACCTCCAACAACCTAGGTCAACAGAAAGCGTTGTAGTAGTTGTACTGACTGATGCTATAAAAGACTAAAAATATAGTAATGGTAAGTAAGATGTTAAAACTTTTCAAAACATAATAGCATTATTTTCACAAAAACTAAAGACAATAAAACGTCGACTATTGTTTCACCTCTAAACGAGGCATTCTCAAGACATTTGATTATATTCCTACGTTTATAATAAATTAATCAAGATTTACGTGATTAAATTGTTGTGTAAGTAATCATTTAATCAATCAACCGAAAAGAGATAAGAAATACCTGCTCAGGTTAAAGGGTGTCGAGAAGACTTCATTCAACCTAAGCTACCTATTTCTCTCTATCTTGGTGGAGCAGATTATTTACCTGCATAATAGGTATTGTGACTAGTACCAGCTGTGTTAGTTTTACGTACCAGTACTTTACTAGGTATATGAGTTAAATTAGCAATACCTATCTAACGAATGTTGATATTTACCTGAACGTTATTGGGGACTTCGCCTTCATTTATAGAGATCTCCAACTGTCCTTCACCTGCCGCGCTGGCATCAACTAAAACAAAACAGGTATTACGTTATGCACCGTATAAATACCTACTCGTATAACATGCGATAGGCATTAGTATTGAAGTTAATTTAATTAATTATCATAAGGTTGTTCTACGTAAGTTCAACGTATGCTGGAAAGCGGCGTGAATCAGTGTCATGTCTCATTTAGCTTTGAATATTTAAACCCCAATGATATTATTAAAGTATTCAAATATATTTTTGTATTTCAAAGCAATGAGTTTGCTTAAACTATTCTTAAAATATTAAGAAAGAAATTATAAATAGATCACAAAAACTGATGTCATCGGCGGGACTCGAACCAACGCTAACCTTAATAGCGCGATGTAGAAATTATGAATATGATATGAAGCAAAAATTCCAGGCCTCCCAACACAAGTATTTAGTACTTACACGGAGTGTCTCTACCACTAATAGGTAAAATTACATGAATACATTATTAATATGTAATGAATATATCTATACCTGATATATTTAAGTAATTTACAATAGGATTTACAATATACATTATTATATACTAGGTACAATAGAAAATGAAATGAATACTAAATTAAATTATTACTATTTTAAAAAAAATGTAAAAAGTTTGGGCCCCGCGGTAGGGTGCCCATCATGGCGGCGGCATTCCCGCGCTGTATGGCGATGCTTATCCGCTGCGCGAGAAATCCGCCGGCTCGTAAGTCTCCCGTTACCTCCCTGAGCCGTTTGCTGAGCTCCTTGAAAAGCGAGTGCGCGCCCGGGCCCCACGGGCCCAGTGTCTCGACACCAAATGCGACAAAGTCGTATTGAGTGCCGAGACAATCAGCACTGCGGCCAGCACTTGAAGAGCAGGCAAGCCCATGGTGACCTAGGCGATCCACACTCGCTCCACAAGAAGCACAACTATGTTCTACACAAACCTCGGCCCCCAGCCGGAGACCGATGGCGAGTCGGAGAGTGTTGTGTTCAATGAAAGTACCAGTGTTGGGGGATGGATAGGCATGGAGCCAGTGTCCGGATTCCTGTCTTGACACTGCTTCCAGCCTGGCGCGATTTTTTAAAGATGACGAGGTATCAATGAGGGTTTGTAAAATATGTTGGCATGAAATGTTATCCCAGGCCTTCTGATTTTTGAGAGTGGGAGGGAAATTTGGACTCGGTCCAGCTAGCCAGGCAGTTTCAGCCTCGACCAAGCTCGCGATCTCACAGTTTGTAGCCGCGGGGGCTTTAAGGATTTTTCCTGCGAGGTCAGACGAGCTATGGATTGAGGACAGAAATGCTGGCAGTGCTACAGTAGAGATTTTTCGGGTTCCCAGGCCACCATACCTAATTGGTAGGGAGGCTTGGGTCCATGCCTGCTCGCTTAGTCTGATATTTATGATAGCTTCAATTTGGAATTTTATTGTATTGTCCAAGTCTTGGATTAGATGGGGAAATTTCCACACTGGGCAGCAGCGGAGCAGGTACGTAAATTTAGGAACAAATAGACAAAACTTAATGATGAAAAGAGCGGAATGGCTGCTAATTTTAAGGAGGCGGTCTGAAAATTCATTAAATTTAGAAACCGAATTTGTTAGAAGTGGTGGAATGGCCTCATCAAAAATAGGTGAACCAAGGAGGCTTAGACTGTTCTTTGTTACTATATTGATATTTGGGGCTACGCTATTAAAATTATTAACTATGGATTGAGCCGAGGTTGTGTTTATTTTGTCGTTAATGAAGAGTTCGGACTTATTAAAATTTAAATGTAAGCCAATGAGATCAAAATTTTGTTTTATCATTACTAAGTCAGTTAGAACAGTCTGAGCGTCCCCGGCTATGGTACCGTCATCTAGGTACCATATATTCAACTTTGAATTTACTTTGTGGATTATCGAATTAATGGCCAAACTGAAGATTGCTGGACCGAGGGGATCACCCTGCTGACATCCCACAGCCGAAATAATTTCATTATTTTTGTGTAATAATTTAGAAGGACAGTGATAACACTGTAACATAAAATTGTAGATCTCCGGAACGTATAATTTAATTTCATTCAGGAGGATGTCCCTGTAGACCGAATTAAAAGCATTTTTTACGTCTAACTTAAGGATCACTTCACATTGATCATCTTGAGCAAAGGTGCGTACGGAATGTACCGTCGCTTCGCAACCTCCACGGGTTCCGAAGCCAACTTGTACGGGTTCGAAAAGGGACTGAAATTTTGACCGTGTTAGCCGAACACAAATTTTGGCAGCCAATCGCCGCAGAGTGGACCCTACAGCGATCGGTCGTACACCACCATCTTTTTTAATTAAAGCTATTAAATTTGCTCCGTATAGGATAGGCGTAACTTCCTGGCACACAGCCCCCTCCAACATGATGTTGACTAGTCCGGTTAGGGCCGAGATCACGTGGTCGCCACCTGCGCCCACACCGTGGCTGGTGAGGTCTTTGAGATGCTGGGGGGAGATGCCATCCAGTCCAGACGCCGAACCTATAGGGAAAGAAGCAATGGCAGCAACAACATCTTCTTCTTTGGCGTGGAGGCATGTTGCAACCTCAGATGGTGGGTCTACAAAAGGTGGACAGGTAGGGCCTGGGGGGTGTTTCGATTGTAATGCTAAGGCGGTCTCCGGTGTATCAGGTGCTATGGTGTCATTTGAAAAAAGCAGCCGAGCGGCACCCTTTAGGTCTCCGTCTTGCACTTTCTCTTCAACTTTAGAGAACAAGTCTTTAGGTTTGCTATGCGGAGGCCTTGGAGGTGCCGCTGGGGGTAATTGAGTGTTAGGGGCAGTGTTATTTTTAATTTGTTGAGTGAGTGAGGTTTTAGTTTCGGGGGTGGCGTGTAGAGTTCTGTAAGCGAATGTTAGGAGGTCATGCCAAGAAGCGGGGTTGTTGTCGCGAGTACATTTTCGAATGGTATCTGCTAGAGCCGAGGCTACGCAGGATCGGGCACCCCGGGGTATTCGTTTTACGATGCTAGTTGAATGTTTCAGTTGGCTAAGGTGTGAGTGTAGGGGTATGGGGGATAGTGGTGAGTTGTTGAAAGTCAAGGGGTCGAGGTTTTGGCTACATGGAGGTGAATTAATGATACGAGCGTGATGAATACGTGATTGATGTACATGAAGTCCTTTTGTGCTATTAAAAGATCGTGAACACACTTCACAGACGTGCATACGGCTCGAGGAAAAGGAACACTTACTTACAGTAAAATATTTAAAAAGTACTTAACTATTAGAAAAAAAATATAACTAAGGAAAATAATTGTTCAGGGCATGTAGTAAAAAAAAAAAACGAAGAAATTCAAAGGGTACTAGTGCTTGCTTGCAAAGTTTGATTCATTTATAGGATTTTAAAATTTTCAATTTTCAAAGTTCCCATCCAACCATATCATAGAATTATTACAACACTGTGCGCACATAACAGCGGCTGGTTGCCACGCAACCGTTACTATGGTTTCGTATATTGTTACACTTTCTTTTGCACATACATATCAATTATAATGGATTCTGATTCTGTAATTAGTTCTTTAATATCATTCATAACACTTGTATCACTGAATAAGGCTATAAACTCAACATTTTGGTATATTTTATTTATGTAGGAACGGTATTACATTTTAGATGTTAAAAAATACGGAGCAACTATATTGACAGCTTTTGACGTTTTTTTTTTTTTTTTTTTTTTTTTTTTTTTAACAATGTATTTAGCAAGTAAGAAACGAAAATAAAGATTTATTTATTTATTATTATTTAATTAATTCGATGTCGTCGGTAGTGGCCATCGTAGCTCAGTTGGTCAGAGCAGTCCCCCTGTTAGGAAAAGGCCGTGGGTTCGAGTCCCGCCGATGACATCAGTTTTTGTGATCTATTTATAATTTCTTTCTTAATATTAAAAGTATTCAAGTCGCTTAACTCAAAAAAGACAGCCGACTTGTGGGATATTTCTGTAAAATTGCTTCAGTCCATTATTGTGAATATATCTCCACATCTAGCTGCAATATTTAATAAATGTGTCAATAGTGGAGTGTTTCCTGATCTCATGAAATACAGTAAAGTAATACCTTTATTTAAAACTGGATCAAAAAGCGACCTTGGTAATTTTAGACCAATTTCAATACTACCTGCCATTAGTAAAATTTTTGAAAAAATTATATTGCAGCAATTACAATCACATTTTAATTCAAATATGCTACTACATAATGAGCAGTATGGATTCACAAGAGGTCGTTCTACCATTCACGCAGGGGTAACGCTTCTGAAGCATATTTTCAATGCCTGGGAGAATAAGCAAGATGCCATTGGTATATTTTGCGATCTCTCCAAAGCTTTTGATTGCGTTGAACATAAAACCCTATTACGGAAACTCAATTATTATGGTATCAGAGATTCGGCACTGGACCTAGTTGCCTCATACCTCAGTGATAGAATACAACATGTTGATATCAATGGTAGTCGGTCTTTAGGGGCTTCTGTAGCTATGGGCGTGCCACAAGGGTCAATTCTAGTTCCGTTTCTATTTTTAGTTTACATTAATGATCTACCGTTCTATGTACAGAACTTGTGCGACATTGTTCTATTCACCGATGATACATCACTTATTTTTAAAGTTGATCGCAAGCTGAGGAATTTTGACGAAGTAAATAGTTCACTTCACTAGTTCTGGATTGGTTTACAACCAACAATTTACTTCTGAACGCAAAAAAGACGAAGTGTGTTAGATTTAGTATGCCTAATGTTCAGAACTACGGTACTAATATTATTTTGAACGGTGATACCCTTAACTTGTACAATAAACCGTATTTTTGGGTATTACTCTAGACAGTAAATTACAGTGGAACGCCCAAATATCGGGTCTTGCAGGGAAACTTAGCTCTGCGGCTTTTGCTATTAGTAAAGTCAGACAACTCACGGATGTAGAAACTGCCAGCCTGGTTTATTTTAGCTATTTTTACAGAGTCATGTCGTATAGAATTTTACTGTCGGGCAAGGCAGCTGATATAGAGATCATTTTTATACTCCAAAACCGAGCTATACGTGCGATTTATAAACTGAATGCACGAGTTTCTCTTAGAGAAAGATTTAAAGAAATAGGCATTTTAACAGTTGCATCACAATATATATATATGCGAATATTGTGTTCGTTAAACAGAATTTAAATTTATACAGTATGAACAGTGACATACATGCAATAAATACTAGAAATAAGCATAAATTGTTTGTGACGTGTTATCGTTTACAGAAGGTTCATGACTCCTTTGCAGGATTTGGTGTGCGTCTTTATAACAAAATTCCTCTAAACATTATGAACCTTCCTTTGAATAAATTCAAAGTGGCTGTTAAGACAAACCTAAAAAAGGCATATTATACTATTAAAGATTATCTAAACGATACAGAGAAATGGCAATGAGTTGCTTGCTCATCACTCGAGCTACATAGGGCCTACTTTTGTTTGAAATGTTGTTTTATTGCTGAAACTCACTTATTATTGTTAAATTATTATTATTATTATGATATTGTAAGGTATGGGTACTTTGAGATTATGTGGCACCTTTAACTAGTATTTGACTTTTTTTGTGAATAACAGAGATCCATAATTTTTGAGTTCACTTGGTCCACACATGGTCACGTACTGCCCTTGCCCTCTTTTTATTGTTGTAACAGAGTCTTTGTATTTACTGGCGAATAAAAAGAGTGGCCGTGAGTTTTTCTTGCCAGGTTCTTTCCTCACAGGCTCTACCTATTGCCTTGCGAATCTGGCGCTAAACGTAAATGTAGAAGCATTTTCTTTCTTTGACGTTCATAAGTGTTACTTTGTGACCTACATGAATAAATATATTTTGATTTTGATTTTTTACGAGTAGAATAGAACGTGTTTACAAACAACATATACTAGTATAAGGTATCTAGTGAAATTTTTTAACCGATTTTTTGAATTACTAATTAACCGCTTCCTTTTTTTTCCAAGTCAATTAATAAATCAATGCGAATAACATACCTTTGAACTGGCATTTTTGATCTACTACTGCATTACCGACGTCTGTAACTTTGATGAGACTGGCATCGTAAACTTTCGCTACCAGTGGGCCTGCAGCCAATTTGTCCTCACCAATTAATACCTGAAACCATGAAGAACGTTAAGGATCATTTTACCGATTTTTGGCGAACGAATTGACGCGTTTAAGGCCGCGGCCGCACCTACGCCCATTGCTAAGCGCCTCTAGGTAGCCCTAGGAAGAATTTCAAGTGGCGCCCGGCTTTCCAGTGGCGCTCAACTGATTGAATCTGAAGTAATATAGCTTAAATACTCAATAATACTAAGTACTTACATCAACCAAGTGTGTGCCGACTTCCTCGGGAGTGAACTCAATGCGGTAGACGCCTGGTCTTTCAGCCACATCCAGAACTCGCGCGGTCACAGGTCGTCGTGAAGGAGCTGTCACGGTTACACCAACCTGAAATTATTTAATACAATATCGTAAGTAAATATCTTAAGAACGAATAGCTATATATGTAATTGCAGTTTTTATAGTTATTTTAGTAGGCCAGATATGATAGAACACCGTGTAACTGTAATTAATGTAGTAATTGCTACGAACTGCAAGGAATAGGATAAAAAGTCGTGATACCTACCTAATGAGTAAGTACTGCGGTGTCTAATTACGAGTATTATGCTACTTAAGTACTCGTACTTGTCAAACCGAATGAATGATAATCTTCTTCGTTCATAAAATAACGAGTTACTGTTTATTTATATCTACCAAGACACTACGTAAGTAATAATTATAGGTAATTATGCTGATCGTCAATACCAAAACACTTCATGGTTAATAACTTTGTAGGTACTTAGAAATATTAGAAGACGGTATTCTTTAACCCGCACCTTTTTTTTTTTTTTTTTAATTCCGCGGCCTAAGGCCGCGCCCGCTCTAACGTCCGTTGCCGGGCGTCTCTGGTTACTAGCAGAGGGTATGTCCAGTGGCGCCCGGCGGACTTTGACCACCTCTGTGGTCTCTGCGGGTGTTGGGTCGGGACGAGAATCCCGCGTCGTTGGGGTAGGGTCTTATCCCGCGTCATCAGTGAGTGAATCTGGTTGCGTGCTATGGGGCAAAGGCCCCGCAGCACGCAACCTTTCTAGCCTGCTTCTGTAAGGACGGCGGGTGGCGATCCCGCCGTCCTCAGGCCCCGATCATGGACGTCGATAGTCTTGGGCGTATTCGCGGAGTCTGGGGCGGCCTGGCCGCCGACTACGGAATTCGGCGGGGGGGGTATACTCCCGCTGGAGACCATGGCTTGAAGCATGGTCTCCAGTGAGAGGGTAATCCACGCCCAGACCCACTACGAGGTCCCGGCGCTGACTCGCCCACGCTGAGTACTCCACGAACGTGTGGAGTGCGGTGTCGTCGTCGGAAACCTCGCAGTGTTGACACCGGGGTGTGACCTCACGATGCATGCGAAACAGATAGGTACCTACCGAAGCATCCATGCCCGGCAACGATCTGAGTCGCACGGTACGTGAGGTCACCATGCTGCCTCTGCAGCCAATCGTCCATGATCGGTCTCATCGCCGCGATGGTGGTGGTACCCCACTTGGGTTGCTCAAGTCGCAGCCTCCATGACTCCATGAGATCCTGGCGGAGTTGGGACCGCTGGTCCTCGATTTCTCGAGTCGCAGGCCTGTGGTCCCGCTCCAGCGCCTCCTTGCGCCATTGGAACAATGACGCAAGGAGCTCTCGCTTCCAGGTCCCATGGAGGGGTTTAACCCGCACCTAGAATAGAACGCCATGGATTAAGACACAGGTTAAGATCGATCTTCGGTCGATCTTAACCTAATGAGACGAATAAATTCTACAAAACTAACCTCATTCTTACTGATGGTGGCTGAACCTGGAGAGGTAGTTATTTCGAAGACAGCTGGTACTCTTGCAGGGATCAGCCGAGTGGGCTCCCCTCCGCCACCACCCGCCGGCCCTGCCATTACCTCGACCTTCCACGGGGACCCTAGAAAAATATTAGGTAAATGAAAAATGGTACATACCTAAGTAGGCAATTAAAGACTATTTCTACATGCAACTTTTGGATATTCAGCTCTCCGTTACCAAGTTTTAGGCAAATCCATAAGTAAACAAAACAAACTGCTTATAGGTAGGTAGGCTCTATGATTCGGCCTGAGGATGACAGTTTGAGGTACCCTACCGTCGCTACAGAAGCAGGCCAAGAGGGCGATGTCGGTGACGAGATCTGTGGGGTTTCCACAGCGCAGACTCTCGCTCACCGCAATGCGGGAAACCCGACCCTCAAAAATGCGGGATACCACCCGACCCCACCTTGGCGGAGGCCGCATATGTGGCCCACGTCAGCTGGCGTCCTGGGGTCCTTCTCAAGGTACCCGGTACGCCCGGCAATGGACGTTGGAGATCATTAATAAAAAAGTAGGTAGACACGTACTGCCGATTTAATACCGCGACTCCACCCGCATAATTAGATAAAAGGAAAATATAATTAGTTATTTATGTACAGAACCTACCCAAATTCTAGTAGGTCTCATAAGTAGGCTACAAGCATGTTACAGAAAGTGACATTTCGATCATACATTCACAGAGCAACAAGGCTATTGAAGATCTTGGTAGGTATCTATATAAAAGTGACGTAGAGATGGGTACGAGGTCAGGTCAAGTGCATCCCAAAGCCAGTAGGTAACTGTACCAGTGTGAATAAGTATAACCTACTGGTGGAGTTAAAAGCAATGAATGAAAGTTATGTCTGAAGATCGTAGATAGTAATTTTTTATGTTTATCTAACTAGGTCATAACGAGGTAAATTATTCTTTAATTTAATTATTATTTATTTTTATTTATTTTTTAATTATTATTTACAAAATTTTCATATGCATTTAGTGTAAAGTTTTTAATTTAGAATTACAAACAATTAATAATTTTGAACAAAAAGGAACAGGCTTCAACCGTAAACTGGGATATGTAAAGTTCTCTTCAGTACAAATTAATCAAACCCAAACACAACGTAACTGCTGTAAATCGTTGATGAGTTCCCTCGACTGGCTTTCGGCTCGCTCATCAGATCGACTCCAAACCTTCATTAAATGTTAGTCCTTTATAATACCTACTGAAAAAGATAACAATCGCACTAGTCGCCCTCACAATTTTCGAAAGTTCCCCTCGATTTCTCCGGGATCCGATCAACACATTCTGGTTTCCTTACAATGGGACCACCTTGCAAATATGTCCTTTCCAACAAAAAAAAAGTATTAAAATCGGTACAGAAGCGACGAAGTTATCCGCAAACAAACTTAAAAAAAATATAGGTACGGTCTAATTAAGTACCTCTTTTATTTTAAAGTCGGTTAAATACAGAAACAGGTGTGTACCTATTTATTTTATTAACTATTGAGTACATATATAGACGCACTGGATCCTGCAGACTGTGCAAACAGTTTTGTAGGACAATGAACTAATTATTTGTAAAAACAATAATAAATAAATAATAAAAATAAAACACATTAATTTTATTTATATTCTTATAGATAAAATAATAAGTACCTTACCTACCTACTGAGTTTGACTGATTCGGTGGCGTGGTCGGTAGTGCATCGGCTTACGACTCCGGAGTCTCGGATTCGATTCCCGGGTCGAATTAAATTGTTTCGGAGTTGAGGTGTTTTCTATGTATGTATTTAGAAATATATGTGTGTTTATAACGCTCTACTCGTATCTATAGCATAATAAATAAATGGTATGTGGTAGCAGTGGTGCGACTGCCGTCCCTGAGGTTACGGGTTCGATTTCTCGAATCAAATATTTGTGTGAGACCAACCAGTCTGGCCATCTTTATAACAGTAGTATCACAACCAAGTATATTCCAAGCAAGTGGAGAGAGGTGAGAGCGGTCTTCATCACAAAATCGGGGAAGACATCGTATCAGGAGGCAAAGTCCTTCAGATGCATCAGCCTCTCCTCATTCATTCTGAAGACACCGGAGAAAATCCTAGACAGATTAATAAGAGAACAAATACAGAAAAGTGGATCTCCACTGCACCTAAGCCAACATGCATACATGGAGGGCAAGTCAACTTAGACGGCCCTACATAACCTGGTTATAAGCGTGCAAAGATCAATAAGCAACCAAGAATATGCACTAGGCTGCTTCTTCGATGTTGAGGGCGCATTTGACAAAGCAACCCCCGACTCAATAGAAGACACCCTAAACCGTGAGGGCATTGATAAAGATCTATCAGGATGGGTGAAAAATATGCTTAAACACCGAAAGATACAGACAGAATTAACAGGAACAACACATAGAGTGGTGGCAAAAAGAGGCTTCCCCCAAGGGGGATGCCTATCCCCACTACTGTGGTGCCTGCTAATAGATGAACTAATAAAAAAGATTAACGGGATGCACATATACTCGCAAGTCTACTCTGACGACGGCGTGCTCCTAATCACAGGAAAAGTCCTCAGCGTCATGTGTGAAATCATGAACAGAGGGCTAAAAGAAGCGTTAGTATGGTACAGGAGTAAAGGCCTCGACCTGAACCCCGACAAAACTAAGTTAGTTTTGTTCACCAACAAGAGAAAAATAGAAGGTGCTATACCAGTGAGACTAGATAATCACGACCTAGAAAAAGTTAGGGAGGTGAAATATCTAGGATTAACTCTGGACAGCAAGCTAACTTTCAAGACTCATATCAGCAACACATGTACAAAGGCTAAAATGGCATTGATGCAGTGTAAAAGGACAATAGGAAGAACCTGGGGAATAAAACCAGCAGTAGTGTTATGGATATACAAGGCAATAATTTTGCCAAGAATCCTGCATGGAGCCCTGGTATGATGGCACAAGGCTGCCACAGGAGAAAACAAGCAAGAACTAGACAAAGTCCAAAGGTTAGCGGCCCTCATGACCACGGGCGCGATGAGGTCCACACCAACAGCCGCGCTAGAGATCATGTTAGGGCTGAACGATGGGCGACTGAACAATGGTTCAAACTCAGAAGCATTGGCCTATGGACCGGAAACTTCATGGACAAAGGTCATGCCAGCATACGCAAGAACTACGAAGAAAAATTGTCAATGATCCTTTCCAATAATGACCTTATCAGGAAGGAGAGAACTTTTGACAAGAAATACAGAATACACATAGGGACACTAGATGAATGGCAGATAGATCCCAGTGATACTATCTGCTATACAGATGGTTCAAGAAAGGAATTGACTAAACTATCTGGATCGGGAGTGCATATAAAATGCGATGACGGAACAGAAATAGATAAGTCAATACCTCTAGGAAGATTTGCAAGCGTCTTTCAAGCAGAGATATATGCCATAAAGGAATGCGTGGAAATAGTGGAACACCTTACCACAACGGGTAAGGTGACCATTTACAGCGATAGCCAGGCTGCACTGAAAGCACTTGACAAAGTGGAGACAACATCAGCAATAGTTACGGAATGTAAGAAATCATTGGACAAGCTGGGCAAGGACATCGACCTAACGATTGCCTGGGTCCCCGGACACGAGGGTAACACGGGCAACGAGCGGGCCGACGAACTAGGCAGAGAAGGTGCTGACGAAAACTTGGTGGGACCGGAGCCCCGGCTGCCCATAGCGCACAAAATCACCAAAGGAGTAATCAGCCACAGAACTAAAGTAGAAACCAACCAAAGATGGAGAACCTCGACTGGAATGAGACAGTCGAAAATCTTCATCAAGGGAATGGACAAGAAAAGGACGAGTCATTTCATGAAACTCCCAAGAGGAAACATGAGGCTCGCCATAGAAATGATAACAGGACACTGCCGACTGAACAGACACCTGTGATGTGACAGTGATAGGAGTAAGAACCGACCCCTAATGCCCAGAGTGCATGGACAGCGAAGAATGAAGCTTCCACCTGCTGGCTGAATGCCCCATGTACTCACTAATCAGATGGGGAATCCTGGGGTCGGATAGACTGAACGAAGAAGATATAAGCAATCTGAAGGTGGAACAGATGATAAGATTCATAAAGGGCACAGGAAGGTTCGACGGGGCGCCGTAAGCTGGATCAACCATACTCTCCCCAAGGGGAGAACTGGGGAAATGGACGAAATGGCCTGCAAACATTGCGGGTGGATCGTCCGTCCGGTCACCGGCGTCCCCGTTGGAAATAATAACCAGTCTGGCCAGCGAAGTATATTTAGACTAAATAAATAACTTCCATTTCGGGGGAGGCCTATGCACAGAAGTGGGATGCGATGATGATGAATGATGATAAAAAATTACATAATTCATGTTATTACCTACCTATTATTTGTAAAGAAATAAAATAATGGAGTACATTTTAAAGTAGAAACTACGTAATAATTTTTACAAATTTTAATGATTAATTAAACTATAATATTTTTTCTTTCCTCGAGAACCATACGTATCCATTGCTGAAAAACACATTGCAAAGGTTAAGCAACATCTAGTCAGTCAGTCTAGTCTTAAGATGGGTGACCATTTTTTAAGACACCGAGACCTCTCCGTGCCTCGGAGAGCACGTTAAGCCGTCGGTCCCGGTTGTCATAAGATCATTTATGGCAGTCGTTAGGGGTAGTTGGAGCCCTAAATCAAAAACCCGACCGGTCTAACTACAGAACTTCGATATCGCCCATGGGTTGTGGAGGTCAGATGGCAGTAGCTTCTCGGAAAATATCGAAGCTCAGTCGAATCGCAGTTGGACTGGAAAGCCGACCCCAACTGAGTTGGGAAAGGGCTCGATGAATGATGATGATTATTATTTTACATTGTTACTTAGTAACGCTATTAGGGGATAAGCTTTCCATATGAATTGTTGTAAGTAACTAAATTGATTGTGATAGGATATTTCTACCCATCATTACCCGTCACTAGATAATTAATAACTAATTATAGGTATGTAATCCCTGTAAAGTACATATTAGAAGAACTTTGTTAGTTGCAGTGACGTCACTTCACTCGGTTGTAGACTTGTAGTACTAGGAGTCAGGAGACTTATATAAGTCTTAAAGTTTTCCGGTACAATGCTCAGGGGAGACTACGAAGCCCAAGTAGTATTTGTGTGGAACAAATGTTCGTAACGGGATCACGATCTTTTTTCTGGTTCAAATAAAGGATATATATATACGATTGCAAACGCGGTTTTGAACGTGGTTTTAATAGGAGCGCTTTGCTCGCTACACGGTTTACAACCAACAGTGTTCAATAGAAGATCGTTGGTTTTAAACAGCTGTTTTAAACCGTGTATTATACTCGTATTACAAAGTTAAATTTATATATATCCTACTTAATATTATAAACGCGAAAGTTTGTGAGTATGTATGTATGTATGTATGTATGTACGTATGTATGGATGGATGGATGTTTGTTACTCTTTCACGTAAAAACTACTGAATGGATTTTAATGAAACTTTACAATAATATAGCTTATTCATCAGAATAACAAATAGGCTACAATTTATAAAGATATTGTGTGAATTGTTCTAAATATGACGCGGCGAGACAGGAACGGGAAAAAATCCAAATTACCAAGCGGACAAAGTCGCGGAAATGAACACCTATGTATGTCGGTGATTTGTACACAATATAAATATATTTAATAATAAATAGTGCATGAAAGCATAACTATTAAGTAGTTTGTGTTTATAGTACATTTACTTTACATTAAACAATGTTTTTTATAGTAAGTATAAATAAACCATTAATTTTATTCTATATTATATTTTATTAAGTTTAAGTATGTACTAAACTTACATATTTAATATTATTAAATAAATAATATTAGGTTCATAATAAAATGACATAAGCTTGTTATTTATTGTGTACAAGCTGATCACCGCGGGTCCGCCCGCGTGATATAGTTTTCTTGTTCCCGATTCCCGTGGGAACATATTACCGGGATAAAAAGTATTTCATTACTCAGGGATAATGTAGCTACATACTAGTGAAAGAATTTTCAAAATCAGTTCAGTAGATACAGAGCCTATACAATTCAATCAAACAATTAAATATTTCCTATTGTAGTACAGATATCGGTGCTATTACCTGAAATAGATGACTATTTTATTCTATTCTAAATATTTTTTCACTGGCTATAATATTGTATAATTTCAATTAGAAAAATATAGTTGTTGGTTGTGGTTGCGATTTTAGTTTCCTATTAATACAAAACTTGTAGGTACAACTTCATAGTCTTCAAGATTCTGGTGCAACCTTAAAAGATTTTAACAATAATATAATTGTAATGTTACACGAAGACGTTACGTTACACGTTTTAATTGTCTGACATACCTGTTCCTTATTAGAACATGGCCTCGGCCTCCGTGCCTGTGTAGCCTCACAAATGTGTGCATACGTGGGACGAACAATGGAGATAGATGAATGAATAGGGCCTGTTATTGTAAGGTATTCTTAGAACTTATCGTTATAAACAGGGGCTGGTGAGATCTGAGATATGTTATCGTATAATTTAAATAGCTTAAAGGCCGGATTCGATCAAACTTGAAGATACACAGCGTTAAACTAAACTTTAAAACATATTACTTCATTAAATTTTGAGCCTGTGGTTGCCTTTTAGGTTGCATCTGGCACTGGGCAAAAATCCAGGCCCAAACGCTCATTGGAATACAAAACAACGTTTCCTTGTCCCGCACCGCGAACTAGTTCAGGGTAACTAGTTCTTCTGTGCGGGAAAAATCAAGCATTACCTTGACATTGGCAAATATCATCGAAGAATATCGATGGAGCCACGTTTTTAAAAACAGAAGAATAAGAAAGTGAAATATATAAAAAGTAGACATTGATAATTGACAAACAATATCAATAGGTACCACAGACCTATGAGCAACCCACTCGCTTCGCTCATCAACACACAGTGCATCGTATCAATAGGCATACAAGCTTGAAGCACTAGGTATTACCTCTACGTTCGTGGGTACAGGACATTATAATAGCGAGAATCAAAATGAAGGCTACATACTCGTATCCTGTCTCTACGTAGCATACCTATTATGATCTGCTCTGCTAGTTTGGCATTCGGAGTTCAATACGGATGTGGAACAATGGATGAAAATAAGAACAGCAAAATGTTCATTGTGACTGTACCTATTTTTCTAAATAACAGCTCTCAGCAATTTGGATGTGATTTGTGTTGAGATGTGTATTTATAAAGTAACGTACAGTTCATAGGGCTGGTTAGTGTTTCGTAAACTATGTAAAGAACTGGCACAGCTATTGCACACCTGTTTGCAGCCGGTCTGTTCCGTTATGGCAGCTGTACTAATTCATTACATACTTTTCTAGTTTAGTCATGCGAATAAAGATAGCGGTATGAAGTTAAACCGATGTAATGATCGAGCGTCTGACTGAACGACGTCTATGTACCTATAGGTACCTAGTACTTCTATATACTTACCTAGAATACGTAGAAGTCGTTTTAGCCGGTTAGAACTAGGTACTAACCTAACCTAACCGGCTAAAACTAGGTGCAGCCGCACTTTGGGCGGCTAAAACTAGGTGCAGCCGCACTTCGGGTATTAGCCGTAACATATTTATACATACATCTCTTTCACTTTGTGGTAAGTATATTATTGTTTTTACTCATTTTGCTGAATGCAATTATATTTTACATCTATCTTTTAGGGTTTGAAAGTTTCATCAATAAATTACTATAAAAAACGTCTGCAATTTGAAGTTTATCCATACGGTATAGGTAAATTGAATTGTTCAACAAAAACTGCAAGAACAAAGCATCTGTGGTATAATTAGTAACTAATTGAAACCTGTTTTACAATTATCTCAAGCTAATGGATAACTAAAACTCCGTTAAAACTTAAAACACTGACAAAAATGGTACAAAAAAGTACCAGTTAAAGAAGTGAGATATTAAATTGGACGACTCCTTTTATTTCACGAGAAAAGTGCTGATGAAAATCGTTACAAACACAACTGGTCTGTGAATGAAATTGTTCCGAGATTCAACTGAGATATAACGATGTCCATTATAAAACACATTATTTTCTTTGATTTACCTACAAGTCTTTGTGTTATAAAGTTGCTTGTGGTAACCACTTGAGCGTAACATGTAGCGGCGGACGAGCGTAAATAAATGGTTTTGTATACAATCATAATGAATGAGTTTGTTGCAATTTTAGTGTAAAATAATAGTCTTAATATTATTAAGAGTTTGTTAATGGATTTTATCAATTATTAATTCCTAACGTACTGGTAAATGGTATCTTTATAAATTACTTGAATGTAGGCTCTTTTAGTTTTATCTGCTTTAGTAAAAGGTTGCAAGAGAATCTAACTTGCATTGAAACTGCTTTCATATTTCCCAAACAAAGATCTAAAAGATTAAAATATTCCTAAAATTTAAGCGGAATTTGTTCAAATGTGACAAAAATACGTAAGTCCCTGGAACCTGCAACAGACTCGCTCTCTATTGAGTCCAAATTGATTGGTAAAATGGGGATGAAATGTACTCCTCTGACTCCCTTCGGGGATCAAGACATCATTTTGTGTATGATTCTGTTGAGTCCGTATACTTAGACTTATCGTGAATGTGTAAAAAATACCTAAACATAATTTTGTAATTACTATTTTGGCAAAAGTAGGGTAAAATGGTAACAGGATTGTAGTAGGTATAGAGTCAGTATGTCTATGAGAAACTGCCGGACATGACTCATTATAATATATACTCGTAATATTTGTTGGTTAGTCTGCCTGTCGTATCTACTTTTACTGAGGTGAGATAAACTCTGTAAAGAAGACCAGTTGTTATGTTATGCAAATGATGCATATTTATTTGACCTTTAGTACGGTTTCCGTCGCGTGTAAACTGTGAGCTGGCAACAAGATGGTCGGTAGATATTATACAAAATTCTCTAACATTTATCCAGTTATGTAAGGTTATATAAATAAATGATACGATTGTAACTTGCATACCTTACGTTACTACCTGTAGGTATTTAGTTGAAATTCTTAATTATGGTAAGTATAAACATAAGTTGGTAGGTACTTGATTAGGTATAGATCTAGGTTATTTATTTGTCAATCTTATTACGGTACCTACTACCTATCCTACTTACCAACTGTGCCAATCATACGTTCCGATTTTCTTAAGCAATCGGCAAATAAAATACGTTAAACGACAAAAAATGGGTGCTTAACAAAGACTAGATTTGAGCTAAAGAAATGGAAAGCATGACAAATATTCCATTTATTGGTAGACAGACACCGTAAATGAATACGTATGTTTATACCCTACTTACATACCGAAGTGTGTGTGACATTTGTTTCATTTCAATTAATTACGCCTTCTGTGACATTCCTCTTTAGTTCCGCAAAAACCACTCTTCATTATTTTATCCACAAGTTGCTTGTGAGAAATTCTTTATTATAATAATTATACCTAGTTATATCTACTAATGTGAATGTGAATAAATAGTAGATGTAACCTAAAGACCGACCAGGATCTGCTCCGAAGCAGTGATGTTAATCTCAGATGAAATGCTAAATGGATTATATTATATACACTCATTCATAGAAAAGTACTTGGTCGGAATTGTTTAACTCAATTCAATTAACCTACTTGTAAACCACAAGAGCACTATATCTAAGAAATGTGATGTAGGTACTTAGTTGTGTAAAGTGAAGTGTATGTGCACATATAGGTTGTTGATTTATGCTTTAGAAAACTTGGATGAAGTGTGAGGAAAACATTTACGATCTTAGCTTTCACAACTTCCGTTCAGCGCTGTACTCGTCCCCGTCGTGGTTAGGAACATGAGACTAGGTTATTTATAAAGTAGATAATGTATTGCTATATATATATATATAGCTAAAAAAATTGTGTGCTAAGGTGCATAATTTATTAACATCTCTAAGGTCTGAGTCCTCATCCTCATCTGCGCTGACAGACAGACAAGGCTCAAGCAAATATAAAATCTAGCCTGGCCACCTATTAAGTAGGTGGGAACCTATTGAGTCATGACTGGTGAAATTTCAGCGAAATAAACGCTTAAATAATTTTACAAAATGCATCGCAAGAAGTTGACTGGACTCGAACCAGCGACTGTTCCCTATCCAGGAGAAACGTTCTACTAACTGACCAAGACACAACAAATAAAAGCTTTTCTACTCCATCATGATCTTTTTTTTATATTGTGTTCGCCAAATTGACGCCGCCCGCCTGGTGGTAAGTCGTGACGACGTCTAACGATTGTCTTCCGCGAAGCTAACCCAATACATCTTTCAATGTACTTTTATTATTGAGCTCTCGACGAACGTCTATGCCAAGGATGTCTAGATTGTCGTTCATTGGTAATATTGCATTCTGAAGAGAAGGGTCTCTTATTTTCGTGTTGATGGACAACACGATAATTTTCTGATCTTATAGATAATTATTTGGCCCATTGGTTTGCGATGCGAACCGCATTTCGCATTGCCTCCTAATGTACCTACACCACTTTGGTCAACCCGGACACGACATAATGTTGGCCGGGAGGATACGTAATATTGTGTGTGTGTATTAAACTAGGTAAGTACGTAAAACAATTTCAATTAACGTACCTGTCTTGTCAAGTAATTACCAAGAATAGTTAACAATAATACCACGATTATTACTAACGTTATCAAATAGAAAGTTATCGACTTTACCAAGCACCAAACTATCGGAAATCTTAACGCTTGAAGTAGCTGGTAAAACAGATTACTTCGGTATGATCGTAACTCTATATAGCCAACTGTATTACCACGCTGGTTATATGAAAATTGACAACAGTATGTAATTCACTTTGTAGTATTATATTGTGGCACTGATAATTCGATATAATTTTATATTAATATAGGTATTTAACAATTAGTAATCGATGTCAACATCGATGATTGGGATTACACAACTATAGTACCAAGTACTTATGTAGATGCAATGAACTCGAATACCTACGCCTCACGTTGCAATTCTTGCAAAATACAAGTGTTATTTTCAAGGTCGTCTAAAAAATTCACAGGTAGCAGGCAATACGGATTGTTCCATCCCATTGTTTCGAATCCCCAATGTTAATGTACCTTATGACACAAGGTTAATAATCTCTTTTAATATCTCTACTACAGCCTGTACGACAGTTGAACAAGCCGACCGAGATACCAGGAGATACCAGACATGGTAATGTAACTTTTCTTGGCTTCAGGTAGTTCAGTCTGGTTAAATACAAAGTAAAGATTAAAACCAAGTTACACTTTTTTTTTAAATTTGTCCTCGCTCCTACGTCCATTGCCGAGCGCCTTTGAACCAAGTTACACTGTAGTAGTGACTTATGGTATTTTCCGTAGGGATTTGCTACCAGTAATGTAAGGGGAGATTGAGTCAGTCAGCCTATTAAATAACTTTAACGATGATATTGGAGCGTGTAAACCCCATTACGAGTGTACTGTTGTTGTGTTATATGTATGTAGGACATGTACGCACGCACGCACGCAGGAACGAGTCTATAATTATTGTCATATCGTGGGCACTTTGAGGTATTTACCGTCTGTCTGCTCTGGTAAATAAGAAGACCCAGAAACAGTAATTACTTGAAGGGCCTACTTAATTATTGTGTCTTCCCCTTCCGGGATAAAGTCATAAGTCTTTGTGTGTACATCAGCAGATCAGCAGGTGTACCATTTGAAGGTGAGGATAATTTTGGCACTGCAGATAAGATAGGACCTGTTCCGAATCCGCAATTTTCGTTCATTTTCATTTCCAAAAGAATAAGTGATGTTGTTTCTCAAGACATTCGTATACAAATTGCCAAGATTTTATCAGTTGATTGAATGATGAACACAACACAACTCAAGGTTAATGCTTTTTGTCTGACATAGTCCAATGTCCAATGATACAAATTATAACAGAATGTTATTAAGGTCAACAAGTTAATATAATCGACTGCTTTTACTGGTAAATTATAAAAATCTAGGTAGATACCTAATCTTATTTGGATCTTAAAATATGGGAGAACCTGAATGTTTGAGTGAAAATAGGAAAGCTGATCTGATTAAATAAAAATAATTATTGTAGAACAGACTGGATCTGTTTTCAACTGACAAAACAGGTGCGTTTACTCAATTCGACGTGTTCATTTATCCCCGTAATATTAAATTCGAAAGGGATAAATGAACTCGTGAGCACAAATAAAAAATTAACCCTTGAGTGATAAATATAATATCTTTAGTAAAACTATAGTAGGAGGTCCTAGAGCTTCACAATTTTTTGAAATACAACGTGGCAATGGTACCAGTCTTCTGGGAACATTGCCAGTCGGCAACGAGGCGGAGGAGTTCTTGACGCATGTAACTAGTCTGGCCATAAATACTGTTACATTAAAACTTTTCTTTTTTTTCAACTTTTTAATTGAAAAGAATGTGGACTATCTGACTATTTCGTCTTCTAAATGATGCTCGTGGGCAGGTAAAATTTTGAAAGTAGAACATAATGTTGTATCTCGCATATGGAATCAGTAAGTAGGCGGTGGTAGCGCGCGCGCCTCTGCCCAGTGTGATAAGAGACTAGTAAAGAGACAGACAAGAAATATGAATTTTATTAAAATTCTAAGATTTCCTTAAATTTGCCGTATATCATTACTTCCCAGAATTTGATCCTTAACAGCAACACTATCGTATGGTGTATAATAAAGGATGTGATTTTTTTTCTAAATCAATGGGTTCGATTCCCAGCTAGGAATATAGGTTTTTAAAAAATCTAATGATGAGGTTTTAAGTTTCATCAAAATCGGGTTCGTGACTCCTTTGAGCATTATTCGCTATACCTTATAGTTCCGGATTTGGCCATCCAAGCCCACTTGAAAAATTCACCTGTATAGTATTTTCTTCTACTGTTAATTTTCTTTCTGGTGTCGTCCCTATTGTAAATAAATTCAAACATAATTAAATATATCTCATTTGAAATTGGAAAAGTGCATTACGTCTTAAGTTTCAGAGAAACTCCTGGGACATAAAATAAAATTTGATACTTAATAAGTTTTCAACTTATAATCTTGACATCAAATCAGCTTTCAAACATGATTTCTCAGAGAAGAATAGTATAAAGATTCTCTCACTTCATCATTCTTATAGATAAATGTCTCTACTGAAAGTGATAATGTGGTTAGTAACGACACAAATAGTATAAACACAACTCATTCCGTATATTGCCTATTACATCGTGAATTGTTACTCTGTTACTGACTGAGTACCGACTTTCAATGTACCTAACATACTGACATGCAATATCATGTAAAAAGCAACCATAGTTAAGATTACTTATGACTTGAGTGACAGTGAGTTAAGGTAAACATTATTAAAGGTTTTATGAGTATTTATTAGAGCTAAGCATTTTGAGTTCAATATTTTCTGAGTGACGTCTCAATTAGGTATCTTACTTTTCAACCGACTTCAAAAATGGAGGAGGTTCTCAATGTTTGTAACAAATATAAAAAATCATATCATATTTAACAAACATAATCTCATAATTTCGGAGTGGGTGAACCGATTTTGAAATCTGATCGTTTTGAAATCGAATCGATTTTTTAATTGGAAGCTACTACTTCCCAAGTGGTCCCATATAAATTTGGTCCCATTCTGACATCTATTTGGGCCCATTTCGGTAGTTTGAAGTCGGTTGCTGTGTCAATTTTTGACGTGTATTTTATACCTGCTTGTAGTGTTACCTACTCGTACATAGTGTTAGTTGTGTTAGTTGACGTATGTTTAACATTAGTTGACTTATGTTTTTGTAGTTCCCCTTCGGCATTTAATTCAAGACTGTAGTACACAAAATTATAGTAAAGACAAGCGTTGAAATTAATATTGGCCAGGAAATAATTTAAAAACATAAAAAAACTATGATCATTCCAATCTGCATTAATCATATTCATAAGAATCTTAAATGACTTAAATTATGTGTTTAGAACAAAAATAATTAATTGGTATCTGCATAATTAAAACCAGTTCTAGATAATATGTAGCTACAGCTTTTTTATTCATTAGATCTAACCATAAATAACCGTTAATTCCAAAATTCAATTCAACAATCCCGTTAGTACAGCCAATTTGAAGAAGGTGTGTCACGTGAAGTCCATTTAAAATATATAATGGATGATGATGATAACCACACCTTTTTACCCGTTTCCATCAATTTGGTTGGAAAAGCATTGTAATGTGCGATTTGGTATTGTTTCGTCTCTCCGTCTGGTGACCTCCTTACAGCTTCAGCCTACTTTACATAGCCAACGGTGTCGAGTGCTTTACCTATTAGATGCATTAAACATGCGCACATGCAGTCATGTTCCTGAGAACGACCTAAGCCTCTTTAGTGCTCTAAGTGACAGTCCTGAGGATTGGAATGCTGATAAAAGTGATGCCAATTAGCCTATTACTTTGGAATTTGAACGCAAATTCAAATAACTTTCTGTAGAAGTGAGAAAACTAATTCCGTTTGTTTGAATATGAATCCAATTCCTCACTTTCATTTTTATGTTTATTAAATTTATAATTAGAATATTATTTTGATTTATTGTAATACCTGTACCTATACCTACTATTATTGATTCTATGGTTATAGTCGAATAAGGGAATTTGTGGTAATTGTATTCTCAGTATTTAATATGGTCGTCATAGCTCAGTAGTCAGAGGTCCCCTTGTTAGCGAAAGACCGTAGGTTCGAGTCCTGCCGATGACTTTAGTTTATGTGTATTTATTTATTAGTTCTATCTAAATATTTTAAATAGAAAGTAGGTATTAATTATTTATTGTTTCCGCATAATTAACGCATTTCAAGTAGGTATTCCTAGAAAATATAAAAAAATCATAAATGTCACATTTTTTCTACACTAAGATCAGATACACTTGATACTCTACATTAGTAAGATCAGATACACTTGATACTCTACATTAGTAAGATCAGATACACTTGATACTCTACATTAGTAAGATCAGATACATTTGATACTCTACATTAGTAAGATCAGATGCACTTGATAGTATAACTTTGAAAATTAAATTTGGAATTTGAAATCGATGTTCATGGAACCAATAAAACATGAGATATGTAGACCTGCTAGTACAGTTGGCACGTTAGCACTGCCATTTTCTTTGGCTCCAAAACCAATACCGAGAATCAATATGACTTAGGTATACTAACTGCACCACATTATTTGTGGTAGGTTAGTAGATAAGTAGTAGTAGATAGTAGACAAAACTCTTCACAAACCTTCCTCTTCACCTGGTGAAGAGGAAGGTTTGTGAAGAGTTTTGTCTTGTCATCGAGGAGGATGGTATACGTACGAGGAAAAGTTTTTATTTCTTAAATTTTAGCTTTTTTATTAAATAACAAGGTTGGGAAGAAGAAGGAATTCGCCAATGAAAATAAATTATTAAATAAATAAGAATAATATTATTATTATTTAGTTTTGACCAAATTGGATTGCAGGAAACAGTTATCGTCAACGAAATATCTATCCCGTGTGAGAAGAGTCGCTGTCCGCCATTATAATTAGGTATGTATATTTTGATTTCAATAATTATGATGATATTGAAGTTCAATTACAAATAAAGGATTACTTAAACCGCGGAACCGATATCAAACACAATAATATATTGTATAAACAAGGGGCTCGTGGTCTAGTGGTAACCGACAATGTTAACACATTGCAAAGGTTAAGCAACATCTAGTCAGGCCGGTCTTAGGATGGGTGACCATTTCTTAAGACACTGAGACCCCTCTGTGCCTCGGAAAGCACGTTAAGCCGTCGGTCCCGGTTGTCATACGAACATCTATATGGCAGTCGTTAGGGGTAGTTGGAGCCCTTAATCAAAAATCCGACTGGTCTAACTACAGAACTTCGATATCGCCCATGGTTTGTGGAGGTCAGATGGCAGTCGCTTCACGGAAAATATCGAAGTTCAGCCACATCGCAGTTAGACTGGAAAGGCGAGGTAGGCGACTGAAAAGGCTCGGTGAATGAAACAAATGTTTCAATTCATTCGCGACACTTGTTACTTCGAAAGGTGTTTCATTTTGACACATGGAACAGTAATGCAGGCAAACCTGTTGTCCTCAGACTGTAAGCTTGTCCTGTCGGCCTTCATGCTACCAAAGATAACTTCCTACTTAAGAACGGTGGATGAACCTTTCAAATACCGAAGTCATTCACTATCGCAGTAGTTCAATGTTACGAATATTTATAGGTAGGTACTGCCAGCAATGACTATTATAGTTCGAGTCATTAACGGCCGAATACTTAAACGTCACTCAAATATTCAGATACTCAAAAGTGACGTAACTGTATGAAAAAAAATTGTTTAAGGGTGGACTTGGATTTTGGCGGTGCGTGTGGCTGGTTGCCTTTTAGGTTACCTCTGGCGCTGGGCAATAATCCAGGCCCAAACGCTCAATTGCAATACCCAACAACGTTTCCTTGTCCCGCACCGCGAACTAGTTCAGAGTAACTGAACTGAACTGAAGAAAATCAAGCATTACCTTGACATTGTCGAAATCATCGATGAACATCGATGGAGCTACGTTTTTAAAAGGAGAAGAAGTTTAAGGGTGCATTTAAACAGCACTTAAATATTTGAGTGACGTTTCAGAATTCGGTCGTTAGACTGCTACTTGAAACTATGCGGGTAATTCAACCAGAAACACATTGGAAATTGACTGCCTCGGTGGCTCAGTGGTAGGAGTATGCGACTGCCGTCCCTGAGGTCCCAGGTTCGATTCCGGGTCGATTCGAATTATTTGTGTGATTCACAAATGTTTGTTTCGGAGTTTGGGTATTTTCTATGTATAATATGTAGGTATGTATTTAGAAATATATAAGTATGTTTATCAGTCGTCTAGATCCCATAACACAAGCTTATATTAGCTTAATTTGGGCTAGATGACGTTGTGTGAGAATGTCCAAAACTATTTATTAATTTATTTATTTATTTATTTGCCTCAATATTTAGATTACTTTTGTAATTAGTAATTTATTTAGTAGTAAAAGTTCCTTGAGTAACATACTATGTAGATACCCATCAAGAATCTATTTCCACCCTGTATAGATTATCTTCGGTGCAATATCTCAATATCCAACTTATTATACTTACGACTTACGACCAAACTTACAATGTGTTTCTATATTCTGACGTAAATTATTATCGTTCATGCAATCAGTTACATAATCTAATTCTAGGTACCTAATTATTACACTTGTATTATGCAGTGTGCGTGTAACATTCGTCAAGTTCCAAAAAGCAGTCTCGATTGAGTAAACTACTGTACGTATATTGTTAAAACCTGTTCATTCATTGAGTTCTGAAATGTGTGCATCTACAATGACCCAAAGTTATTTTTATACAGTTAACTCCATAAAAAATTTAAACCGTTATAAATTAAATTGCTTCATTTTAAGATTCCATGTGAGTTTTATGTTTTCAATTGCGTCGATTAGTTGTGGCAAGAATGGGAGTAATCGGTAACCTATATATTACAGATAATTGTTTTATAACCTTTCCAGATTGCAAAGTTATTGTGGTAACAACGGGACTTAATTACAGCTGTACTAAATTACCCTGTAGATCATAAGGTACCCTGGTACCTTATGATCTACTTGTAGTTAAACCATCACCTGGTTTTCATTCCAAGAGGTACCTTTAGGTAGGTACCACTAAACTGCTTTAGGTTTCTAGATGCGTCAAAAAGTGAAAGGTGTCTAAATGGAAAAATTAGCACATTAGTTCGCATTGCAAATAATTTAACACATGAACAGTAACACGCTTTACAAAAAGGTGTATCTTTATAAATTGCATAGTGGTTTGGCTTGTGCAATCTGCCTAATTACGAGTTAAAATAGTTACTTAATACGTTAATTTCTATTTAGAGTTAGTGCAGTTAGACAGCAGTATCTATGTAATAAATATAGTAATACCACAATAAGTACAACCTACAATATAAAAAAGTTATTGTATAATTTCGTTACCTATCGATATAATTATGGCCTTTGATTTTTTAGGTATACTAAATACAAAAGAGCGATTATTAACACCCAGGTTAACACTTAATGAACCTGTGTATTGATAGGTACAAATAAAAAGATAATACACTTCACTGTAAAATATTTTTGTATTTTTTGAGTTCGCTGCGGTGATAATTACACACACAACGGCCTACGCTTCGTACCCACTTTCACTACTAATTCTTAGGTGCAAATTTAGGAAGTACTTATGGTTTTTTCAGTATGGTAGTGTTTAGCAAATTCCTACAGCACTTGGACTCATCATGCCAATACAGATAGTACCGGTTCCGCTAGTAAAAGCATAACATATACTATTTATTAAACGTATGTAGAAGTACATCTCGTATTAACGAGCTAGAACCAATTAAAATTCAATCACGGCATCCATTTAATACCAATCGTGTTATATAGACACTGATTACACATAATATGCTGTATTTATTGCTTATCTAAACGATTTACCTCATAACGAATGTGTGCCGAATAGATCTAGGACCAAGTAACTATTAAATATATTATGAGTTATGACAGTTATTTCATATTAATGTTATTAGTTATTACTGATTCTCCTTAGCGTTTATTGTATGAACCTTCTACTGCACTACTTGTTATATTGTTAGGCAAATGTAAGTTCAAGAACCTTTTTTGAAGCGCTTTTTTCAGGGTAGGCTGTAGTCTTTTGATCATACCGCCTTGTCATTAGTTACATTTTTCCATGCAAAATAGTCCTCAGTTTTTTAATTTCTTCAGTTAATTTTTTTACGCATATAATTTTTGGAGCGCTAAAGAGTATTTATTTATGATTTGACGCGTTACGGCGGCGGGCGATATAGTCGGGTTTAGTAGGAGTCTCAACCTTAAAATACTGAGTAAAATACTCAGTATTTTAAGGTATAACTGTCCAAATAATTATTGTTTTTGTTATTTACGTTTTATTTTATTGTAACTCACCCTTTTTTGTTTATGACCATTCAAAAACCAGAAAGTTGTATTGAATTAATCGAACTTTGGCTGTATACGTTTTTGCCATCGCCTCAAGATGTACTGATTTTTTTTTTTTACTTTTCCGCCCTAGGGCCGAAATGTATCACTTTCAATCCGGATATCAGGTAAACAATGACCCACTTTCAGAGCATGAGAGATGAAAAATATATTTAAAATGGGCTGGGTTTTACTAACTGGGATTAAATGATATTATTTGGCGCCACCTGATCTGTGCTATCCAGGAACCCATTTAAATACACAATCTAAATTGGTCTACCAGTTTAGGAGAAAGACAACAGCGTACAGAAGAATTAAGGTACAGCAATAATAATATTGTAAAAGACCAAGCTTATTGAACGTACCTTTCGAAGTGGTCAAAGATTAGAAACGATTATTTTTACGAGTAGATATGAAATAGAGTTAACTTTAAAAAATAAGTCAATAACGATGTTCGAGTTATGTTAGATACACAGTTACAGTTAAGCTAATAAAAAGTAAAAGCTTGGTTTGACCTTTCTACACTTCACGCTCACTTTTCCACGTGGACGCATCTGCAGTCTATTAATCTATGATAGAATCATGATAGAATGGTGGCCGAAATGTAACACGGTAGTATCAAGTTTAACTCGTTGAATAGTAATGTATATAATTAAGGTTTAATTAGTAGATATGTCTCTTCATCTTAGATCAATCTTCATCAAATCTAAACAACCCGTGGTAGGTGTTCTTGTTAATTTTCATCTCTCATGGTCTGAAAGTGGGTCATTGTTTACCTGATATGCGGGTCGAAAGTGATAGATTTCGGCCCTAGGGCGGAAAAGTAAAAAAAAAATATCGGTACATCTTGAGGCGAAGGCAAATAATTCGTTCTCGTTTTTTAGATAAAATAAAACGTACTCGTAAATAGGACAAACAATAATTATTTGGATAGTAATACCTTAAAATACTGAGTATATACTTTGGCGCGGTAATAAAAAAAGTTAATATATTATTTGAAACTCCGACTAAACCGCTCACCGCAGAGCGCGTCAAATCATTAAAAAAAAATTGCAAAAAAGGCGGGAAGTATAATACTTACTTATGATACTGATCAACCTCTTGTGTAGTTTGTGAATTTCATTCAATAACCATTAAAATTACAAAATGAATACATCAAGCGATTCAGAGATGGATTTAACTCCGGATTCAATAAGAAAACAGGCTCAAACTATAGTCGAAAACCTCCTGCCGCGAAATTCCAAAGAAAGATATTTAAAATTCTATTGTGATTTCAAAAATTGGCAGGCGAAAAAAAAGTGAAATCCTTTACAGAAAGTGTTTTACTGACATACTTCAGCGAATTGGCTCAAAAACTTCAAGCATCCACTCTATGGAGCGAGTACTCGATGCTAAAAACGACTTTGAGTACAAAACACAATATCAACATAAAGGACTACACCAAGTTAACTGCTTTCCTGAAAAGGCAGTCAGAGAATTTCCAAAGCAAGAAGTCGAAAGTTCGAAACGTTCTTGAATCAAGCGCCTGATGAAATTCATTTAGCCAGGAAGGTATGTAAAATTTGTATTCCTATAATACTGTGTCCTGTGATCCTACATTACTGTCATAATATAAAGCAAAGTCACTTCCGGCCGTATGTATGCTTACATCTTTAAAACTACGCAACGGATTTAGATGCGGTTTTCACCAATGAATAAAGTGGTTCTCGTGGAAGGTTTTAGTGTATATAACTTATCAAGCGGGCGAAACCGTAGGCATCCACTAGTAGAATATACTACTTATAGCATAAGATTGTTTTACATAATTCGTTTTCAAGGGTTACCTATCTACCTATCAATAAAGTAAAATAGTAATTGTTTTCACTAATTACGTCATTAGGTATTGTGGCACACATAGGTACATATAACTATTAATAGTCTGAGTTAATGACATAAATATTTCTGTTCCAGATCGCGCTCATCTTGGGCATTAGTGGGGCGTGTAGAACCAACGAACTGACAACACTCACCGTGGATAATGTACAGAAACATGGTGAATTACTTTTGATTAAATTAACGAACACTAAGACAAAAATCGACCGTACATTCGTGGTGCGCGAAGAATTCGCTGAGTTAGTGGGAAAATATCAAGAACTTCGTCCCGATAATATCCAGACAAATCGATTTTTCATCAACTACCAGAAAGGTAGATGTCTTAGGCAGGTGATAGGAAAAAATAAAATCTCAAGTATGCCTAAGGAGATTGCAACCTACCTCAAATTGGAAACTCCGCATCTTTATACGGGACACTGTTTTCGGCGAACTTCAGCAACATTATTAGCCGATGCTGGGGGCCAACATTACAGTGCTGAAAAGGCACGGTGGATGGAAGTCAAGCACGGAAGCCGAGAGTTACATTGAGGACTCGGTCCAAAACCAAACAAAAAATTCAAAAAAGGTGACCGACCCCATCAATTTACGCCCCAGTTCGCCTCAGCCAGGTACATCAAAAGAACATGTCCAACAGCGGGAGGAAGCAGCGCCCACTTCTGTTGAAGTTCGTCAACAGGCTTCTCCGACCTTCACGGATGTACCAGATACTCAAATCTCACAAACTAATATAAATATACCAGGAAAATCCCTTACACTAACAATATCAAACTGTCAAAATTTTACAATAAACTTTAAGTAGGTAGGACATTTCCATAAATACACGTCATTAAATATTTTATAATTTTGTTATTTGACTTTATTTGCTTTCCTCGTATTCGAAATGAAAAGTAGAGTGTTTAACTCGGGTGAAGTCACCAATTTCTGCCTCGAACTATTAGCGCTCTCACTACGTTCGAGCGCCAAAATATCTCGTCAGGAATGGGTGGCTTTCATCCCTTGGTTAACAATATACTATTAACGTTTTATTAAAATTGTATAACTTAAACTATACATCTGTTAGTACTAGTGGTTCTGTGGACCGTAGACTTCGGAAGCTTTGTTTAGAAATTTTATTTTTCAATTTTCATTATTACTCTTTCATTTTTCATCCAATCCAAAAAATATCATTCACATGTTATTCATTGTAAGCAAGGAGTGTGTGTGTAAAGTTTCATGAAAATCGGTTGATAAATACGTCCGCAAACATGATCTGACAGAACCCGTAGATGTAGAGATGTGTACAGACGAAAGAAATTCTCCTCAGTCTGCAAGTTGAAACGGAGACTTTGGTCGCTTCGCTCCCTCAGTCAATTAAGGTTGTAACATTCAAATGGGTCAATATACAAAAGTCTGAAACTATAAGACATACGAAAACCTGTTCTTAGGAACCATGTCATCGAATTTAGTATAAATAAAAACTGCATTCACTTCCAGACTTTCCCACACTGGCCCATTTGAATGTTACACTCTTGATTAATAATTCACTTATATTTATTTTAAAGGTTTCATCAATATAAACATACTTAATTAAAATATCGCTACCAAATACCTACTTTAACAGTTTTTTAGGGTAACGTAGTTCAAATCTCGGAACCCTTATAGTTTCGTCATGTCTGTCCGTCCGTCTGTCCTCGGCTTTCCTACTAAACGATGAGTGCTAGAAACATAAAATTTTCCAACAACTGCTAAAAGAAGGTAAAACAGAGCGTCCCCCCCCCCTTTAAAATCTAAGCGGCTAGCTCAAAATATCTGTAAGTATTTATAATTAAACTATAATGGATTAGACAACTTTCTTTGTTCAGGAGTCATAGATGCTAAATATGGGTGACTACGGAACCCTATTCTATACGTGGCCCAATACGCACCTGGTCGATTTTTTTTACTTAATAAAGACAAAGACGACACAAACACTAGCAATAAAACAATAATACAGGAAACTTTGGTGCGCAGAAAGGTTTATTTACTTGAAGGTGTAACCCAATAACCAATGCGCTGTGGACGCAAACCGACACCCGAGAGAAACAACGACAGAACGCGTCTTGAGGATGTTCCAATTTGTGCAAAACCAACATACTGTATTAAGTTTCAACCATGACGTAGGCACATATACCTACTATCAGGCAAGTTATAGTTCATCAGGTACCATGTTAAGCTAACACCCACGACCAATACAAATAACTGATCACCCCAGCTCCACCCACGTCTTGTAATTGTTTCATTCCCGATTCCCGTGTGAAGAAATTACCGGGATTTAAAGTACCCTACGTTATCCAGGGATAAAGTAACTACGTATCAATTAAAGGCTTGCCCGGCAATAGGCTTGCCTCCTATTACGTGGGACTAAAAACACTGGCAAATTGTGGGTGTGTAATGCACCTCTGCCTACCCCTTCGGGGATGTAGGCGTGATATGTGTGTGTGTGTATAAGTTAAAGTATTTTCAAAATCGGTTCAGTAGATACGGAGCCTATTCCATTCAACAATTAAATATTTTCTCTTTATAATATTAGTACAGATACTTAACTATAGCAAAAAAGAATCATATTATAAATAAAATACTTTAATTAAATAAATAAATAAATATGTTAGGAAAATTCACACAACGCCATCTAGTCTCAAAGTAAGCAAACCTTGTGATATGAGTACTAGATAACTGTTATAAATACTTATATACATTTTTTTTGTAAATACATACATATTATACACAGGAAACACCCAGACTTCATCAATTTACTTTATCCTATTCTATCTTTCCAGGACGGGCGGCGTACTGTGGGGTTTCCACTTTCCACCCTCTCTAACCGTGAAATAATAGACCCCAACCGTCCCTTGAGAGGCCCGCAAAGGTGGTCAAAGTCCGCCGACGACCTGGGGTAATGCTTCTTACGGCGAACCCGAGGCGTCCGGCAATGGACATTAAAAAGGCCAACCAAAAAAATCAATCTACGAGCATCTATTTAATGGCTTGTTTGCTACGTATAGTTACGCCGATTTAAGCAAAATGCGATACACTCGCAGTCTTGAAAACGACTTTAAGTAACATACGACTCTAATGTCAATCATATAGGATTTATATTACCTGCTTTTGTGGGAGTTGGAAATAAGTTTTCCCACAACACAGGTGAAGCCTCAAGCGTCGCAGAGTAATAAGAAATGAAACTGTCACTACATACTCAAAAGGTGTTTCTTTGGTCTTGTAATTGCCTACTGTCTCACGCATATCTAATTGCTTAGCGAAAAGGTCGCACGGGTATTTAAGAATATGAAGTTACCTTCTACTTACCTACATTTATTATAAATGCTTATTCTTTTCAAAATTGACTGAATTCAGGTTTCTCAATCAACTACTTTCACTCACATCATATTTTTGAATACCTAATTCTAATTCGAGTTAAAAGTCCGAGAATCCCGGGACTTTAATTGGCTGTGCCATTGCGAATGGCACGAAAGATCCTTTGCCTTTCATCGCAAGGCAACGGGTTTCAAATTTAGTTTCAAAATTATAATATAGCTGCTTATTTTATTACATTAATTCGGCATTACGTGAGACTAGAAATACTGGCAAGTTGTCGGTATGTAATGCGCCTCACCTACCCCTTCGGGGACAGAGGCATGATATGTGTGTGTGTGTGTGTGTGTAATTCTGATTAACAATGAGCCGGTAGGTATAATAAACTAAGCTAAACCACTGCAAAAACTAATTTGGGTCCTACATATACATAGGTATTAAAGATTAAAAGAAGAACAGTTTCTAAAGCCATTTCATGTAATTAATCACCAGACATTATTAAAATAACTTTTTCTGCAGACCGTGATACTGATTATATGTTATTACGTATTCTTCTGTAATACGTATTAGCATATTACGTTATATCGTAAAATTAAGTAATGCCTGATATAATTTAACGCGCGTTAAAGCACACATACCTACGTACAATAATTATTGTAATCATGACGTTTTACTGCGGAATACTAAATAATGACAATTTGCATTTAAAAACAGAATAAACACATCGTGTTAATCTTAATTACTTGTGAAGTTTCCACTGTAAATACTCGTAATTGTTGGTTTTTAATTACGAAAATATCTATATGAAGATTACAGAGTTGCTCGTATATATGTAAGTACTAGCGGACACCCGCGGCTTCGTCGGCTTGAAATATTATATGCACAAAAACCTTTCTCGAGAACCACTATAAATAATAAATGGATAAGACCATTGGTGAAAACCGCTACAAAATATATATCGTATAGTTTTAAAGATCCAAACATACTTACATAGCGAACGGAAGCGACTATGACTTTTTATACTATGTTATGAACTTATGATTCTGAAAGACAACGAACACTCGTATCGTACTATCATGCAACTTTGTCACACTACCTAATAAAGACTAAGAATTGCTATGGCCTACGAAAAAGTTGCAAATTAAATCGATTATTTTGGACTACCATAGATTATTTTGGACACGATTATTTTGGACTTTACATTATCTGTCAATCGTTATAATTCAGTTATTCTCACTATAAAAATTTATACTAAACACAAATCTATCTAAGGATAAGATTTTGACTTTTATAAGTTTAGTATTATCGCTTATAATTATTTCGTAAGTAATATAGTAACCCAAACCCTGTGGTTTAATTCTGGATAATTTTAATATGGTATATAATTATACTTAATTGTTTTAGTATTTTAGTTTTGAGTCAAGTAAAACACCTTTGATTATGCTGTAAAGTGAAACTGGTCGGTGAAAATAAATCAAATAAAGTTGTGGAATAGTGTAAACAAGTGTGGAAAGTATAAACTACATGTTTTAGATAACTAATAAAGAAATTGTCATTACAATCAATCCCGAACATGCCAAGAAAGACAATTCAGCGAATTACAGGCTGTCATTTGGAATTCAAAATACCAAGTATTAAAGGCATTTTACGGTTGTCGCAATTTGCAGAGAACGTACGTCATAGGAAAAAATACAAAGCCGGTGATTACTTTTGTGACAGTGTACCTTCTACAAAGTTAGATTTTCCGTAGCTTTGAAGTGAGAACAACATAGCAAATAGCAGAAGGCAAATTTTGGAACACAAAACGACAAGTCACAGTGAGAAACCAAATCTGTACGTGATTTGTTCCGGATTTATTCTGTCTACCTGCGTCATGTTGTATTTTCACGTGAGAATTGATTCTCGTTTTATTTAATAACTTTCAATATCCTGTTATCGCACGATATTATATAATAAACAAGATATAATTAGGTACAAATAAAAAAAACTTGGACAACAATATTATGTCATTTCAAAAACTGAGACGAAAATAATTACACTTTGTATGTCAATTTTTATAAAACCTTTTTAGAAGGCGTACAAGCCATCACATATATTCTTGACAATAATTACATAAGTCATAGTTGAATGAACGCTAAGTACTTAAGTGTAGAAATGTTAGCGTTAGTTTTGCAGTTGTAGTATCTGTCTAGACTTTAGGTACCACTTCCAATTTCAATTGCTACGAAACATCATTAATCAACACAAATTGCTCCAAATAAAAACACTCATACAAAAAAAATAAACACAAATACCGAATCTTTTTTTAAGTAGGTTAGAAGTTAAGAGATTACGCTTTAAAAGATACCCGTCCAGCGAGCAATAATGATATTAAATCTTGTCTCTTGACACCCATAGCTAGCACGTAGAAAAGTTTACCACTTTTTTATTTAGATATTATGTATGGCCCCGTCCACATTACTTTACTTAAATACCCATGAGGCCCAAACATCCCTAGAGAGACTGTCCTCAGTAATACTACTAGGCCGGATTGTTGAAGATTATACAAAAAAAGTTACCCAGACATTTTTGGCTACCTCAAATCGCAAAAATATTTGTTAAATAATGTAATAAATGTTAGGTATACATACTGCAGAGGTATGTACCGGTTATCAACGTTTGCGGTTCCAAGTTCTGAACACGGTTGCATAAGAAGAAAGCGATAGTATAAAATATGTGTGATAATATGTTTGATTATTTAACTTATGTGAGTAAATAAGAATTACGATGAACTGGTGCTTTCACTCCCTGGCCGATACTAACCAAATATTAGTAGAATTTTTAACATTGGATGATGGTTTCGTAAGAGCGTTTATCGCAGTCCTAGTTACCAACACATCGCTATTAGCTATAAATTTATTAAAATTTCAATGGAATTTATTAATATATATATTTAAACTATTATATTATGTAGAACATCACGCAATCTTGGGTATAATAATTGGTAAACTCTAAGTTTGTAGTCAACTAATCACTAAAATATTATTAGAACCTTGAAGATAATGTAGGTTAAGATTGAAATGCAACGCCATCCCATAGAAAACTTTCTTCAAGTTTCATGGTAGGTAGTAAATGTGTGAATGACCTCTGACTCATTAACACAAAAAGCCGCTTATTTGCTTCAGTGCATGACGACCTTGTTTGCTCTGTTAACACTTAAAAATAGAAATCTCCAGATCAATTTTATTTGCATGTATAATCGATTGCATCTTAAGCGTAATAGTAATAGGTAGGTACCAATTGATCGAAATAGTATTACGCAAATCTAACCATGTTAATTTCAGACATAAACATTTAATTTGTTTATTCACTTCCATAATCATAATAATATAATAGTTCATACATAATAAAACAAAGATGCTTCCTGCTGTCTGCTTAGATCTTTAAAACTACGCAACGCAGTTTAATGCAGTTTTCCTCAAAGGATAGAGTAGTTGTCGAGGTATGTTTTAGTACCTAGTTATATAATTTGTCAAGCAGGCGAAGCCACAGGCGTCCGCTAGTATACATATATGATGATAGTATGTGTATAGTTTACATGATGATTATAATTAAGAATTGTGGGTAGTTATCACATCATAACATTAACTAGTCACGCTACATCGGTTCGGCAGTGATGAATAAAAACCTTACATCCGTTATCTGCCGTATGCAAATAGGTGTGCAAATAGGTTTCCAAACGAAATTAACCACTAACCTATATCGTTTTAAAGTGTGTTTTAGTTTAAGTTACGCATGGGCTTAGCAAGGGGTGTGCGTGAGAAATGGCCCTTACAAAAGAGTTCAACGCACGTCGATTCGCATTGTACGTACCTATTCATTGGAACGAAACCTTACCAACATGGAGAATGAATGGACACTCAATATATTAAACTTATAACTATCTGATGTGACCTTTAAATAACTAAAAGCTTCTAACACCTGTTGAGCAGATATCGGTTTGGTATTACAAATTTCATAAATTTAAATATTGATACTTAGTGATATTCTTATTAGAATCTTGAATATGCATATTATATTATGATACGAGTGACTAAGAGAACATACAATTAAAACGAGACAGCATTATGGTATTCTATATAAGGGCAAGCTATATAAAAATGCCAATTATGTGAATAAGGTTGTGTAAGTAGAAGGTATATATTATGACGTGTCGCGCCCACAATACAATACAGATGAATATGTTATAAATATGACAACTTACTTTAAAGGTGGCTTGACCTCCGAACCCTCCGGAGACAAATTCACTTCACCCAACGACACCGATCTAGGACACTGCACTGACCAGAGGAAAAGAAATCACAACAATAACACTTTCATAGAACCTTCACTTACACCAGGAAGTTTATAATGAATATATAAAGCTCAACTGTTCTTGTAACAATACGCAAAGATCAGAGAGACACAGTGTTACTATTCTTCAGTGTACTAGCAACTTAATTAAATACGCGGCGATAATGCATTTTGATTGTTCGGAGGCATTGCCTCGTTCGGAAGCGAGCGCGACTCAAATGTCAGACTTGAGACACTGGCGGTGTGCAAGCGCAGAGTCACCCGCGCCCAGGTGCGTGACGTCACCGTGGTATTCAAAATGGCGGCATGGAATTCGAGAGCCTACATATAGCGATAGCAATGGCAACCAGTTTGTCACGTTGCGCGTAGGTTTACGAATATTGAATATCATGTTCGATATTGTCCTTGGTCTATACCTATCACTCATTTTATGCTCTTGAAAAGATTTAAATGATAAGGTTTTAGGAATGTCGATGTATTATGTAAGCAGGTAAGTTATCAAGAAATGAATGTGAGTACTTTATAAATTAGAAATAATACATTGTTGCTTGGTTTTCTTAGATCGATAAGGGTATGTATAGGACATTTAAATTTTGTTATATCGAAATCGAACAACAACAATATCTACCTATCCGTCAAAAAAGGTTTACAATGTTCAAAATTAACGCAAGCCGCACCGCAGTAACCACCTAGGAACATAAATAATATTTCCGTGTTCATTAGTTATGATAAAAAGTACTTAATAAAAGAAAAAATAAGTACTTATTTTAAAAATGAAAAATTTTCAAAGCTACGATGTACATTTTCTCATAAGGGGGATGATACATTTATCACAAAACTTTATCCACAAACGTCAGCACTTACGAGAGTGAGTAATTTGTATGGATATCACAAAATATGGTCACGACGACGACGTGCTGACAGCTGTGAAAATGTGCATGTGAAATAAATGTACCTTACAAAAGCGTCAGATACTCTAAACTTGCTAAGCTTACTTCTCTCTCATCTGTTTATCAAATTCGTAAAAGTTTAAGGAAAGTTTAAAAGGTTTTTTTAAGGCGGTACGAAGTTTGTCGGACCGCTAGTTTTATACTAAAAACTGTAGAAATAGAGCGTATATAGGTATGTACTTACACTTACTAGGTCATCATCATCCCAACGCAGTTTGAGGCTTTCCAGTCTAACTGCGATTCGGCTGAACTTCGATATTTTGCGTGGAACGACTGCCAAGTGCCATCTGACGTCCACAACCCATGGGCGATATCGACGTTCTGTAGTTAGACCGGTCGGATTTTTGATTTAGGGCTCCAAATACCTAACGAATGTCATAGATGTTTGTATGACAACTGGGACCGACGGCTCAACGACTCAATGTCTTAAGAAATGATCACCAATGCTAAGACCGGCCTAAGTCAATGTTGCTTAACCTTTGCAATGTGTTAACATTGTCGTTTACCTCTAGACCACGCGCCTCTCACGTTACATTTATTAGGTAGATAAATTTATTAAAAAACGATTTAAAAAAATGGATCTATCTGCAGGTAGGTACTTATGTCTGTACAACTGCAACTCTATTCTCAGAAGCTATACAAGCTGTCTAAAAATAATGAAACAAAACTAAAAAAAATATAAGCTTTGACGTATTTTCATTTGCTTTTAGCAAGTAGACTAAGCGCGACTTTAATAAATTGACCATAGGAAATGTAATATTAACAGTGCACAACATTTAACAGTTACATATTTGAGTTTCGGGTTGAAACACTGGGGTCATGGGGTCCGAGCGCGCGCCGCCTTTATAGAGACATTGCTAAACGCTTAATCGATGCTTCTCAGGACCAGAAGGCTGGCTATTTTCTGGGCCAAAAAATAAGTATCGCCATCCAACGTGGCAACACAGCCAGCATCCTGGGAACCTTCTCAGTCAGCAATGACGCGGAGGATTTTTTAAACGACGTTTTTATAGTATAAATATTTTTTGTACATAATTATGTAAATTGTTATTTTTATTGTAAATAAATATGTTCACAACACAGCTTCTAGTCTCGCAGCATGTATTGTACCTATTATTATTGATATTCATTTTTAAAAGGTAGGTAGTACAACCGCTATTATATTACTTAATGTGTACAGATAGGTATAACTTATACCTAACCTAATTATCATTGTGTGTAACAAAAAGAAGCAATTATTTTATTATAATATAATAATATTAACGAAATCTAGGTCACTGATTATCAGAACGGCAAAGTTCTTGTATTCTATATGAAGGAATTGCGAAAAGATGTTTGATAAAAGCAACCAATATTGCGTTCATTTGTAAACAAATTATGCACCAAAGAGACAGGAACTATAATATCTTCAATAGGCAGGGTATAGGGTATAGGGTTACTGGTAATTCGGTGTCTTCCAGGCAAGAGAGTTTTTAAGGGAGGGTAAATGCAGTAAATTTAACTCCGAAAGTTAACGGTTGTCGAGACATCGCGTAATAAGGGCAAGCCATCACCGGGCATACATATAATAGGTCCAATTGGCCGAATGAATTTATTTATAATATTTTATAATTACTATTGAAAATTGAGTTTTTTTTGTTTTTTTAAAGTCCGCGGCTGCTCTAACGTTCGTAGCCGGGCGTCTCTGGTTACTAGCAGAACGTATTACCGTATACCGATGCCTGCGTCACCTTGGGGACCAAACTTCGGAAATGTGTTCCGAAGTTCCATCGGCTATCAAGTACATTGAAACTTGTGTGTGATGAAATGTTGATGAAAGGCAACAAAATCTTACGTGCCAGCCGCTATGGCACAGCCAATTAAAGTCCTGGGCGTCTCGGACTCGGTACTGTTTTAAAAATATTACATAGGTAATCTTAAGGCACGGGCAAACTCGTCCGTCACATACGACATAATATACCACGCATTATGACATCTGAACCGAATCTGGCTTATACAATTTGAATGATAACAAACACACTGGGTCATTCACCACGCTTTCTAACGCGTTTACCACACCAGGTTCGCGTGTTCCCATATGTCTTAGCGCGTAAGATACTCACAGACACCACCCATCAAATAACGTATACGTCAGACGTCGTAAGACGTGGTAAGACGTCGCAAGACGTGGTATATGTAGGACCAGTCTGTCGCTGTCTCCCACGTCGCATGGCATACGTCGTATGTTAAGGACCAGTGTATTTTTATAAAGTTAATACTTTCAGCTATTATTTGAGTAGATTTCCAAAAGGAGGTTCGTTGTTTTTTTTTACAATTCCAAGATCAAGGTCAAGGTAAAGACCAAGGTCCAATTTCCGTAGTTTGAACTCAGTTGCTGTGTCAATTTTTGACGTGTATGTTTATGTATAACGTTAACGTAACGGCTCTGCTTCTTCTACCAACCAGGTATGCAGCTGCTGATAACTGAATTAAATAAAATCCAACAACGATACGATGGATTACGAAGGCCTTTTAAGCAATAACCTACCCCAGGTTTATTGAATATCTAAATAAAAGCGTCTGTGAATAAATTTTTACTTTATAATGTAAAGTACATAGGTACTTGTTTATTATCTCTAATATAATTACCTAGGTATTACAGTCATAATAAGTAAGCAATTAGAAACGTTGAAAGTATGCACATATTGACACTTTCCTGAGCACAATGTCAAGTACGCTTGAGTTGATATTTCAACTGTTGTTAAAGGCGGAGGAAAGAAAGAATCTTGTTGTGACTCTAAGGCATGTAATAGCATCAAATTACACGCACCATGGATGTACACCATACTTTCTATCTCATGCTTGAAATACTGTTTTCTTCAGGTTTAGGTACCTACTCACTTTGTACCTCTTGTTCATTCTAGAAAGTATATAACAGGCAATAACAGATTACAAATATTCTTATTGTGTATTCTTTAAGTTCCATTCTATTAAAAATAAAAACTACCATCGTCGAAAAAAGTTTAGACTACGTAAATTTTAATTGTGAAGCAGGCGAACCCGCGGACATCTGCTAGTTTAATATCCTATTTCAGCAAAACATAGGTAAATGAACTATGTTCTTAGAAGGTACGAGTTTTAAAAGAACGAACGGAATGTTATTCGAATACCATCATATTGAAAACTTAGAAAAGTACAACGTTTACATATTGAAGTGCTTTTAGTTTTGAAAACACAAGTAAAAACATGGTTGAAATTGCCTGGTTGCAAAGTTGCACACACTACCATCGACTTAATAGTACATTAGTGGACATAAAACTCGGTAGACACGTACTAACCCAGTGAAATCCAGATAGGTTCTAACTAAAGTACCCAGAAAAACGCTAAAAATAATGTGTATGTGCAAATGGTTGTTTCACGTTACGCTTAGCGCTATTGTTGCAATTTTGATCCGTCTCACAATGTAGTGTTCATGTGATGTGCGCTCGCTCCTTTGTTCTCATATTCTCGTTATCACGTACAATTTATACAGTCGGTTCACGGATAACCCGCCTTCTAGAAATAAATTCTTCTTGCAAAGTTGTGTATTTTTGAGTATTTAATATGCTACCTTTTATTTGAGAACAGTTATTGAAGTCACTTCATTAATTCTTAATTGTAGTACCTATACCTACCTACTCCGTTAGGATCAATGGTGTGATTAGGTACTAGGTATAGGAAATATGAGTATACAGGGTGTTACGTAAGGGTTATATCGACCCGAAGACACCCTCATAAGCTTATCGCCCAGAACGCCTTTTGATATGTTTCGACCGCGAACCAAGAAAAAGAAAGTTCATCATAAAAAAAGTTATATGCGTTATTTCAAATCAAAACAAACGTGTCCCAACACTAGTGCTTGACGTACTTACTAAAAGACAATGGTGAGTGGCGCGGGAGGCGGTGTCGCTCACGACCTTGATGCGAAACAGAGACAAAATATTCCAACCAGAGAGAGAGAGAAGATTTTTCACAGGCGCGCTTTATCGGCGCGGGAGGCGGCATCGATCACGCCCTTGATGCGAAACAGAGACAAAATGTTCCTACCAGGACAGAGAGAGAAGGTTGTTCACAGGCGCGCTTTATTTTGTACTACTTATTTTATGTCAATGACCGAATCAGCTGATTTTAGCTAGTATTGTTCAAACAAGAGTGTTTTATTCGGTAATAATGTTTTTTTTTCTGAATGACTTTCTTTTTCGTGTTTGGCGGTTGACACATATCGAAACGGGTTCTGGTCGACCAGCTGATGGGGCTGTCTTCGGGTTGATATAACCCTTACGAAACACCCTGTATAGAAGATAATTAAAAATTATGTCTGATGCTGAAAAGATTTAATGTGCATTGTATTCGTACCTACACAATCATAAATGGTAAGAGATTTGTCACAAATACCTAAAAATATCATAGTTACACTCGTATTAAAACGATCCAAGATACACCCCTACAAAAAGCCAAGTATAGGAAAACACAAATATTGTTCTGTACAAGATATTGTTGCTCGTCCCACGGCGAGTAGCGGGGATTTACCTATAAACCTGTGCGGTGCACAAGATTTTCCTCGACAGAAAATGTGGTGCAGGACTTCCAGTGAATTGCACCTTAAAGCACCTACGTTGTGCATAAGGACATTGAAGAGGGTGAAGAATAATAAGAAAAACGTAAAAAAAAATCTGAAATGACTTACCTGGTACATGTTCATCGTTGAAAGTAACTCTGACTGTGTGTGGTTGTGATAGTCGCGGTGTGAATGCTGCTGCATATCGGTGTCCACCGAGAGGACGTACTGAGCTAGCTACTAAAGCGCCATTACCACCCGAAACCTCAATTTCCAGATGACCAGGACCAGCTGTACCACCATCAACTATACAAAAACAAAAGAAACTGGCGATTAGAATAGAGTAGCTACAAACCTAGCAGTACAAGTAAATTTATATAATATTTTGAAATAAAAAAAAAATATTTAGGTCATTTCACACAACGCCATCTAGTCTCAAACTAAGCAGAGCTTGTGATATGAGTACTAGATGAACTGATATAAATACTTATATAATTTTTTTTTGTAAATACATAGGTATATAAACGTGTATGGTATGTAAACATATATGAAATACCCAGACTTCGGTACAAACGTATGTGTCATCACACAAAGTTTGTCCCGACCGGGAATCGAACCCGAGACTCCGGTGTCGAAAGCGGATGCACTACCGACCACGCCACCGAGGCAGTCAAATAAATATTATTTGAGAACATAAATTATTACAGTTAGTGAGCATAACACTAACCGTTCTCAGTGAATTGTTCGAAGATGTTTAAAAAGCGAAGAATAATTCACTTCTTGCACCAATAAGATAATCCGGGCGCCCTGTGTGTGTTTCATGTTCTGTCATGGATAAGTAAAATCTTTTCCAAACAAGCCCCCACAAGTTCTACATTATCTTACTTTGTGTCATCTTCAAGTTAATCCCAATTATATCAACTAAAACTTTAGTAACACGCCTATATTCATCATAAAAGGTAATTAAACTTACCTATGAATTGAACTGGTTGTCCTACGACGCCTTTATGAGTTGGTTTTACTATTATTCCTTTAGCACCTCTGTTCTTATCCCTTTGAATTGGTCTGCAAACAAATAATGGTGTTACAATATACAGAGTAGTAAAAGTGCCTGCAAAGTTTCTGTGAACCGTTAAATATCTAATTGGACAAAAAGTTGCACACTGCAAGACTGTCATGAAACTTACAGTAAAACACATAGCGAATTGCTTTGTTGTAATTAAAAAGCTCATTTCGCTGAATGAAATTGGATTCATTTTGTACTTTATATTGCTCTGTATTTCTTGTGAAGTATTATGATTTTATGGAAACAGTTGCTTTTATTAAACTCTATAGGTACAGACAGATGAAACTACTGTGATTTCCATTTTGCTTTTAGAGCTTTCTAGGAGTATTTATTTAATGTTGTGTGTATGTGTCTTTACAAGTAGTATTAAATATGAAGTTGAACGTGGTACCTGAAACGTCCGTGTGCGGCGTCCGTTTCAGAGTGGGCCCCCCCAGCTGGGTCGCGGGGGGGCCTATTGGATAAAAAAGACTGCTGTTCTTGTTTCTCCTCCACGCTACTGTACGAAGAGTCTCGTACCACATACGTGCTCTCTTTTATTTCGCGCTTGCTTATTTCTTGCTGCAACAAATAAATAAAAAATATCTTACATTATATTGTAGACTAGCGGACGCCCGCGGCTTCACCCGCTTGATAAATTATACACACAAAAACCTTACTCGAGAATCACTCTATCTATTGGTGAAAACCGCATCAAAATCCGTTGCGTACTTTTAAAGATCTAAGCATACATACAGACGGAGTGACTTTGTTTTAAACCAACTTAAAAAAAAGAGGCTTCTCAATTCGACCGTATATTTTTTTTATTTATGTTTGTTCGCGGATAACTTCGCAGTTTATGAACCACCTTTAATACTTTTCTTTTGTTGGAAAGGAGATATTTGCAAGAGAGTCCCATTACATGGAAACCAGGATCTGATTATCGTACCCCGAAAAAATCGAGGGGAACCCTAAAAAATTGTTAGGGCGACTAGTGCGTTTGTAAACTTTTTCATTAGGTATTATAAAGGACATTTGATGAAGGTTTGGAGTCGATCTGATGGGCGAGCCGAAACCCAGTCGAGGGAACTCATCAACGATTTACAGCAGTTATGTTGTGTTTGGGTTTGATTAATTTGTATTGAAGAGAACTTAACATATCCCAACTTTTTAGTTTACGGTTGAAGTCATCTCGAGAAATCGAAATCGAGGACCAGCGGTCCCAACTCCGCCAGGATCTTATGGAGACATGGAGGGTGCGACTTGAGCAACCAAAGAGGGGAACTACCGTCGTCGCAGCGGTGAGACCGATCATGGACGAGTGGCTGCAAAGGCGGCATGGTGACCTCACGTAACGTGCGACGCAGATCGTTATCGGGCATAGATGCTTCGGTAGTTATCTGTTTCGCATCCATCGTGAGGTCACATCCCGGTGTCAACACTGCGAGGTTTCCGGCGACGACACTGCACTCCACACGTTGGTGGAGTGCTCAGCGTGGGCGAGTCAACGCCGGGACCTCGTAGTAGGTCTGGGTGTGGATACCCTCTCGCTGGAAGCCATGCTTCAAGCCATGGTCTCCAGCACGAGTAGGTGGAACGCAGCCGTATCCTTCTGCGAGTCATGCTCGCGAAGGAGGCAGCCAGCCGGGAGGGATAGGGAGCGTACCCTCCCCACTGAGTTCCGCAGTCAAACGGCCAGGGCGCCGCACACTCATTTACGCCCAGGCCTGAGGACGGTGGGATAGTCACCCGCCGTCCTTACAGAAGCAGGCTAGAAGGGTCGCGTGCTGCGGGTCCCCAACCCCACAACACGCGACCAGATTCACTCACCGACGCGGGATAAAACCCAACCCCAACGACGCGGGATTCTCATCCCGACCAAACCCCCGAAGTGGCCAAAGTCCGCCGGGCGTCCACTGGAATACTATACCTTCGGGTGTCACCAGAGACCCCGCAGCAATGGACATGGGAGCGGCCGCGGTCTCGGAATTTAAAAAAAAAAACGGTTTACGGCGGTATTTTTTTGTTTAAATTATATATGATATCTTCAGCAATACTTACACACACATAAAACCACCTATGTCTCCGAGAGAGAGTGCAAAGGGGTTCATTACACATCTACAATTTGCGAGTATTTCTGTTGAGTGTCATGAGGATAATATTGTTTTGAAAATTTTAAAGTGATCGGTACGGCGCGCGGTGGTATAACTACCAAGTTAGGCTTTTTTGGCTACGAGTTGATTCTTAATCACACGCAATGACCCTCAGTCCCATCATTCGGATGGCTTTTACATAGTACCCTGAATAAAAATATATCTACAACTAAGGTACCTACTGTGTCTACATAGTATCTACTTCAAACAATCATTAAACCTAATAGGCTCTTCTAATATATACCATGATTCGAGTTGAGTATCGATCACAATCTGGCCGGTCGTGATATGTAATCAACACGTCAGCAACTGCGAAAATGACCAGACCCTCTGGGGACAGCTCGTCTGGGAAACGATGTTCATCGAGATTTGATGAGGTCATTATTTTTATTACCGTTGAATTGACGTGCTTATAAGAAAATGTGGAATTAATACTAATGTTTACTTTAGTGAAGTCAGTAACCTGATTGGTAAATCGATGCTTGTCCCTCTCGATATTCTGCTAGTTTAGCTACAGTAAAATACAATATACTAAGTTTAGTACAACAAAATCCTGTGACATAGTTTTTCGTTATAGTTACTAACTTTTATGGAAACCACTAGCTGTCCCGGCGAACTTTGTACCGCATAAATTTCGCTAATGTTCAGCACAACTTTTTTTTCTTCTAAAATAAACTTTTTTCCTGATAATAACGAACACAACAAAAAAAGAATTAGCGAAATCGGTCCAGCCGTTCTCGCCGAAGTAAAAAGTGTTTTTATGTCAATTTCTGAAATGCACGGTCTATCTATATGCTGATTTGAATCTTGGTCACTTGGTAGAACTAGAAGGGGTCTAGAAGGGGTCCTCCTAGAAAGGGATCAGTGGCTGATTCGAGTTCAATCCAAGACTATAGTTTTTGTTAGTCATATTGTAAAATTAAATAATAGTAAGTAGGTATGTCAACGATTTATGTGGGATTGCTTATCCTTATCATTCACAAATCTCATCTTAAAACCTGACGCATTAAGCCTTAAACGGCGTGAATCTAGCAGGCGATTACGTATTTGAACCGTTTCAGGTTGCGACACAAGGGGCATGGGGTCCGACCTCTTAGAGATATCCACTAAACGTCTGATTGATGCTTTTAGTTATTTTTATCTTATGCAATTTTCTAACTTATAGAATTAGTATCACCATTCAATGTGACAACGCAGCAATCATTCTGGAACTTTTACCAGTCAGTGGGTAATGACGATCTATATATTTGATTGTCAATTGTACGTTCTTGTCTGTGTTTTCTTGATGGCGATTGAAGCCATTGTCAATTGGCGTCAAGACTATGTACCTACCAATCTTTAAAAAGTCAGTGTTATCAACTCCGTGAAATATTTATACTTGAAACTTAAAAACCTCTAAAATTGCCAAAATCGTAAGTATAAAAATTCCCCTGAAAAATAAAAACTAGCCTTTAAGGGCCCAGATCGTGAAAATCACCGAAAAGAGTGTTACGATTTTTCATATTTAACCTATTTACATATGATTAATAACAACGATAATTTGTACATATTAAAATGAAAGACCAAAAATTATGTAAATGCTAATTTTAACTCTTAAAACCCTGTAGTTATTATATAATAAACGTCAACAAACGCACAAAATTGAGAAAAAATGCGAAAACGTGCCTTCGTATTTTTCAGATTTAACCCAATAAATCAACACAAATTGATAAAAATAAACACTTTTTGAACACTGAAAAAACCAATAAATATAACATTGTACTTTTTTTGTACCTTTACAAACAAAGACTTCCCCTTTTAAAGCCCTAAAATCTAGATATGTTTTACGTAAATTCTCCATAGAAAAATGTATGAAAAATCATTCGCGTCGCGATTGTACGATTCTCGCCAGTGCGCCATAGAATTTCAAAGCGACTCCACGCGTGTCGGATGCTCCAGCAAAATTACGTGTTGTGAATTTGTGTTTTTTGTGAAAAACTGTAAGTACAATATTATTATAACTAATTTACTTTCAGTAAGTAGAAAGTACCGATATAATGAAAGTCTGAAAGAAAATCATGATGGAACTAGATATAAATCGTAAGAAATACAAAATTATTTACTTTGTTGAGTAGGTCATTTTATGAACCTTGTAAAGTAGGTACCTATCAACTCAGGCTTGAAACAATCAAAGCCCTGCCCACTTTATTTTAACTGGCGGGGTATGAAAGGGTATACTATAACTTTATACTACTATAACTTTCCATCATCTAGTTCTCTGCACGACATACATAGATTTTTCAACATGATAAAGGCAATAGGTATCATAAACGTATTGGTAATCGAGGGTCTCTTTTCGCAGGATAATTTGCTGAGTGCCATGCCACCGAAAAGAAAATTTAGTACGCATTATAAAAACGTGAAAGCCAAATGAACTCGGAATAAAATATAAGTTCCTCCCTACTTATTTATTTATCTGCCTACTTGACTACGTCTTGTCGTAAATACCTAGAAAAAATTTACGAGATTTGTGTTAGTGTCAAGTAAAAATCCTAGTTTTATTACTTTTATTTGTGTGTATGCTTATCATGTCTTAGTAGTAATAATAATATAATCTATTTGCATTTTGAACAGGGTAGGTACATTACAAAGCTAATAGGTACAATGATTTAGATCGCCTGATTCAGACATATACCTACAATAGCATGTAAATATTGATTTGACATGTAATTAGATAGGTACACAATCAGAAATTGCACGGCCGCGCGCTGCTTTGACGACATACTTCGGCGGTAAGTAAGTCGCGCCAACGCCTGGCGTAGGGTTGTACAAAAATTACAAAATAAATAAAAAGTGGATATTGATGAATAATATTTCCAGTACTGAAAATGAAGAAAACCTTCAGGCCGAGACTCCGAGCAACACTGCTACGCGCTGTATAGAGGTAAGTTGTTATACGTAATTCTTGTAGACTTGTTACATAAATAAACAAACTAGTTAGTGATGGGCGAACATAATATTGTATGAATTCTTTTGCACTTTTATAATTTGTCTTCGTCAGAAGAAAATAAATAAACAATAAAAATTTTAAAACCCGACAGATTAAAAAATGAAAACATGTAATAAAAATATTTAATAAAAATAAATAACAACGCCATTGTAATATAACGTATTTAGCAGTTGGGGCCTATTTCTAAAGAAATATTTAGCTAGTCAGGAATATCTTCGAGCCTGTGAGGATTTCAATGGGTATCGATTGTTGAATTCGATTTATTACAATAGTGTTCTTATTTATTTTTATGTAACATAATTCAAGACCGTAGACTTGTTTTCTTTTTACCTTTTGAGTTTTTATGCATATAGTCGGATTTATTAAATTTATGACGTGATAACGTCTTATAAATCGATGAACACCGGCAACACGCACAAAAAAGTGTCACATTATGTCACGCTAGGGTCAAGCGAGAGCGCAGTACAAGCGATTGAGAATAATATTATGACGTTATCCGGTAAAATTATCGTCCTAAACCGACTTTACAAGCAACCAGTTTTTTATTATGTTTATTTATTCATTTTCATAATTGACGAAGACTGATAAAAACGTTCAAGATTTTGATCTAGTGTTATGTGTCACTTACTTATCTAGTCTTGGATTGTCATAAATCTTCCAATAGCTCAATTTCTATACAATTCCTATACGATTTTGAAGAGTTACCTGGTGTAAACCCAAGGTCCGATCCTAATGAAATTAAAATGTGAACACACGGGATGCACCAGCTTTCAAATAAAAAAAATAATCATCAAAATCGGTTCAAAAAATACAGCGAATTGAGAATCTTCTTCTTTTTTTAAGTCGGTTAAAAAGTGTGCGAAGTGACATTTTTAAGTCACTACGCTACGGTTTTTATTACGTGAATCGGGCAGCTGGTAACATTTTCATTCTGATAGGTTTTGCAATAGCAATTGATTTTATCATCAAATTAGTAGAAATCAGAATTTGATCAGTAATCATTAAAACGAAAAAAAACATTAGAATTTTGAACTCATATTTTGTTATTGTTTACTTTCGTTTAATTAAGTATATGAATAATTTATAAATTTCATGTTTGTTTATAACTAATTTTTGCACAGCCTAGCCCTTTTAGATGGCGACTCATATTTTGTTATTGTTTACTTACTTTTAATTACATGAACCATTTTTATACTTGTGTTTCATTTATTGTCAATTTTTTGTACAAGCCTAGAAGATTTTTTAGATTGTGAGGTGATCGTAAACAAAAAGTATTTGAGTTTACGCAATAGGCACATTTCCTTGCGTAGATATAAACACTAGCGAGGAAAGGCTTGATGTTATTTCGACCGTACTTCCTACTGAATTTGCAATTATTTTATTGAATGATAATTTTACGAAATAAGAATAAACTTTGGTAGTAAAATTACAAATAAATACATACTCGTAGTTGGAATTTTAGGTAAGTAGAATACAAAAAGGTCAGTCCGGACCTGCTCTTGATTGTTTATTATAAATAGAAAATCATAAAAATTGTGTCTCAAACTACTCTTATTTATTTATCTAGTAATTAGGATCATTTTATAACGAAAACTACTCTTAGAATATTTTACAAATAGGCAGTCGTTTATTTCCAATAATTCAACATTTTTGTTATGCTGTAAATATTCAACTTCAATAACAATAACTCAACGTGGAACGTTTGTCGCAAAACATTTTCAAAATCGCGGTCTCTCTGGGTCATTTACCCGCCCGTCGGCTGATTCGGAAAACAATAGCGCTGCTGTCGCTCAAAATTGACTTCGTCCGAGCGCGATCTGGGCCCTTAACTTAGGAAAAATTTAATTCAATACCTTATAGCAATACGACCATGAACTCCTATTTGCGAGGTGAATGGAAAAAGTTTATAAATCACCCCCAAGTACTTGACGAGGTACTGGCTGACCGTCTTATAATATTGTTATAACTATGACGGTCAAGCACGCTGTTTACACTGTGACGTCGGCGTGTGACGTCACGCGGTTTCGTGCGAGCAAGACGGACGACCAAGCTGTTCGGCGTCTCAACGATTATATATAAGCTAGGGACGCGATCTCTCGCCCCTCTGTGTGCGGACTACAACGTCTCAGGTGATGTGCCCTCTCCTATTACTGAGCACACGACCCGTGATTCTGAGACCTGTAACCTGTATCGATTTAGTACTTAATATTGTATCGCTTCTAGTTGCCCAAGACCCCTAAAACCGTGGTAGTATATTTGTAACGAGCTACCTCGGAAATTATATGTATAAAATCATCCTAGTGTTTTTATTCCAACTCAATCAGTGAAACCCTCCCGGTATGCAAGCAAGGAGCCTATCTACGTTACAGTGGCGCCCGAACAAAGGTTTTACAGGCTACAGGTCTTACAGTCTGGGACGTGTGCAATCTATAATTTTTTTTCTGTGAAATTGTGTGAACTCGTGTAAAGGGTAATGTGCTACTTTATAAAATTTAAGTGCTAATTCTATGTATCTAATAATAACAGTGTCACTAATCTCTAAATGATTACTTTATCTTTGTAAGTACGCCACGCACATGGCGAGCACATGCCATGGCGCGCGGCCATTAGTCATTATCTACGCAACTAACCTACATGTTGCAAAGTGACCTAGTACTATCACCCTTTTAGACGAGAAATAAATTCTATTTTTCTTTCTCCTATATATATATTTTATGTGTACTTCGTATCTGCTCAACCGATAACCATGGCCTACGCAATTTCATTTGAGCATCTCATCAAACCAGAACTAACGTATGAGGTACTAATCAGAGATGGCACGCCTGGCGAATCTGTCGAGGAATTACGCAATCAATTATCTAAACTTTCTAAAATATCCCCGGAAGACATTTTATCTTCTAAATATACTCCGGAGGTAGATATAACTGCATCTCGTAATTCCATATTTAGAATAAATAATAATATCATTTCTCTAAAATATAAATTTGATATAAATAAAACTGAATTAATTATTCACCACGTGTTTCATAGACTATCTAGAATTGATACATCTCTGCCTACTACCGCAAAATCAATTAAGCCCGTCTGGGAGGCTTATCATTTAGCCCACTCGAACTTCAACGCATTAAAGTCACCATGCGCTCAGGGACCGGTGTTCGTTAACCAACATCTAGACCCGCGCGAACACGAAATAGCACTCTTATACGAACCTAAGTTGTTTGCAGAACTGAGTAGATTTAAATATAATGGTAGAACTTGCGTACGCGCATTTTTACAAAAATTAAACGAGTTTATGTCTTCTAGAGGTATTCCTAGGGACAAAGTACTATCTTCTACTTTCGAGCTTTCTTACATTGGTATCGAGCTGTCAGGGATAGTATACAATCATGGGAAGACTTTTGCCAATATCTAAAGCGTGATTTTAGTCCACATAACTATAACTATAAATTAATGTTGGAAATTAGATTGCGAACTCAGGGGATAAATGAGAACATAACTATATATTTTTCTAAAATGCAGGGTTTATTTTCTCGGTTAGATACTCCTATCACCGAATCCGAAAAGCTAGAAATATTATTAAACAATATTACGCCATGTTACTTACATGCACTTTTAACTACCAATATAAAAGACATTCCTACATTACTTACAGTGTGTAGAAGATTCGAAAAATACCATAGCCGTAGTAAACAATTTCTGGAACCACCTAGGCCCACAGCTGATACATTGGCTCCTGATCTAGCATATAACGACTATTCTATCCCCAATGCAAATAAAAACTCCCCAAATAATAATTTCTATAAAAATTATAAACCATGTTTTACTAAATCTGATGCTAATGATATGGTGAACGCAATCAACATCTCTAATAATTTTAAACAGTACTGTCCGAGATGCAGAACCGACACTCACTCTTTATATGGTTGCAATCAACCACGCTTTCTAATTTGTTTTAAATGTGGACTAAAAGGAAATTGTTCTATCGACTGTCCTACTTGCAAACCTAATGAAAAAACTAAAAAACTAATAAAATCCAATTGGGACAAAATATAATTTAGGCAGTGGCATAATTGGCTTAACTATGTGTCTAATTTTTTTAATTCTAATAAACGTGTCCCAATCGAAAATTCTATTAAAATAAATGATACTCCCTATATCCCGGTAACGGTGAACAAAATACACACCGTTGGTCTACTTGACTCTGGTTCGTGTGTAACCATCTTAGGTAATGGTTCACATAGATTTTTTTTAATAACTTGAAATTTAACAAACTCTGTCCTGCAAAGTTTACCACTTCTGGTGGCGATAAATATTCTTCTTTGGGCTCAGTTACTATACCGTTCGAGTTTCAGGGTAAAACTATCCCTATTGTCACTCATATAGTACCAGGAATAAAACCATTCCTTGATACTTGGTATGGATTTCTGGAGAAATTTTGGGCTATTTCCTGACTATTTAGACTCGGTTCTAGTCTCCAACGATAGTGAGTCCTGCGTTGCAAATTTACAGTCCGACGTCGCTAGTATTACAATAGCTTTTAAACTTCTGAAAGCCGACCACAGAGCTACTGCTGACCACACTATTTCTCAATTTTCTGATGTGTCTTACCAAAAGTGGGGTCTGAGTCGCATTTCATCAATAAATCACTCGATCGAATTGATCAAGGATGAAGTGATAGAACCTTCAAAGAGTCTATGGTCTAATCCCGTCATTTTTATACCTAAAATAAACAAAAACAAAAAATAACAAAAAAAAAAAAATGGTGAGCTACTTTTTGTCTAGTTAGTCGCAATTTTCATTCTACAATAAAAAAACTAAAAAAATAAAAAAATAAACCCAACAACAAACGGTAACTACAATTATGAGTACTTTCATTCAAAATGGTAACCGCATATGGGACACTTTTATACCTAAAATACAACTAACTATGAACTTCGCCGTAAATGAAACTATTATTTTTTTTCTTTTTCTCTCTCTTTCGTTGCTTATTTTGGATCGTAAACTAATATTAGGGTGGTTCACGCCATATTAATTCTGACCCTGATATGGTCCATGAGCCACGCATTAGCTATGTTGAGTCATTGGGCTACTTATCTTCTATTTCTGAGAAGGTACAGTCAGCGTTACTAGCGGCTCATCTACGAAATGCTGCTCTCACCTCTGGGACGGCTCCGCGAAGTATCTGCTGGACGCTCTCGACGCTATGCAGCGACGGGCTATCCGTATTATAGATTGTCCGGAGGTAACGGGAAGCCTTGAGCCGCTAGTTCAGCGCCGAACAATAGCTTCCTTGGCCGCATTCTACCGTATTTACCACGGCGAGTGTTCTGAAGAGCTCTTCAATCTGATCCCACCCTCTTCCTTCCGATCCCGAACGACTCGTGCCGGGCAGAGATGCCACCCCCACACAGTGGATAGCATGTTCGCGAGAACCGAACGTTTTAAACGTTCGTTTCTCTGCCGAACGATAGTGGCCTGGAACGCCCTGCCTGTGCACGTGTTTCCTCCCACATATAATCCTGGGTTCTTTAAGCGGAGCGTGAAGAGGCACATCAGTAGGTCGTCAAGTTGAGGGCCACTCTCAATAGTAATGTGTGCTGTGAGAGTGGCCCACAATCGCTAGACGTCGTCACGACTTACCACCAGGCGGGCGGCGTCAATTTGGCGAACCAAAAATAAAAAAAAAAATAAAAAAAAAAAGCTAATTTTTATAATTTAAAACGTACTTTCTACCTAGGTGACAAAAATAAATGCTTTAGAAGAAACTTCACCTAAAAAATTAAAAAAAAATGTAAAATCACTACTGTTCTATAAACTTTCGGATATGTCTAACAAACCACTAGGCGAGTGACATAAAGATATAAAACTAATATACAAAATAAACATAATTATAGACTAAAAATATTTACATTACAAAATATCGTTTAAAAAATCCTCCGCGTCATTGCCGACTGGGAAGGTTCCCAGAATGCTGGCTGTGTTGCCACGTTGGATGGCGATACTTATTCTTTGGGCCAGAAAATAGCCAGCCTTCTGGTCCTGAGAAGCATCGATTAGGCGTTTAGCAATGTCTGTATAAATGCGGCGAGCACTCGGACCCCATGACCCCAGTGTCTCAACCCCAAACGGCTCAAATATGTAGTCACCTGCTAGGTTAGCATATTTACGCCGTTTAAGGCCTTCAGCCGATGCAGCAACAGCGCCGGCACATCCGGATGTGCTTGGAAGGTGTAAAGGTGCTAAGGTGTCAACGCATGTAGCGTCCCACACCAAAGACCTTCCCATCTTCCACGGTAGCAACGACATACCGGCCGGTCTCTTTCCATCGCTTCGTGCTAAACCATTTGGTTCACGTACGGCCGGAAGACCTGCGGTGGAAAGAGCCCTACGAATTATGTCGTTTAGAATAGCGTGCCGCGGTATACGACCTGCGCTTCTGCTACAAGAAAGGCCATGGTGTCCCAGATTATCGACGGCTACTCCACAGGTGCAATGATACGGGGATACACAAGTTGTACCCAGCCGAAGGCAAGTGGCAATGCGGAAGGTTGTGTCGTCCAACATTGTACCGATGTTGGGCGATGGGAGCGCCTGGATCCATAACCCTGACTCCCATTCTCCAACAGCTAGTAGGCGTGCACGCTCGGAAATATTGACAGAAGTGTCAATAAGTGTATTAATTCTCAATTTACAGAGCGGTGAATCCCATAGTCGCTGTGAGCCTAGGCGTGAGGGCAGGTCAGTTTCGGGGCAATACATCCTCCAAGCATTTATAGCATCGGTTTTGCATCGCACCTCAGAATCAATCAGTGTATTTGACAAAATTTTCCTGACTAATTCTTCGGTGTTATGGACCGACGACAGAAATGCTGGCAGACTGACATCTGTGACTCTACGAATACCTAGGCCGCCCAAGCGAACTGGAAGAGACGCTTGGACCCAGGCCCGGTCATTAATATTTACATTTAAAATTTTACACAAAGAATTTTGTATTAAGTTGTCTAGTCTGCCCAAAATTTCTAAATTTTTCCAAAATTGTCCTGAACGGAGGGCATGTTTAAATTTGGGTACCAAAAGACAACAACGAAGAATAGTGAAAGCTGAATGAATACTGATATTACATAGACTATCAATAACCTGATCAAAATTTTGAATTTTTTCCTTGATAAAAGTGGAAAAGCCATCTTCTAAAATCGGGGAGCCTAGGAGCCGTAAAGAAATTTTGTCCAAAACTTTTATGTTGGGGGCCAAACAGTTGAATTTGGAGATTGTTGTTAATTTATCTGTGTTTTCAGATGCAAAAATCTCACATTTATTCGGGTTCAGTTCTAAGCCAATTGACTGAAACTCGTTCTTTATTATGGCTAAATCTTGTAAAACTGTCTCTACTTTTCCCCCTAAAGTCCCGTCGTCTAGGTACCAAATGTTGAATTTTGATTTTATTTTTTGAATTATTGGGTTAATGACCAAACTGAAGATGGTTGGTCCCAACGGATCACCTTGCTGACATCTTGGTGTCTGTATAAATTAATTTTGTTGGCTGACTATAGCATTGCCAAAGAAAATTAAATATTTTGGGGGTTTCTAATTTGGCCTGTGTCAGCAAGGTGTCCCTGTTCACAGAGTTGAAGGCGTTTTTCAGGTCAACTTTCAAGATGACCTCTCCATCTTCGCTATTGTCAAGATATGTTGCAAGCGCATGGATTGCGGCCTCACAACCTCCTTTTGAACCAAAACCTAATTGAAAGGGCTGAAATTTGGTAGTAAGCTCCGTACTATAAAACGACAACAAATTTTGGCTGCCATACGCCGCAAAGTGCTACCTACGGCAATGGGACGAATGCCACCATCCTTCTTGTTAAGGGCACATAAATTGGCCCCATACAAAATATCTGTGATGCCACTGTCCACATTGCCTGTGAGCTTGAGGTTGACTAGAGCTGTTAGCTCCCTCAGAAGTGCATCACCAGCTTCCCCAGCGCTCGGACACAACAGATCCTTAAGGTGCTGTGGTGTCAGACCGTCAAGTCCACCAGCTGATCCAAAATGAAAGGATTCAACAGCTGTGGGCACATCCTTGGCAGTAGTCTCAAGATATATTTTTGTATTTAAAGCAATGAGTTTGCTTAAACTATTCTTAAAATATTAAGAAAGAAATTATAAATAGATCACAAAACTGATGTCATCGGCGGGACTCGAACCCACGGCCTTTCCCTAACAGGGATCTATTTATAATTTCTTTCTTAATATTTTAAGAATAGTTTAAGCAAACTCATTGCTTTAAATACAAAAATATATGGATTTGGTAAGGATTCATCTATAAATTCAGTGTTTAAATATCGTTGTAACACGATACACTGGTACCGTTAGTTCGGTAGAACTGCGGTAGGTGGATCTAACGCTAACCTTAATAGCGCGATGTAGAAATTATGAATATGATATGAAGCAAAGATTCGATGTTGTCGGTAGTGGTCATCGTAGCTCAGTTGGTCAGAGCACTCCCCCTGTTAGGGAAAGGCCGTGGGTTCGAGTCCCGCCGATGACATCAGTTTTTGTGATCTATTTATAATTTCATTCTTAATAGTCTCAAGATTTTCTGTATCGTCGTTCGGAGGATCAGAGAAAGAGAGGTCAGCTGCAGATGGTGGGTGCTTACTCTGCAAGCCCGTCAAAGTTTCTACAGAATAAGCCAGCACGTCGCTACTAAAAAGTAGTCTTGCCGCCCCACTGATGTCACCTTCCCTTACTTAAAACTAATTAAATATGATCAGTAAAGTCATAGCGAACCCCTTTCTAACTTACGGTACCCCAGTAGATACTCATATCGCAAACAACTTCGTTCATTCGCTCGGAGCGTAGAACCGGTTCAATACCAACACAGCGCACCTCAACAACTCACTTTAGTCGTTATAACTCAAGTCTATAGGTAGAATTTATATATCTATTCACTGACATTCTTTACGAGTTGTATTGAATATCACTAACGCAAACCGATTCGTGACTCATTTCTATTTTTTTTTTGTCGCACATATTTGCCTATATCCTAAGTCTTTTATACCTTTTATGTACACCCTTTCTACTGTTTCAGGGAATTGATGGGCTGCTGAGGGGTCCTCATGCAGTGCCGAAAAGAAGCTGACACTAGGGGGGATCTAGGAGACGAATTTCCCCCAGCAAAAATTGGGGGTGTGTGACGTCGGCGTGTGACGTCATGCGGTTTCGTGCGAGCAAGACGGACGACCAAGCTGTTCGGCGTCTCAACGATTATATACAGGATGTTACGAAAGGGTTATATCAACCCGAAGCCTGCACATCAGCTGGTCGACCATAACCCGTTTCGATATATGGCGACCGCCAAATGAGAAAAAAAAAGTTCATCAAAAAATTTAAAAAGATATTTCAAATCATAACAAACGTCTCCCAACGTTACGGCTTGACGTAGCTACAACTTGACAATGAGCGCGTGGTACGTATGTACAATGCCTAATTTTGTTTTATGTAAATAATTTTTTTACCAAAACATAGTTATGTTTGCCCAGATCCTCGTCCGTGGTTCGACAGGTGCACCACATGCAAGTGCTAGTAAAATCTCTGTCCCCAATTTTAGAAAAATCTTACCTCTTTACAGGAAAGGTTAATTTCTTGTGTAACAGTGCTAAATGCGGCTTCGACTCGACTGTGTACACAGTATTTTTAGGTATCAAAACTCAACGTACAACTCCCTCCTACACAAAGCATCATCTCGTAATACTCTTCGTTACTCAGAGCCATTACTACACAAAACAATCACTATCACACACAACTTGACACAACTCAAAAAATAACACACTAAACAATTATTTAGCTACCTCACTGCACAAAGCGAAGAATGCAACTGAACAGACCTGTGCTGTGACCTTGCTAAATTATTTAAAATAAAATTCTAGGAAATTTCGTGACTCGCGCTTCGTGTTCGTGCGGCGTCGCTTGATGCTAGACAAAGACAAAATGTTCCTACCAGGAGTGAGACGGAAGGCTTTTCACAGGCGCGCATTATTTGTACCTATTATTGGACCTATTTTAATGTCGATGACCGAAGCAGCTGATTTTAGCTAGTGTTGTTTAAACAAGTGTGTATTTTATTCGGTAATAATGTTTTTTCATGAACTTTTTTTTCTTCTGTGGCGGTCGCCACATATCGAAACGGGTTCTGGTCGACCAGCTGATGGTGCTGGCTTCGGGTTGATATAACCCTTACGTAACACCCGGTATAAGCGAGGGACGCGATCTCTCGCCCCTCTGTGTGCCGACTACAACGTCTCAGGTGATGTGCCCTCTCCTATTACTGAGCACACGACCCGTGATTCTGAGACCTGTTACCTGTATCGATATAGTACTTAATATTGTATCGCTTCTAGTTGCCCACGACCCCTAAAGCCGTGGTAGTATATTTGTAACGAGCTATCTCGGAAATTACATGTATAAAATCATCCTAGTGTTTTTATTCCAACTCAATCAGTGAAACCCTCCCGGTATACATGGGGCATACTAAAAGATTTGCACTACTAGCTAATAGGAACTATTTGAATTTCGAATCTTATATTTTATTAAACGTTGCAACCTTCTTAGTAATAAAAATAAACAATTGGCGGGAAATCATTTGTCAATTGTTTTTTATCACACATCAAAGTTCTACGTATGCAACGAAAATGGAATTACGTCGAAAAGATTTTAGAGCGATGATTTTTTATGATTTTAAAAGTTCTCTCTCTCCACAAGACTGTGCCGCTCGTCTTCAAAATGCTTTTGGGAGAGAAGCACCTTGTTTGAGCACCGTGAGGCGATGGTTTGCTGAATTTGAGAGAGGTCGAGTTTCTATACATGATGAATTTCGTGAAGGGCGGCCTTCAACTGCCATCAACGAAAATTATGTGGCTACTGTTAAGCGGTTAATTGAAGAGATCCCGCGGATTACTTATGAGACAATTCGAGGACTATTGGGGATTGGTATGAGTCAAGTCCAGAAAATTTTACACGAAGAATTGAAAGTTCGGAAACTTTGTTGTAGTTGGATCCCTCATAAACTGACAGCGGAGCAGAAGCGGGCTCGCGTGGAATGGTGCTCACAGATGCTACTGAAGTACGACCACGTACATTCTAATGCTGTTTATGACATTGTCACAGGAGACAAAACATGGATTTATTGTTTTGAACCAGAAAAAAAATAGCAATTTTGTGAATGGGTGTTTGAAAATGAGAACAAGCCTACAAAAGTGAGGCGGGCGAGAAACGTTGGTAAAAAAATGATTGCGTTTTTTTTCTCAGCTACGGGTCCCATCTGTACAATTCCACTTGAAGATCAAAAGAGTGTTATTGCCGAGTGGTATTCTACCATTTGTTTACCCAGGGTGTTAGAAAAAGTTCGCGAAAGACGACCCAAAAGCCGCGTTTTCCTACATCATGACAACGCTTCTTCACACACGGCTAACAAAACGAAGTCATTTTAGCTTCCGAAAAAGTACAACTCGTCACCCATCCTGCGCATAGCCCCGACCTAGCACCGTGATTTCTGTATTTTCCCCAAAATCAAAGATTTGATGAGAGGTTTCACTTTTACCAACTCCGAAGAGGCAGTGATAGCGTTCAATCAGCACGTAGAAAACAAGCCTTCAGATCTGTGGTCCTCCTGTTTTAAAAAATGCTTCGATCGCATGAAAAAATGTTTAAAATGTAAAGGAGAGTATTTTGCAAAGCAATAAACATAATATTTTGGTTTTAACATGTTGTTTTTTTAAGTTACGCAAAACTTATAGTGTGACCTACGTACAAGCAAACACTTGAAACTTGTTTCCAACTTAAATCTCTTGTACCTACTAGTTATAAGGTCAGCGATAGAAAGTGAAGTATTCTTGGGTTGGAGTTCTTAGTTGGGGTCCATCGGGAACATTAAAAGCCGGCCAAGAGCGAGTTGGACTCGCAAACAAAGGGTTCCGTACCAAAACGGATAAAAAATCACGTTTATTGTATGGGAGCTTCCTTAAATATTTAATTATATTATGTTTTTTTTTAGTATTTGTTGTTGTAGAAGCAATAGAAATACATCATCTGTGATAATAACAACTTTCAATCTATCACGGTTGATGAGATACTGCCCAAGACAGACGGACGGACGGACAACGAAGTCTCAGTAATAGGGTTCCCGTTTTACCTTTTGGGTACGAAACCCTTAAATGGAACAGTATCGTGTCTGCAAAATAATTACACCCTGTTATTTATCCCAATGAATTTACACAAACGCTGTGTCGAAAGGTTACTTAACACTAAGAACCTACATCAAATTCCTTTCCAAATGTTACGTAAATAACACTAATTAGAATAACTGCAATATGGGTCTGTGTATAAACTGGTTCATGTCTTTTATAGGATATGCCATAGAGCATTGTACTAGTTTAGTATTAGTTTTTTTAATATTTGGTTCGCCAAATTGACGCCGCCCGTCTGGTGGTAAGTCATGACGACGTCTAGCGATTGTGGGCCACTCTCATAGCACACAATACTATAGAGAGCGACCCTCAACTTGACCAGCAGATACTTCGCGGAGCCGTCCCAGAGGTGAGAGCAGTATTCGACGTAGGGTCTAATCTGCGTCTTGTACAGCAGACACCTCTGGTCCGGTGTAAAGAATCGCTTTACCTTATTCAGTATTCCTAGTTTCCGCGAAGCTAGCCCTATACATCTTTCGATGTAGTTTTTATTATTTAGCTCTCGACGAACGTCTATGCCAAGGATGTCAAGGTTTTCCTTCATTGGTAATAATGCAGTCAAAAGAGAGGGTAGGGCAAGGAAAGGGGATTTCTTCGCTGTAAATGCACACGCCTGTATTTTGAACTCGACCAGGTTCTTGGTACCCCATTGAGAGATACTATCGAGGTTACGGTCGAGATCAGCCACGAGTCGTCGTCTTTCCTCCTCAATCTCAGATCGCCCCGCCGTCGGACGAACCGAGTAACTCCCGTGCAATGTGCTGTCATCTGCATAGCAATGAATTTTCCCGAGGGATAGCATATCATTGATATGCAGAAGAAAGAGAATTGGTGACAGTACGGACCCCTGCGGTACTCCAGCATTCACTTGCAAGAAGCGAGAAGCCTGGCAATTCCAGAGGACCCGCACTCGGCGCTCGTTTAAAAAGCTGGCAATCCAGCTGCACAGTTGAGGAGGTAGACCATATACCGGAAGCTTGGAAAGGAGCGAAGTATGCCAGATCCTATCGAAAGCTTTGGCGAAATCCAGGCTAATAGCCAAGGACTCGCCGTATCTTTCCATAGCCTCACCCCATACATGCGTGATGAATGCCCGGAGGTCACCCGTTGATCGTTTTGGCCTGAAGCCATATTGTCGATCATTGATTAGCGAGTGATCCTCTAGGTATCGCATGAGCTGCTTATTTATAAGGAGCTCAAGTACCTTGCAAATGACTGAGGTGACAGCCTTGGGTCGATAGTTGCCTGGATCGGATCGATCCCCTTTGTTGGGGATCGGGTGTACGTTTGCCTCCTTCCAGACCTCCGGCACGGGCCCTGTAGAGTCTGACAGGCGGTACAGACGCGTTAATACTGGAGACAACTCAGCTGCAAATTTTCGTAGCACCACCGCCGGAATGCCGTCAGGGCCACTGGCTCTCCGCGTGTCGAGTGACCGCAGCACTGCCCGTACATCACATTGCCTGATAACAAAATCAGGCATAGTGGTCAGGCATAGCGCAAAGAGGTCTGCGAGCATATCCACTTTCTCTTGGGCTTTGTGAGCCAGTGTTCCATCTGGGTAACGCAGCGGTGGCAGCGAGGGCTGACAAAAGCTAGATTTCACGGCTTTGACCAGTTGCCAGAATCTACGGCTGCCCGTGGGATGGGAAGTGAGCTCCTGACCAAGCCGCGCGACGCGCTGGGTCTTCGCTCTCTTAAAGGCCCGTTTACTGGATTTTGTCGCCCGGTTGTAGTTCTGCTTTGAGGTGGCCCACGTTTGGGTCACACAGCCCGGGCCCTGACCCAGGCGCGATATGTCGACTATTTTTGTCGAACAACTTTGGCACACTCTCGCCCGAACCAGGGACGGGCTCAGCGGATACTGGCGACATCAGTGGTAATATTCCATACCTAAACTGATCTCGCCAGCAATCGCAAAGAATCAAAGAATCAATTTCATTTATTCAGTTTAGGCACATAAAGAGCACATATGAATGTCAAAATTTTACAATTTTGTCAAGTAATATTATAAAAATACTAAATTAAGTAAGTACATAAATAACTAAATTAACGATTTCGGGACTTAAACGCGTAATTATTTACCTTGTTGTATTGTGGTCACAGGCTGACTGCCAGTCAGCCTGTGACCATGGCCCAATGTAACTCGGTCGAAACGTAAGGTCAAACAAGGTAAATTATTACGCGTTTAAGTCCCGAAAAAAACTCAGGTAGATTATCCATTTTCTTTTTGCAGAAGCGCAGAAGCGCTATCCGAAGGAGCCTTTCCTACAAAGCAGCGCTGGCTCTAGGGGACGGACGCATAATAATCGCGTAAACCGTCCCAATCAGTTTAACTGTGCTACGATTAAAAAGAGACCCATATTATTATTGGGTATATTATATCATTATTATTGGGGTCTCACTAAGATCTTAGAAGGAATTAGGTCTCACGAAGTTATGGTAAACATAAAAGTGGATAGTAGTGTTAAAGTAAGGATTGTAACAATCACAAAAAGTACTCGTATTTCATGAAACAAAGATGTTCATAATTTTTTAAAGTATACCTGTGTGTTCACTTGTAGTTATGTAATTCTATACATCGTGATTGGTGTATGTACTCTACACTGAGTTCAGTGCACCACTGTGTATACCAAACTTAATTTTAAACTCGACTCCACTACCGGCTCTCGTCTAGTTATTCATAATATTCTCGCTAGCTGTGTTCTATTTGGAATTATATGCTGTCCAACTTCATTACAAAATGTGGATATCACTTGTATGCTTTGCTGAGGTCAGCTGAAGAGTTCACGAGGAAACGGGTGAATGTTTGCAAATAGTTTTTCTTTAAATATTTATACTGTCGATTGACGGCACTTGGTGGAATCTGCTACACATATTGCACATAAACACATATACTTTTCCACTGTTATAATTTTATTTCCATTGACCGGTTTCACCTCACGATGTCAAACACTGAAACACTGTGTTTGACATCAAACCAGTGTTTGATGTCAAACACAAAAAAAAATCATAAGGACATCAAAACACAGTTGTTTTGATGTCCTTATGAATATGGAGTACTATATTTTTATGTGAATTAAAACTATATAGTATTGTATAAATCTCTGATGATGCCGTGAGGTGAAACCGGTCAGTGGAAACAAAATTATAACAGTGGAAAAATATATGTTTTTGTGCAATATGTTCTTTAAATATCTATAGAAAAGTACTCTACAAATTAGAAAGAATCCTGGTTACCTGGTTAAGTGGATAAAAAGTTAATCTCAAACTACACGGAATCTAAGCGGTTTTAGTGAGTACCTACCTACCTACCACCAGAGCTACCACTAAATAACTAACTACGATGGAGTAGATATGTATTATTCCTACATTTTTTAGGAGATATTGTACCTATATGCATCATGGGTCCTGGCTGTTGGCATTTAGAATGGTTCATTTTCTTCTAATTTATGGTACCTGGTAACGCCCATTACGTGGGACCTAACTATAGGCAAACAGTGGGTGTTTAATGTAGTTCTGCCTACCCCTTCGGGGATGTAGGCATGATTATATATGTAAATTGCTTTTGCACCGACATGGCTACCAATAAAATTTCTCTCACTACTTAGTGGAAAAAATAAAAGGAACCCAACCGTCAACAGAACAATAGGAACAAACTTATGCAATTTCAAACCACAGACAAATGTAAAGGTGTGCCTACCTCAGTCCTAGCTCCAATAAAATGTAATCTATGAAGACTTCCACGATTCAATTACGAAATTGAATAGGGAATCTTCTGTGTAAAAAATATTTTACACCTTTTATGCCTCTTAACAGTATAAAGCTTTAGAAATACGAGTTGCCCTATTATGCCGAATCCCCGTTTCTAATTTTAACGTGACCAGCATGAACGAAACGTTTGTACAAAATAAATAAAATCTTCAAATTAGAAGGCTCATTCATGTACAGCATGATTTTGCTAAATTGTTGAGGAAACCCCGTTCAATGTGATTTTTTCGAGATTGATCAGTTTCTGTACCTAACATTTATTTTGATCTGAATAAAGTATAGAAGTTGTTTAATTTAGGTTAACCTTGCCCATAGACTGAATAAAAAATATTTTTATTTTTAGTTCTATAAACACAGTAGGTATACAGTACTTAACAAAATAAGTAACAAAACGGGAAGTCAAGCCAAAGCCCTTAATCCTACCAAGCAAAAAAAAAATCTGTTTTCAAGGAAATACTTTACCGGGACAAAAATCCTATTATGTTAATTCAGGACATGGTCCATCAACACTTTATAATACCTATTTCCTAATGTTAAGAGTGATGTGTGGTGTAACAAGGATGGATAGAGTAAGGAACGATTATATTAGAGGAAGTTTGAAAGTCACACCAGTAAATGAAAAAGTGAGAAGCGAATGGCTATCATGGCATGGACATGTTATGAGAAAAGAGAAAAGTAACGTGGTAAGAAAGGTACAAAGTATGAAAGTAGACGGCTTGAGGAGTCGAGGTAGGCCCAAGAAAAGATGGATGGAATGCGTGAAAGAGGATATGTCCAGGAAAGGAGTGACTGAGGACATGACGTATAACAGGGATGTATGGAAAATGAAAACATGTTGCGACGACCGCAAATAATTGTGATAAGGGCAGGCAGATGATGATGATGAACCTCATCCTGTATACGTTTGATAAAAGTCGGCAATATCCCTAAAATAGGCTTTTGGTTGGCACAATGCTAAAGGCACTTACCAAATTCATTTTCTCAGAAAAAGAGAATATAAGGGAAAACGCCCTTATTTTCTCGAAAAATCATTTTAAAGAGCGATCGTATAGTAGGTACATGTTTTTGAAGTTGATTTCTCAATGAATCAAATGTTTTGTTAAATGAACTGGATATAATACTCGTACTTAATACGATATAACCATCATAACATCGTCGTAGTACCTTTTCCATTATTTTCTGTTAGAACTATTTGGGTGCAAAGGGGCTCTACCAACATCTTTAGGGCCCCAGCGACCGCACCTGCTAGTGGCGCACCAGCTGATCAACGGACGAGGCTCGTTAATTTACGGTACCTATGGAGTGGCTTCGGCCCCTACGTGGGTACCAACACTGTACCATGCGAACCTCGATGCCGTCCACCATCACCTTGAGACGGCACCGCCCGCTGTGATGTTCCTCACGGAGACACAAATACGCCGCCCTGACGACACGTCTTACCTGTGTTACCCCGGCTATATCCTCGAGGAACAATTTGGAGATAAAGCCGGGGTGTGCGTGTAAGTTAGGGCGGATGTTTGCTGCCGCCGGTTGCGCTGCCTAGATAACCCCTCCAACTCCGTCCTTTGGCTGCACGTAGACCATAGCTCTATGAGCCAGATCTACGTGTGCGTCTACCGTTCCCACACAGAGGATTCTGAGACAACAAAGCTCTTCCAGTACCTCAGCGAGACGGCTAATGATGCGCAGGTGCGGTTCCCGAACGCTGACCTAGTGTTTCTGGGGGACTTCAATGGCCATCACATTGAATGGCTGGGGTCCCTCAGGACTGATCATGCAGGTGGGGCCGCCCATGCGTTCGCTCTCTCCCACGGTCTGACCCAGATGGTATACGGAATCACCCGGATACCAGACAGGTCAGATCACGCACCCGCTTTGCTGGATCTACTGCTGACGAGTCGCCCAGCCTAGTACAGTGTTTCGGTAGGACCCCCATTGGGTAGTTCCGACCACTGTGTGGTTTACGCGGGCATGAAGGAGTCACCTACTGCACGTGCTGTACAAATGTCACGACGACTATGTACGGGTAGTGCTGCGATCACTCGACACGCTGAAAGCCAGTGGCCCTGACGGCATTCCGGCGGTGGTACTACGGAAATGCGCAGCTGAGTTGTCTCCTGCACTAACTCGTCTGTACCGCCTGTCTTACTCCATAGGAATCGTGCCGGAGGTCTGGAAGGAAGTGAACGTACAACCGATCCCCAAGAAAGGGGATCGGTCTGATCCAGGTTACTATCGACCCATAGCTGTCACCTCAGTCATCTGCAAGGTGCTTGAGCTCATCATTAACAAGCAGCTCATGCGATACCTCGAAGATCACTCGCTAATAAATGATCGGCAATACGGCTTCAGGCCAAAACGATCAACGGGTGATCTTCTGGCATTCGTAAGCTATGGAAAGGTTCGGCGAGTCCTTGGCGATTAGCCTGGAGATCGCCAAAGCCTTCGATAGAGTCTGGCATGCTTCGGTCCTTTCCAAGCTTCCGGCATATGGTCTACCTCCTCAACTGTGCAGCTGGATGGCCAGCTTTCTTAACGAACGCCGAATGCGGGTCCTCTGCGATGGCCAGGCTTTTCGCTTTTTGGAAGTGAATGCCGGGGTGCTTCAGAGGTCCGTGCTGTCACCAACTCTCTTCCTTCTGCATATCAATGATATGCTATCCCTAGGGAACATTCATTGTTATGCAGATGACAGCACAATGCACGGGAGCTACTCGGCTCGTCCGGCGGCGGGGCGGTCGGAGATTGAGGAGGATAGACAACAACTCGTGGCTGATCTCGACAGGAACATCGACTGTATCTCTCAATGGGGTACCGAGAACCTGGTCGAGTTTAATGCCCGCAAAACACAGGCGTGTGCATTTACGGCGAAGAATCCCCTTTCCTTCCCCTACCCTCTCTTCAGAATGCAATATTACCAATGAAGGACAACCTTGACATCCTTGGCATAGATGTTCGTCGAGAGCTCAATAATAAAAACTACATCGAAAGATGTACAGGGCTAGCTTCGCGAAAACTAGGAATACTGAATAAGGTAAAGCGATTCTTTACACCGCACCAGAGGTGTTTGCTGTACAAGACGCAGATTAGACCCTGCGTCGAATACTGCTCTCACCTCTGGGACGGCTCCGCGAAGTATCTGCTGGACGCTCTCGACGCTATGCAGCGACGCGCTATCCGTATTATAGATGGTCCAGAGGTAACGGGAAGCCTTGAGCTGCTAGCTCAGCGCCGAACAATAGCATCCTTGGCCGCATTCTACCGTATTTACCACGGGGAGTGTTCTGAAGACCTCTTCATTCTGAACCCACCCTCTTCATTCCGATCCCGAACAACGCGTGCCGGGCAGACATGCCACTCCCACACAGTATATAGCTTGTTCGCGAGAACCGAACGTTTTAAAAGTTTGTTTCTCTGCCGAACGATAGTGGCCTGGAACGCCCTGCCTGTGCACGTATTTCCTCCCACATATTATCCTGGGTTCTTTAAGCGGAGCGTGAAGAGGTACATCAGTAGGTCGTCAAGTTGAGGGCCACTCTCTATAGTATTGTGTGCTGTGAGAGTGGCCCACAATCGCTAGACGTCGTCTCGACTTACCACCAGGCGGGCGGCATCAATTTGGCGAACCAAATATAAAAAAAAACATACCTACGTATTAAGTTTATACAACCAATTATCTTCTTCAAATGCAGTTAGTTGGTACAGTAAATTATCTGTCACATCTGGTATGTTTAGATAGCGTCCTCATTAACAGGTATCACGTGAACGCCATACATATCTGTATTCAACATTTTTCGCAGAAATGTTGTAGCTTCTACTCGTAATTGTGACAGTCAGTTTAAAATTGTACCTTTTCTTTTTGCTACATTTTCACAAAAATACGAGTATTATTATTGCTCTCTTTTTGACAACCAGTCCGGGTAAAGGTTGTTTTATCAAGGAAAAATATAAATGAACCTTTTGTGCAATTATTATCTATCGCGCACACGAGCGCAGTTTAGACGCTGCGAGCAATTGTGACAGCAGGATAGACGCGCTAATTGAAGGTAAAGTCGACATTTTGTTGAGTTGTTTCTTGCCCCGCAGCGGAGCGTATAACGATGCTACAATGAGTCTCTTTCAAAATACAGAAACTTCGTATAGGGTGCTTTTTGTAAAAGGTGTCTCTGATGTTGGTTCATATTTCTCCTTTACGGATAGCGGATGACCGCTTCTTCGCCCGCTTGATATTTAAGATATTAAAACCTCTCTCAGGAAGCACTCTATCTATTGTTGAAAACCACATCAAAATCCATTGCGTTTTAAAGATCTAAGCATACATAGGGACGAAAAGAGCGAAAGGGACTTTGTTATGATAACTAATGCTAAGATTCTTATAACCATAGTTTGTAGTAACAAAATCAGTTAAAAAGAAGGGTAAAGTCAAGACTAAAACCACAAGAGAATTGTGATAACTAAAATAAATAGAAAATAAGTAAAGTAGGTATCAATTCAGACGAACAGCGGCAGCGACTTAGCTTTTATTTATAGCACAGAACGTTGTGTCTACTTTGTTACTCAAGCGATAAAATATTAATTTATAGGTTGGAAACTTTTTTTACATTCCTTCTATAGAAAAGATGACAGAAATACCTCCTTTTTATCTGTATAAAAAGGAGGTATTTCTGTCATCTTGTCTATAGAATTTTAGTCTATAGAATTTAGTTAAGATATTTATCAGAAGATGTACCTACTTACCCTGTTGTAAGTAGGTACATCTTCTAATAAATATCTTAACGATTAATATGAACAGGGTAGATTTTATATATTTTTACTTGCTATATTCAAATCATTTTCATAGCCGTGTTCATAGCCCTTATGTTTACACACTATTAAGCTTACACTTACCCGACTGCTGTAAGTCTCCGAATCTTTGTCGTCTGCCAACCGGTCGAGGTTTCTGTTGAAAGAGTCTCGCGATATGTCGCTGAACTTGTTGAGTTGCGTGTTGCGTTTTGTTTCGCGGTCTAGGGTGCTCTGCCCGTAGAACCGTTCGGCTGGGATGTTGGGGGACTCGAGGCTACACACACATACATTTATAATGCACCACATGTAAATGTGAGAAACCGCAAACAATTACAAACATAGAGGATGAGTTTTGGTTATGTTTTGTACAGTAGTCTCTATGCCCTGTTGGTGGTCATATTTTCAAAGGACGATGGTGACACAAAACGAAGGAAACCTATGTAATGAACCTATGCGATGAATTTAAATTAATACATTATTCTCACACAATGTTATCTAGTCTAAATTAAGTAAAATATAAGCTTGTGGTATGGGATCTAGACAAATGATAAACATAGCATAGGTTTGCACCTATACATACAGAGGGGCTCGTGTTCTAGTGGTAACCGACAATATTAACATATTGCAAAGGTTAAGCAACATCGACTCAGGCCGGTCTTAGGATTGGTGACCATTTCTTAAGACATTTGAGACCCCTCGCCTCGGAGAGCACGTTAAGCCGTCGGTCCCGGTGGTCATCCAAACATGTATGGCAATCGTTAGGGGTAGTTGGAGCCCTAAATCAAAAATCCGACCGGTCTAACTACAGAACTTCGATATCACAAATGGGTTGTGGAGGTCAGATGGCAGTCGCTTAACGTAAAATATCGGAGTTCACTGCGTTGGGAAAATGCTCTGTGGATGATGAATGTACCTACATTATAAATAGAAAATACCCAAAGTCCGAAACAAACATTTGTGGATATTTAAATCGATCCGAAATCGAATCTGGGACCTCAGGAACGGCAGTCGCATACACAAACAACTGCGCCACAGAGGCACTCATATTCATCACACTGACTTGCGTCTTTCACTAAATATTCTATCTATCTGCTAGTTCACAACGTAATGGACTTTTACAACTATTCATCACCGTCTCGTATAACCTTTGTGAAAAACAATATGGCTAATATGTTACCTGTTAGCGCTCATCATTTGTCTTGTTTTTTCGACATTTTCCCAGTCCGTCCGCGTCTGATACGATTTTCCGCCAGGATCACCTGTGTCTATAAATAAATTGATTCTATGTGAGAATAGATCGATGGGTCCTAAGTACCTAAGTATTTAGGCCTATGCTACAATTTAACCATTTTCATTTACCTAGTTCCTTTTACGCAAGGTCATTAAGGCTTTGTTTATCTCACGGAAAGAGGAGTGTCTATTGCTACCATAGATATAAATTAGGTACCTATATAGGTACCTAATTTATTTCTATAGTAGCACTCATATGACTGCTACTCGTATTTCCAGGAGTGTGATACGTGACTTAGAAAAGTGTAACACCGAATAACACGTCCCCGTAAGTTTACAAATACGAAACACTTAACAACGAGTACACGCTACCGCACCAAAATTAAATTCACAGTCTCATGAAACCAAAAGAGCAAAGAAAAAGAAAATAGGGAAGAAAAAATTAAAAAAAGAATTGGAGAAAAACGAAAAATGGATTTAACCACATTTTTAGATGGTTATAATACTTGTGCTATATTTTAAACGTTAACAGATTTTTTTAGTATTTTTTGTTCGATTTTGTTGATTGTATTGTCATGGACAAACGATTGATTTGGTTGATTGACAGATTCACCCATAATTATGACTTCTTTTGACTATTTAGTTGATTGTTATCTGAATAAAAACTTTTTACGATGACATTTAGAGGTTTAGTTATTCGAGATCACATGGCTACGGTGTTCAGTTTTTCGAGGGTTTCGAAAAAGTGAATTATAGATTTATTTATTCGAGATCGCATTGCTCGGTGGCGGCGGCGTTAAGTTTTTCGTGGTAGCGTGCATTCGTTGTTAAGTGTTTCGTATTCGTAAACCTACGGGGACGTGTTATTCGGTGTTACACTTTTCTATGTCACGTATCACACTCCATTTCCAGGCATTTTGGGCATGAACTTGAGCATCTCGTCAGCAGGTGTAATGCGAAAAACCTAACGAAGAATTGGGCAACTATATTTGTAAAATACGTGTGAAAGTAGTGTAAAAAGGAATGAATGACCGTCAACTGTAACTCCACTATAAAGTAATTCAATGTATTTGCCAAAGACGTTTGGTTTCAGAAATCATTTGCATGCCGCTCGTTTTTCTATTGGTCAACCGTCATGTACAATTTCGGGTCTTTGATTTATGGAGCGAACGTTGAACGGAACATTTCGGGGAGTTGAATGTACTATGAATATGGAATAACTTTGGTATGAATCTGTATATAAAAATAAATCACACTGGGTGGTGTTGACACGTGTATCGTTCGATAGAATTGCGGATTAATTGGTGTTTAAAGCTGCATTGCAGCTTTAATGTATTGCAAGGTATTTATATGGATATTCTAAATGGATACTTTTTAGAACTCAGTCAAATATACATAGATACGAGACATTCAAGACGATAAGCTCCAGAGCTTACAACCGGTTACAACCAGTTACAACTGGTTGTAACCGGTGAGTGCGAGCCTACAATACCAAGGAATAGGGTAATTTGATAAATACATTTCATAACCTTTGGTATATAGGTACTCACCAGGACTACCAAGTCTTCTACGCTCGTTTTCCAGTGACGAGTATGGACTGGCCTGGTCCAAATTGTCTTCAGAGCCGTAAGAGCTGTACATTTTGTAGTTGGATCTTTTCTCTACCACTCGTTTCGTAGTAGTAACAGGACTGTATCGCTCGATTGGACTACTAACTCTGCGGACAAGAGGTTTTATTAAACAACACGAATACTGAAAGGGTCCGTAAACAGCAATGGGCTCGCCTCCTATTACCTACATTGGTCCAAGAGCGACTGGCGAAAGGTGGGCGTGATAACCGCCTTTGTCCTTCGGAGATAAAGACGTGATTTTGTATAAGTATGTGTGTAAACAATACTATGATATAGTTCGGCTAAATCCCGAATTGCACGTTCGGGTTTAAAAAAATAAGATATTGTGTATATATATTAGCCTTTCTTGTCGCGTGCGCGTAGAGTCGAATGCGTTGCACAACACTGGCCGTGTAAAACTAGCGCTAGGAGTATTTTCAACCTCGTTCAGCACTGTATTGAAATTTTATTTATTATTCAGTGCGGCACGAGGTGTAAAAAACCTCGCATAAAAGTAGGTATACCAAAGAACTCGGAATCAATAGGACATCTCAAATATATAGTTACCTATCACTTTCCTACATTGAACGAAATAGATATATGCCTCCCGCACGACAGAGAAGTTTAACATTTTCCTTACAGCACTAGAGGCGAGACATGTACAGGGTGTTTTAGACCTCGTTTCGCACTGAACGTGTTAAAAGCTAAGTGTATCCAAATAAAATCACAATTTTATTTAACGGTACAAAAATATATGGGACACCGTACAGTCGAACTGCCGCAAAAACTACGTGTAAAATAATATGTATTAAAATTTTCAGAATTTGACTGAACTAGACAACAACGTTCAGAGCAACTCGTTTCTGGATAGCTCAATTTCTGGGTAGTTAAAAAACCACGAACCTTCAATTCAATTTTCAATAACGAAACTACTGTCATTTATTTACAATACGAATTACAATATACATAATTATGTTCTAAAATGATGTTAAACATTTTTAATTCATTTCAATTTTAACTTAATCTTTCCGAGTCGGATTGCGGAAATGTGACTGCACCTAATAATTGTAGCGACTTTAGTCGTATCATTCGAATCTTTCGGCCAATAATATATTTTTAATGTTAAAAGATGTGTCCATTATTTCAGTGGACAGGGAGAGCGATAATTTTGGTTCACAGTTTCCCAACTTCTCCCTAGCTGACCATCAATCAAATATGTTAGCAACAAGTTAAAAAAATATAAATTTACTACAAACAGAAAAATAAGTTTCATTAGAGCAAAGAATGTAACACGTATTTAATTACTTGTTGTAGGCTCCTAATTAGATACCTTAGGCACGTAGATGCCGACGGAAATGCAAAGATTACTCATAGGTATATATATAAAATGACCTAATAATAAAATGCGAATGTGACTTCTGTCACGGAAACTTTTGTGCTCATCAATTCTGTTATTTTATTCTTTAGATCATTAGTTCTAAAAAAATCTCTAGAATTAGCATAGGATATATATATTTTGATAAGTACCTCATGAATATTGATTAAGAAATACTTCAGTATCACATTTCTAATAACAAGAAAAGTTCCTTTGATACTGATACTCTGATATACTAGGTCGCCGCAGTCGCGAAACGTACCGTTACGCTGCAGCATATATTTGAGCGAAGCGAGTTTAAATTCAAAATTCTGGCATCGTAATAACCTGGGTAATTCTGTAAGCTATTGATGAGTGCAAGAAAATCCGAAATCGGCCGAGTATTCGCCGAGAAACAATTTAACACAAATCGTTTGAAAAATAATTTGAGTCACCCGTTGAGAGCTCCGCTCGCCTTCGGCTCGCTTCGCTCAATTAGTTACAACGTACCTGTTAATTGGACTCGCAGTTCTATTCAAAGGGCTGTCCTTTCTAACTAAGGGGCTTGTTGTCCGGCCTACAGGGCTTGTATCTCTATATGGGCTAGTCGCTCGATACGGGCTGGCAGCTCTATTTACATCCAATCGTGATCCGTTCCCTAAATGTTTGGTTGTTATCGGACTCCCTGTCCTATTTCTGGGACTTTCCGAACCGTATCTTGTATATGAATTTTTTGTGGTCGCTTTTGATGTCGAGTATGCGGAATCAGTCATATCAAAACTTTTATCTTTACTGTCTGAACCGTAAAAAGATTTGTAATAATCACTTGAATCTCGTCTCTCTTCTCGGCGATCTATTGAGCTTGTGCTTTGCTTTGTAGTATTAGATTCGAACATATTGTAATGGTTCATCGGACTTTCTGATCTTAGACGAGTAACTGAAATAAAATTAATATAAATTTCAATAGCATTTTATTTTTAGTCAAGATCTCACATTACTAAGCAGAAGGGCATTTTTAATGAAACTTATATATAGTCTCAATACCAATCTCAATTTTCAATCGCACTCTGCTTTATTAATAAATAATCTTGGTCATGTATTTGTACATTATAATTATTGTAACTTGGTTCCCTGTTGCCATGCGAACATCTATGGCAGTCGTTAGGGGTAGTTGAAGCCCTAAATCTAAAATCCGACCGGTCTAACTACAGAACTTCGATATTGGCCATGGGTTATAGAGGTCAGATGGCAGTCGCTTCACGGAAAATATCGAAGTTCAGCCGAATCGCAGTTAGACTGGAAAGGCAAAGTAGTTGGGAAAAGGCTCTGTGAATGATGAATTATAGTTACCTGGACTGGATATCCTTGCGTAGGGTGGCGCTGGACTCGAACTATCTCGATGTTTCTTCGTACGAGATCCCACTCTAAACATGTGCGGTGATCCTTGAACGTCGTATCCATTGAAATATATATACAACTGTAACAATGGTTGGACAAAGGGCCTTCAGCATAACAATATGGCGAGACATATTTGGATATATCAACGACCCACGCACAACCATATTGTATGCTGGGACTACTTGAAATATATTCTAGGACGTGGGAATGCTATTAGTGGATCCGTGGACTCCATGCGAACCTCGATGCCGTCCACCATCACCTTGACACGGCACGGCCCGCTGTGATGTTCCTCACGGAGACACAAATACGCCGCCCTGACGACACGTCTTACCTGTGTTACCCCGCAAAACACAGGCGTGTGCATTTACAGCGAAGAAATCCCCTTTCCTTACCCTACCCTCTACCTTCAGAATGCATTATTACCAATAAAGGACAACCTTGACATCCTTGGCATAGACGTTCGTCGAGAGCTCAATAATAAAACTACATCGAAAGATGTATAGGGCTACCTTCGCGGAAATTAGGAATACTGAATAAGGTAAAGAGATTCTTTACACCAGACCAGAGGTGTCTGCTGTACAAGGCGCAGATTAGAACTTGCGTCGAATACTGCTCTCACCTCTGGGACGGCTCCGCGAATTATCTGCTGGACGATCTCGACGCTATACAGCGACGGTCAATCTGTATTATAGATTGTCCGGAGGTAACGGGAAGCCTTGAGCCGCTAGCTCAGCGCCGAACAATAGCTTCCTTGGCCGCATTCCACCGTATTTACCACGCGAGTGTTCTGAAGAGCTCTTTGATCTGATCCCACCCTCTTCCTTCCGATCCCGAACAACGCGTGCCGGGCAGAGATCCCACTCCCACACAAAGGATAGCATGTTCGCGAGAACCGAGCGTTTTAAACGTTTGTTTTTCTGCCGAACGATAGTGGCCTGGAACGCCCTGCCTGTGCACGTGTTTCCTCCCACATATAATCCTGGGTTCTTTAAGCGGAGCGTGAAGAGGCACATCAGTAGGTCGTCAAGTTGACCACTATCTATAGTATTGTGTGCTGTGAAAGTGGCCCACAATCGCTAGACGTCGTCACGACTTACCACCAGGCGGGTGGCGTCAATTTGGCGAAGTATAGTAAATTAAAGCTTGACTCATTGCTAAAGCAGAAAAATTTCATGTTACTAGTTTTTTTTTAATAAATAAGACAGTAACATTCAATTTCAATTAGTCCAAACTTCTATTCAGAGCAATATGGAATTGGAAATCTATATCGAGTTGTCTAACTATTATTGGTGATGATACGATTTATCATCACAACCACATACATTTACTTGATAGTTTTATGATAAGTTACAAGTATATAGTCATGCTAAATGTTTAATTAAATCTTACTCTATGTTTTCCTGGCGCTTTAGGCATGAATGTAGCGCGATATTTAGTAGTTGAAAGCTTTTCCAACGCACACATTACACTGCGCTTATCGTGAACAATATCTAGTTGCAGGTCCCCTTTGACGCCGCAACCGCTTGTGTCCAGTTCGAAGGAGTGCGGTTTCAAAGGGTCTGCCCCTTCAAGAGCCCCCGAACTTAATCGTACTCCGGAAGGGTCGAACACTTCACACGTAAATGGTCCTCCCTGTAACAATGATTTTGTTTTGTAACTACGAGTATTATTCTTTGTTGGAACAGAATTCACTCGTACTTTTATATTTTTATCTGGGTGTCGAATGTTTTCCTATCATTAGGGTTAAAGTCAAGGTGATTGACCTCTAGATCATATAGCCACAGGTTAGCAGAATATATTGGGAAACACAGTTTAAGTACTGGGCGTCTATCGGGATCTTTAATATTACAAAATGGAGCAGTATATAAATTACCGTGTCTGTTAAATAAAGTGTGTTAAAGACTGTTTAGATAGAAATTATAAATCAAAAAACGAATGTCTTCAGCAGGACTCGAAACCGTTACCTTTTCCTAACAAGCCCCCTTGCCACGAAGCTACGCTGACCGTACCTACTCGTATATAATCCATTTTTTGCTTCATAATTATAATTTCTATCGCATTAGGGTTAACAAACCAGTTGCTAGGGAAAATACCGTAATATGAGTCTTTACTCCTAAAATAAGAGGATCTTTGTATGGGATGGGGCCTTTGTACCAGCAGATATAAAAAACAATGGAAAAATTATGTTGAAATTTAAAAATTGCAATGATATCGCTAAATAGAAGACATGTTAAACGTCGACATATGTTTCGCCTACTCACGAGGCATTATTAAGACTATCTCAAAGATAGTAGGTATAGTTATACTTATTATTAGTTTATTACTTTATCCGTGATTTAATTTAGAATACTTTTGATGTACGGACCTGTATATGATCACCTTTGTAAGTGATAGCGATTGTCCAAGTTCCTGCCTCATCAGGTTGAAAGATGGCACTGGAGGCCGTTGTCCCAGGAGCTGACGGCGGTGGGTGCCGAGCTTCAAGTGGGACTGAACGGCCACTCGGAGAATATGCTGTGACATCTATATCTTGTCTTCTTGGTGCACCTACGATTGAAATAAGTGAGGTGAGGTAGGTACTAAAAATTTGACACATCAGATTAAAGAACAAACAACCGTTTTACCTGGACTGCAAACCTCGTCCTTAGTCGACTTAGGTTTGGATTACAGAATAGGTACGAGTAGCTACTGATTTTCTATTGCATATGATGACTGGTAACTGGTAATGTGTTGCACCTCTGCTTACACATCACGAATATATGCGTGATTAAATGTAGGTATCATCGCTATAATTGTCATCTTACAAGACGAGTGAGGGAGGAAATCTTTCCGATTTACCAAACTATTTGTGGTTTCACATTGTTTTCGCCATTAAAATCACGTCATGCATTAATTTATGCTAATATAGCCAATCGGGAAGCGGATACCTGAACATGGCTATTTGCCAAACAACATGTCGGTAAATGCTCATTTACATGATTAATTAATATTGCTACTATCTATGCATAGTTTTATAATAAGTAGACATAATGAAAAGGTAATTACGTGTGCAGATTTACGTATGTAATTTTAAAGGTTCAGATAATACCAATAGATTCGTTATACACCAACTACGATAAGGTGTTAAATACACCCCTGCTGACACCTTCTAGAATGTAGGGATTGTATGTATGTTGTATGTATGTATAACGCTAACTAAGTTCTAACGAGGGGATACTAACTTTTATGGTTGTTATCCCCTCGTGTAGATAAGTTGACATATGACCACCCTTTTGGAGTTTTGTGTGTGTAAAAATGTGTAATACTTGACGGATTCCATACCTGTTGCACTGACTAGCACTTCCACGATACTTCCAATAGCACAAGGCGCCATACCGGGAGGAGGCACTGTCACCAGCCTCGGTAATACTCTGAAGAAGTATCTTCCGTCCACTCTGAAACATTAATAACGTGTTCTGAGACCAATTTATTATAAGTACAAAAAGTTCCCGTTAATTTTCAATAAATTTTAAACTTTTAATATATTTAAAACTTGAGTTGAAATGTTACTTGCAACCTTTATAATTGTCAATTAACGCGTTTTAGATGACCGTTAGTTGTGTAAAATATTTACTAATCACTATCATCATCACTAATATTATGAAACAAAGTCGCTTCCGTCCGTATGTATGCTTAGATCTTTAAAATTACGCAACGGATTTTGATTCGGTTTTCACCAATGGATAGAGTGGTTGTGTGGTAAGGTTTTTGTGTACATAATTTGTCAAGTGGGCAAAGCCGCGGGCGTCCGCTAGTTATATATATTACAAGCGTGAGCAGTTGACACAAGAATTTACCTGATATCATCAACTTGGAGGACAATTTCGTGCATTCCAGCGTGTTCTGGTAGAAACTCGCCAGCTCCGCGAGCGTCCAGTTTCAGTCTTGATTCCTGCTCCAAAGGATTCACGATAAACACCATTACCTCTGATATCGATAAGTCATTGGTCACACTTTCAATCTTAATGTAGGTCTGAAAATAAAGAAATAATACGAAGCGGTCAATGTTAAGTTTAATTGTTTAATCAGCTGTTTACACACGAATTGAGCGTTATTCAAGGAGAATAGAAAAAATTACGTCACGTAAGTAGGTAGGTAAACATAATATGATTACCCTTTGCCCTTCAATGAAACAGAATGTGTGTACTTAATTGATTCCGGTTTTAAGCATTTGTTCAATTAATTAAGTATATTTTATAACAATCCAATAAATTAATGATAAATGCGAGAGTTTGATTGAATGGATCTTTGTTGCTCTCTCATGCAAAATCTACAATTCAGATGTTGTACATGTAGAATAGATTTCTCGTTCCCTGTACCTACAACACTATGTCTCAATTCAGGAAATTATCTATATCGGTGCAAATTTTATATTGATAAAATTTTGATTTGCAACAGTGAGTAGGTAATAAAAAATCTTTCTAAATCTCATTCTTAAACCTAATACACTGTAACAGCAGCCTTGCTTAGGCTGCCTTTCGACCAGTTTTTGCTATGTATCTATGCTGCGAGGATGTGCTTGTGGACCAATGAAAATGATTGTGCTATGACGTGATGTGTAGACAAATGAATATGGTTGGTGGAAGTCAAACGCATCCATAGCAACGTAGCACAGCACATCTCTGGTGGAAAGTCACCCTTATACTGACCTATCCTTTATAAAGAGTCTTTTACTATGTAGTGTATCCAATTTCATGAATCTGTCGAAAATATAAAGCATGACTTTGTCGGAAGAAACCGATATTGGATGTTTTCTAAACCTTTTATCTGTCCTTGTAATATGATCCGGAAATCCGCAAAAATACAGATAAATTAGCGATCCCAATCTCATAAGATCCGAGATGGTCTAGTATTCGGTATTTCCGACGTTTAATTCCTTGGCAATAAGCTCGCTAGTTTGTAAACGATGCCTACGACAACTGGGGAGTTCCTTATTTCTACTTTCACTTATAGAATATAAGTACTACCTCGGTGGCACAATGGTACTATGTACGGACTGCCACGCTCGAGGTCTCGGGTTCGATTCCCGGGTCTGGTGGATAATGTATAATTATCTTTAGAATTTTACCCAGATAATTATCCCAGAGTCTGGAACTTGTGCCCGGTAAATGGCAATAGGCTTGCCCCCTATTACATGGGACCTAACATAGCTGGCGAGATGTGGATGTGTTAGCTCCCCTGAGTCGAAAAAGGCGATTTCTGGATATGTTACCGTTAGGTCGATTTTGTCGCAGCACAAACCTGTATCAATTTATAATAGTGGGACAGCTGACGGAGAAGCTCATCAGGTATTGAATTATATTCTCAATAACGCTCAAACGATTTTCTTTAAATTTTCGTCATTTGTAGTTAAAAAGGATTCCTATCATCGACCAGAAAGCATCATGAATACATAAATAAAATAAGTTATGAATATTAAAAATTCTTACATGCAATTTTACAACTGAAAGTAGGGATAACCTATTACCGTCCTACGACGGCCAATTTATTTACTTTAGCAAAACGTCTAGATAAATAAAAGAATCTAAATGCGTCATCAGATTCGAAAGGAAAAGAAAGGACATAAGTTATTACAGTACTTACAGGCTCACCAACTCTTCCAGACGTGGAATCTAGAGCGACTCGCAGCATATCATGTACGGGTGGGCGTGGTGGCACATTTCTGAGTTGCGTGGCCCACGTCATTACCCCTAAGTGATCGACTTCACTATGGCTCATATCTCGGGCTGATAATACTGTCTCCACACCTATACGAGAAAACAGTCATCATCATTTATTTCTTTTATTGAATGTCACACTCAAGAGAATGTGGTATCTACCTAGGTGAATAACATAACGACAAAAGTCAATTTAAAGTATAAGTACTTAAATACTATTCCCTATTCTGTGACTAAAGGGGCTTCGTGGTCTAGTGGTCACCGACAATATTAACACATAGCAAAGGTTAAGCAACATCGACTCAGGCCGGTCTTAGGATGGGTGACCATTTCTAAAGACATTGAGACCCCTCCGTGCCTCAAAAAGCACGTTAAGCCGTCGGTCCCAACATCTATGGCAGTCGTTAGGGGTAGTTGGAGCCCTAAATCAAAAATCCGACCGGTCTAACTACAGAACTTCGATATCGCCCATGGATCGTGGATGTCTATGTGAAGGAATATCGAAGTTCAGTCGAATCGCAGTTAGACGGGAAAGCCGACCTCAACTGAGTTGGGAAAAGGCTCGGTGAATGAATGATGGATGATGATTGTTTATTAATTATAATTACCAATTTTTCTGGCAGCATCCAGAGCCAGCTGATTGTTCTCCTCCCAACGTGCAGGTTCACGACGTAATCGGCTGGGTGGTGGTGCCGGTCCTCCCACCGAACGCACCAACTCGTTCGCCACTCGCCCATCGTTCCAGTCCGTCTTATGACAAACAATGATTTGAGTATGGTGGTTAAATTTCTAGACTAATAAAAGTAAACTAGATATATGAGTATTCATTTAAATACATAAGTATTATACAGTAGGTACATAGCTATTCATATCATAGAAAAATAAATTAAATTTGTGTATCAACTTTGATTAAACATAATCGTAATCCTATATTTTTTTATGTAATTTCAAAATATAATTGATGATGATGATGATGATGAACAAAAATGAAGAACATCAAATGAGAAATAATATATTTTACTATGCGTTAATTTTCACATTGACAAAAATGGCCGGAAGGCATGCATCGTTTAATCAGCTTATCATTTATTTGTAGTATTGACATATTAAAACGTGTGTACTGTCAGATAACTTTTAACTTAAATTATGCAGAAATTAAAATGTTTTACTTCCACCGAAAATATTAACAGGGAATAAATGTAAAAATTAAATAAATTTACAAATTAGGAATCGCATAGGTGATATATTTTTTTAGTAAAAAATATAGAGGTGTGTGTGTGAAAGTGAAAGAAGTTTTAATATTGTTTCTTATAATAGGTGCAATGCAACAGCGAGGTGCAATGAGGTATCGCACCTTAATAATAGTTAGATACTCACTGTAAAATTTGTAATAGATTTTTCAAGTCTTGAGTTGACCCAGTCGAGCGTGGATTTAAAGCCTGCTGACTCGGGCTTCATGAAATAGGACAAATAAGTCATGCCTGAGAGCTCGTCTAGCCATGGAGATGCTAAATACTCAGGTTCCAAGACCATTGGTACTTCTAGTTCCCGGTGCGCTAGCTTCATCGCTTGCCGGCAATTCTCTACCGCTTCATGACGATCTGTATAAATCAAACAATTAATATGGTAGTACAATTATATTGTTGCCTTATATTCTTGAGTTATCATCATGATTTTGTATCAAAAAACGTTTTATAGGAAAATAAAGTAATATTTATAAGCCACAACTTATTATGTACGCAAAAATCAGCGGTCAAAACATGGCGGTTGCAGTGCAAAATATTAGACGTTCGTTACAAGAAGATTAAAGGAGAAATATCTGGTTAGTAATAAAAGCTATATGGACGTTCAATTTACTATTTAAATCAATGAACATTAATCAATGAATCAACACACATAAGGACATCTTGTCCAGTTTCCTTTTACTTCCTTTACCAATAGTTTGAAATTTTAACAAGTAATGCATTCTGTCAAAATCAATACTCACTAAGATCTCGCCAGTGTGGGAATACGCCAGGTTTGCAGTAATCGAGCAACGCTGAGAGCAGAATACCGCTGTTCCAATCAGTTGTTAAGTTGTTGACGCGGCACTCTGGTAGCGAAGCTTGCAACCAGGATAGCATTAACTTTCTGCAATCGAATATAGAGAAACGTTGTCATTTCACATTTATCTTTAACCGATGCTCTGAAAACAGCTTGCAAACAACACAAGTACCAACCGTAAATTTATGAAAAAAGCTCTATCGACATAAAAGACAAAAAATCACAAAACGGTCTCGGAATGAGAAATTGAAATCGCCTAATTATAAATCAATATTGATAACCTGTTACAAAGTCGGTTAAAAACAAGATATTTCAGTACCATTTTCATAGAAATGTAAATATTGTACCTATTCGTTTGAAGTCAAAATGAGCAATTTAATTAGAAGTTTAGGTTTTTTTCAACGTTGTGCAACCTTATGTTTTCTTTTGATTACTTACGGCTATTGATGATTGAAAGGAATTCTAAGGTAATGTAGCTTTCATTACTTTAAGAGGGTTTTTATCATACGGACACGAATGATTCTCCGGCATTTGGATATCCTAGCAGTTTCAAAATGGCATTTTTTACTGCCGTAAAAGGTAAGGGAAATGTTTACATTCTTTAATGAAACTTTATAAGAGAATCTGATAGATTTAAATATCAATATGCCCCTTAGGGGAGTTGAAGGTATAATTTTAGACGAACATGATAGTACACAATTTTATCTAGTCAGATCTATCGAGCAGCTAATAGGGAAAAATATTGCGTCTGTACCTGTACTCTGTACTAGTTGTATTCTAGTCTATTCGATCGAGGCTATTCGGTGCGAGGACGGTTAAATTGTTGATGCATTCATCAACGCCTGCACTTCGGTGTTTCGATTTGTTTATATTATATATAATTTTTGTTATTATTCTCTTCGAGACAGTTGTTTCAGAAACAGAAAAATTATGTAAATTGTAAAAATAAGAATTTGGGCATAAAGCTAAAATAAATAAATAAGGTTAATCACTCGTCACTGGTTACAAAAGGCTAAAATAAAGTCTAAAACTATATTAATTGTCAGACTATAGCTAGACCATTAATATACCGTCTTCAATAATATTAGGTAATTACTTAACTCAAACCCTTATTTAAAAATAAAATAAATTACATCCACGTATCTCATTGAACAGTCCTTAGTGTGGTAATTGAGTAATTTAGACACTTTAAAGTATATAACTGGGCTATTAAGTTAGTTACTGAGCGTATCTCACTTAGAGGTACGTAACTCAAACAGTTTGAAGCTACGGCCGGTTGCGCACGCGCCTTATAAAGTGCTAATTGCTGTAAAATCAAATAAACTCTTTAGATACAGTTAGGTCAGTTCTTCAAGGTTTATCAGTTACGTAATAGCATTCAATGATATTTTGTGTAACCACAAATTACAATTACTGACCGAGCGAAGCGTCTTCATCTCGAAATCATACTGGGTCAACTTTGTTTTCGTATATACATAATTAGGTATGTATGTTCCGGGATAGCGGCCACGTTTTTTTGGCGGATATCCACGAAACGTTTCAGAAGTATTCCTTGAATTAAAACAATAATGTTTATGGTGAGTATTTTTTGTACGACCATGTATGTTATGGTTTGTGTATAATACATGGTACTCATATTTTAGATAGATAAACCAATGTCTGCAGATGTTGAGCACAACGGCCAACCAGAAATATACCTACGTATAATAAGGTGTCTGCAATTATAAATAATGAATATATTCGGCAGAATGTGAAGGGCATTGTGAAGAATCGTCATCCTTAACTAAAAATAAATAAAACGAGCTTAAATTATATAATGGGTTTAGTTACCAAGTTTTATGTTACGAACCTTGGTGGGAATTTGCTGCGACCGATTTGATACCTCACGATTAGCGACCAAATCAGACCCAATATTAACTTTAAATTGCCATTCACGATATCCACGTTACCTGAAACAAATTCACCAATAAGCCAGTGCGAATAAAGTTAAGGATTATAATGAGAGAGGATAATACTTTATGTTACTTTAATTACTTTGGTTTTCATGATAAATGCAGTCATTTAGTACGTAATTTTATAATTTAAGGGTTAATTACAATTCAATCTTTGCGAATAATTACATCAGTTTAGTATTTAGGGTGCCAATGCTAAGAGGCTCTATCAACATCTTCTAAGGGGCCAAGTCTCCCCAGTGCAGATTCTGAGTAACAGACCAGCCTCTGGCAAATTATCCAAAATGCCCAGAAACAACAATAGGCTATAGTCTCCTCTTACAATAAAATGATTGCCCAGATGTGAACGTACCAAATGCCTCTTTCTATTCCTTCGGAGATTGATTTTGTGTGTGTGTGTGTGTGTGTATTCAAACAAAGTAAATATTCGACTTCTTAATTAGTTAAGAATCACCAACAACATAACCTTTTTATAAACTTAATACTTTTTAAAACTTTCGCGTTTTGTGCACATTATAAACTTAAGACAAACGGGTCTTTTACGCGATTAATGAGATATATACATACCTCTTTATTACCCGATGTTTCGACCACATAACATATTTAATCTTTTTAACTGACTGACTCTCAAAAGTGTTACCTTGTAACCTAATTGAATTAACATTATATTTTTATTTCACTTGGCAATCCTTCATCAGTGCTTTCGACACAAAATTACAAGTTTCTTCTTAATTTAAAAATTAAAATTCATACCAATATTTACAAGTTTAACGCCATCGTCCTCAATAGCTTGTAATGCGTTGGTCACATTCTCCAGCTTGTGATGTTGGTTTGTCGGCTTCTGGTTCCAGCCCTTCAATCTCCGTCCCTGGAGAGATTCGACTAACGCACACAGTACAGTTCCATCTCGAAAGTCTTCTACTATATCAACAACCTACAAAAAAGAATGCGAAAATTATCAGGTATTGTTACAAAAAGTTACAAAATAATCATACAATGAAGAATGGAAAAAAGTCAAAGATTGATCTAGGATTGCGTTGCCAATTCGAAATGCTAAACACTAGGTAAATCAATAACTATTTATATTTGGAAATCCATAACAAAGTAAGGGTAAGTAAGATGTTAAAACTTTTCAAAACATAATAGCATTATTTTCACAAAAACAAAAGACAATAAAACGTCGACAATTGTTTCACCTCCAAACGAGGCATTCTCAAGACTGTCTCAGAGAGAACAGCAAAATATGAAGCCAAAACATATTTGCTTTAAAGTATGAATGTATAAATATCGCTAGCGCGATGTAGGATTTGTCAAAAAATAACTAACGTGGGTAGAAATATTAAGTTGTGCTAACAAAGTTCAAAATAGGTATTCAAAAAGATAAAAAAAACCTACTTTTTATTACATGGAAAACGCAGTGTGACACGCACAAACCAACAAACAACACATGTAATAAAGAGTAGGTTTTTTTATCTTTTCTACGCAGGTGTGATTCCTAACGAATACCGCACGGTGCGAGGGCACCGCGCGGTCATGTCACTACACTAAAACCCCTGCAGTGTGCCGTACTCTGCGCCTGTTTAAGGGGAGGCCGGGAACAATTTTGCTACTGCTTCATCGACCCCCCGGCGCGTGCCCCAGGTGTGACGGGGCACCCTCTCTATATTCGATACCTCACTAAGGACTCTCTAAGGGCGACGTCCAGGCACACACGGACGTCACCCCCTCGCGGGTGGCATGATGCGGGTGGAGAGCAGACCCCGACTCTCACACCCTCTGCCACGATCAGGGCGGCATGAGGCGTGCATACGCGCGTCTATTCCGTCCAGGGCGTCGGGTGCGAAGCGGGTTATTGCGAGCAAGGGCATTGCTCTCCCTGACCCGCTCCACACTCTCCTTCTGCGAGACGACCTCCTCGCAGAAGGACGCAACTGCGGTGAAACATCTCTCACAAGCAACCATGGAACGTATGATAGTTGCCAGTGAGAGATCCGATCCGATGACTGCGAAAAGGGCAAGGCGCTGCGTATCCCAAGCTGGACAGACCGCCAGCGTGTGCTGCGCCGTGTCCTCGACGCAGTCGCAGTGGTGGCAGGCGAAACTCAGCTCCTTCCTTGCGACCTGGCACAAGTACTTACCGAACTTACCGACTGAACTTACCGGTAAGCACCTGAGTCAGCCGAAAGGTAAGGGTTCCGTGCTGCCGCCCCTCCCACTCAACAAGGACCGGTCGGAGCGCCTCCACATAGGCAATACCTGCACGTGGAGCCTCCAACCGGGACGACCACTTCTCTAAAACTTCAAGGCGAGCGGCTTCATGCCACCCGCGAATGACCGCGGACGGTGGCCGACAGCCGTTGACCGTCTGGTGCTCCGTGGTGCGCCAGTACACTTCGGCGAGCACTTCAGCCTCCAAATCCCATGGGGGGGTTCCGGCCAATGCGCACGCAACCTCCGTCGACACGGTGCGATAGCCACGTATGACCTTGACCGCCATTACCCTCTGGGGGCGCCAAAGATGAGCCCTACTTTGGTCGGTCACACCTAACGCCCTATTTCAACCAAAACATTCCACCCCTCCAAGATCGGTTTGCAGGAAAATCAATCAATCTATTTACAAAACTCATCGCACAATCAAGTTATTTAGCAAAATATTATCTCCTTGTATAATGTTCCAATAAATATTTACCTTTATATTCACAGGTTTTAGTGTTTCGTTGACCCAGTTCCTGAAGGTGTTTGCTTGTATCTCTACCCAAAGATCTTCGTGGCCTTTGATTGCCATACCTTTGGCAGCGGTCCCTTGAGGGCTCCGGGCGGCGAGGCCTGCCTGTGTGATGCGCCCCGCCGAACCTTCAGCGGAGTGCGCCCGCACGCCCTGGTGTGTCACCCGCAATCCCTCCATCCTTCCAATTTACCAAGCAGTAATAAACTCACTTCCTACTCTAAATAATTTCAGTCTATTTTCTTTGGCACCACACATCGTTGTCGTCTGAAAATATAATTGGCTCATGAATATTTAATTCAGTATCTTGATACTGAGACACTGAAAAATATAGGAGGAAAGTTTTGTAAATTTTGGCAGTACCTAATTTAAATGAATGTTGGAGCAGTTGCAGGCGCTTGTAGCTTTTTATTTCGATTTATTTTGGGAATATTTCCGGCATTTGCTATAAAAAATAATCTGGACAGGGGGCAATAGAGTTTGAGTGGGCAATACAAATTCATTAGATTATTATTTCAACGCTATAATTGACATCCACTATGCCAGAGCCGCGGGTATTACGAAGGTTACCTATATTGGAGAAGAAGATCCGCAGAGCATTTTAGTGTAATAATAAATTTAACTACATATAACGGTCTAGAACCGTCGCGTAGGATTTACGGTTTGATGATGCGTTGTATCTGCTTTAATGAATTGTATTAGAAAGAACCTAAGATAATTCGTACCTATGTAATACCCTATGTAATTTTAAAAAATATAAGCCTACCTACTAGGTACGTCAATTTAAACGTTGCATTTATGTTAGTGCAGTTACGGATGTTTCAAATACATTTATATCTTATAGTTAGCTTTCAGTTTTATTGAAATTAAAGAAATTTTAGATCGTTTTCTACACTTTTGGCTCTTATTTTACAGGATCCTCTGCTCGAGTACCGGTTATTGGTTTTCCCCGCTTTCCCTAACATGGCCCCTTCAGAATGCTATTGATAAGTTACAACAAACAGTTCCTGTCATTCCTCGAAATCCTCTAAAGAATAATTGTCGTTAAGGTCATAAAACTGTCCCTATTCGACATGGTTTGACATAGTTTTCTTGACAACAATGTGTTGGAACCGCACAAGTAACCACATAATTGGTTTGTACGTTATGCTTTCATCAAGTATAAGGAATACCGACCCTGGCTCTAGTACATTAGACGCATTTACTATACGACTGTCGCTTTGATTTGTTTGGATATTAATATTTAATTACTTACCTCGAATAAAATAACTTTTAAAAGTCATATTACTAGAATCATAACATCCTTGTTGCCATTCAACAAATACTCAAATAAAATATTTTGGCTACAAATTGAATACGATCGGTCGAGACCGAGCCGGTGCTTCCGTGAAATACAAATAAAAATCACACAGTGGATGCAGATTCGCTGCAGCTACGTTTCAGATTTATTGATATCGATGTAGGACAATTTCAGGTATTTTTTTTTTTTTTCTTTTTTTTTTTATATTTAGGTCGACAAATTGACGCCACTCGCCTGATGGTAAGCTGAGGCGACGTCTGGCAATTGAGGGCGACTCTCACAGTACACAGGAATACTATAGAGAGTGGCCCTCAACTTGACGACCCTGTAATGTGCCTCTTCACGCTTCGCTTAAAGAGCCCAGGGTTATATGTAGGAGGAAACACGTGCGCAGGCAGGGCGTTCCAAGCCACCATCGTTCGGCAGAGAAACGATCGTTTAAAACGCTCGGTTCTCGCGAAGACGGTTTCCACGGTATGAGGGTGACATCTCTGCCCGGCACGCGTTGTTCGGGATCGGAAGGGAGAGGGTGGGATCAGGTTGAATATCTCTTCAGAACACTCACCGTGGTAAATACGGTAGAACGCGGCCAAGGAAGCAATTGTTCGGCGCTGGGCTAGCGGCTCAAGGCTTCCCGTTACCTCCGGACAGTCTATAATGCGAACAGCGCGTCGCTGCATAGCGTCGAGTGCGTCCAGCAAATACTTCGCGGAGCCGTCCCAGAGGTGAGAGCAGTATTCAACGCAGGGTCTAATCTGCGTTTTGTACAGCAGACACCTCTGGTGCGGTGTAAAGAATCGCTTTACCTTGTTCAGTATTCCTAGTTTCCGCGAAGCTAGCCCAATACATCTCTCAATGTATTTTGTGTTATTGAGCTCTCGACGAACGTCTATGCCAAGGATGTCTAGATTGTCCTTCATTGGTAATATTGCATTCTGAAGAGTGGGTAGGGGAAGGAAAGGGGATTTTTTCGCTGTAAATGCACACGCCTGTGTTTTGTGGGCATTGAACTCGACCAAGTTCTCGGCACCCCATTGGGAGATACTGTCGAGGCTTCGGTCGAGATCACCCACGAGATGTCGTCTCTCCTCCTCTATCACAGATCGCCCCGCCGTCGGACGAACCGAGTAACTCCCGTGCAATGTACTGTCATCTGCATAGCAATGAATGTTCCCGAGGGAAAGCATATCATTGATATGCAGAAGAAAGAGAGTTGGTGACAGTACGGACCCCTGCGGTACCCCGGCATTCACTTGCAAAAAGCGAGAAGCCTGGCCATCGCAGAGGACCCGCACTCGGCGCTCGTTTAAAAAACTGGCAATCCAGCTGCACAGTTGAGGAGGTAGACCATATGCCGGAAGCTTGGAAAGGAGCGAAGCATGCCAGACCCTATCGAAAGCTTTGGCGATGTCCAGGCTAATAGCCAAGGACTCGCCAAACTTTTCCATAGCCCCACCCCATACATGCGTGACGAATGCCAGGAGGTCACCCGTTGATCGTTTTGGCCTGAAGCCATATTGCCGATCATTGATTAGCGAGTGATCCTCCAGGTATCGCATGAGCTGCTTATTAATAAGAAGCTCGAGCACCTTGCAAATGACTGAGGTGACAGCTATGGGTCGATAGTTGCCTGGATCGGATCGATCCCCTTTCTTGGGGATCGGTTGTACGTTCGCCTCCTTCCAGGCCTCCGGCACGAGGCCTGTAGAGTATGACAGGCGGTACAGACGCGTTAATACTGGAGACAACTCAGCAGCACATTTTCGTAGCACCACCGCCGGAATGCCGTCAGGGCCACTGGCTTTCCGCGTGTCGAGTGACCGCAGCACTGCCCGTACATCACATTGCCTGATAACAATATCAGGCATAGTGTGGCCACAGTTGGCGATGGCGGGGGGCTGCAGGCCACGGTCATCGACCCGGGAATTAGCCGCAAAGAGGTCTGCGAGCATGTCCGCCTTCTCTTGGGCTTTGTGAGCCAGTGATCCATCAGGAAAACGCAGTGGTGGCAGCGAGGGTTGACAAAAATTTGACTGTACGGCTTTGGCCAGTTGCCAGTATCCACGGCTGCCCGTGGGATGGGATGTGAGCTCCTGACCAAGCCGCGCGACGCGCTGGGCATCCGCTCTCTTGAAGGCCCTCTTGCTGAACCTAGTGGCCCGATTGTACGCTGCTTTGAGGCGGTTCACGTTCGGGTCACGTGCCGCCCGAGCCCTGACCCAGGCGCGATATGCCGACTGTTTTTTCTGGACAGCTTCGGCACATTCACGCCCGAACCAGGGGCGAGCTTTGCGGATGCTGGCGACATCAGTGAAAGGGATATAATATTCTATCCCTAGACTGATCTCGCCAGCAATGGCAGCAGCGCTAAGGCGCCTTCCCTACAAAGCAGCGCTGGCTCCACGGGATGGACGCAAAGTAATCGCGGAGACCGTCCCAGTCTGCCGACGAGTAGTGCCATAGTCGTCGAGTCATTTGTTCAGCACGAGCAGGCGGTGGCACTTGGAAGCTGGCGTGCACCACACAGTGGTCGGATGTGCCCAGTGGGGCGCGTACCGACACACTGTACTCGACTGGGCGACTCGTCAGCAGTAGATCCAGCAAGGCGGGCGTGTGGTCTGACCTGTCAGGTATCCGGGTGATCCCCCGTACCATCTGGGTCAGCCCGTGGGAGAGAGCGAATGCATGGGCGGTTCGTCCCGCATGATCGGTCCTAAGGGACCCCAGCCACTCAACGTGATGACCGTTAAAGTCCCCCAGGAAAACCAGGTCAGCGTTCGGGAACCGCACCTGCGCATCGTCAGCCATCTCGCTGAGGTATTCGAAAAGCCTTGTTGTCCCAGTGTCCCCTTTGTGGGAGCGGTAGACGCACACGTAGATCTGGCTCATGGAGCCATGATCCACGTGCAGCCAAAGGACGGAGTAGGAGGGGTTCTCCAGACAGCGCAACCGGCGGCAGCAAACATCCGCCCTAACGAACACGCACACCCCGGCTTTATCGCGGAATTGTTCTTCAATGATATAGCCCGGGTAACAGAGGTACGACGTGTCGTCAGGGCGGCGTATCTGTGTCTCCGTTAGGAACATCACAGAAGGCCGTGCCGACTCCAGGTGATGGTGGACGGTATCGAGGTTTGCATGGAGTCCGCGGATATTCGCGAACTCCACCTCAAACGAAGTCAACTTTGTGGGGTTTCTAGGGGCCGCTGTGTACCGTCTATTCTCTTGTTGCACTGTCATTTTGAAATATGGGGAAGCGTGAAGACAGGGCGATATTTGGTGCGGCAGTAAGTGACAAAGTGCAGAGGCTAGCTTCGTCTAGAACCGTGTGGTTAGGTCGGAGCCGACCCGCCGGACGGAAGGGCTCCCAAACCCCCCTGATGCAAGGCCGCCGCTACCCCACACCGGTTACCACCCGGAGCGGCGACCCCACAACAGGATTATGCGCAACATGTGGGGCAGCCTACTGGGGTGGTTGGTCCCAGGCGGGCCCCATGACTATGTTGCGGGCGGCCGCGGCAACGCCGTTGCTAAGGGTCTCCCTGGACGGCGAATCGACCTACACCACCCACACTAGACTCAGCTTCGCCCCCACTGGACCCCTGCCTGCCGCACCATACACCGCCCCGGGCCCGGCAGTGCAGCTGCTGAACCCCTAACGCAACCCAGCCTGGGCTGGGTTACTTGGGGGGCTTTAGCACAGCTGCACGGTGGTACCCCCCCGGACCAACACTGTTGTACCACCTGGTATCCACGTAGGGGCCAAAGCCACCACATGGGTACCGTAATATACGAACCTCGTCCGTTAATCAGCAGGTGCGCCACTAGCAGGTGAGGTCGCTGGGGCCCGATAGATGTAAGAAGGACCCCTTTGCACCCATTAATGTTTCCGTAATAAAATAGTCGTGTTGGTAAATAGTCAATGCTCAAGGCGTGTTTAGGACAGTGTGCAATGCATTAACCTATTTTCAGAGTATACCCTTCAAATAATAAGGTAGACAAAGAGACCGTTCGGTTTAGATCCCGACCGGTGTGAAGTAGATGAGGAATAATAAGGATACCGCAAGTTAAAAATAGGACTCTTCATGGTTACTTACTAGGTAACTGCTGCTACTAGGCAGAGACGATAAAGGGTAAATGTGCCTGCCCTAAGTTTTCAAAAATGTGCAGTACCTACCTAATAGTATGAGGCAATTCTACGGTTCAAACATAGTAGAATTTTAGTAGGTAGGTCTTTATTAAAAATCTCACAGTTGAGTCATAATGTCAATGTGCCTTTCTCTGTGTGTAAATTTTAAATTAAAATATACTGAGCCTATTCACAATAGGTATTTAATATATTACGTATAATATAATGATTGAGTGAAGCCCAACAAAGGAGAACAATGATTATACCGGAGGTTGTATGGAGACGTGGTTCGGACCGTGTTTAAATCAGACCGCTAATACTTATTATATAAAATATTCTATTCTATTATATGGGCAGTATTTCTAACACATCTCAGCTGATGGAGCGTCACTTCTATTTTAAATGATGTATTGACGTTTACGTCACTGCGTAAACATCTTGAAATCATAGCATTTCGTAGATAGTGTCAGAAAATAATACCGAACATAGCAAGCATTTAATAAACAGCTACCTTACTAATGGCCTAATACGGTTGTCGTCCTTAATGTTTATATTGATTCAGTCCTATTAGAACCCTAGGTGGAAAACTGACATATATAGCTAAAAAAAATCAACCAATAAGTTTCAAAATACCTACTAATTACTAATTTGTAAGTTGGTGTTTTGAAGCTTCAAGTATGACGAATTATAGAGACAGTTATCGATGAACATTCATCTGAAACAATAAGCAGGGTATCCATATTCACCACCTAAGTCTAATTCATAACCTTTTTGGGTGCAAAGGGGCTCTAACAACATCTTTAGGGCCCTAGCGACCTCACCTGCTAGTGGCGCACCTGCTGATCAACGGATGAGGCTCGTTAATTTATGTTATTTAGTGGCTTCGGCCCCTACCCACGTACCATACCAGGTGGTATAACAGTGTTGGTCCAGGGGGTACCACCGTGCAGCTTGCTAGGTTTCGTTAGGGGTTCAGCAGCTGCACCGCCGGGCCCGGGGCGATGTATGGTGCAGCAGGCATGGGACCAGTGGGGGCGAAACGGAGTCTAGTGTGGGTGGTGTGGGTCGATTCGCCGGCCAGGGAGACCCTTAGCAACGGCGTTGCCGCGGCCGCCTGCAACACAGTCATGGGGCCCGCCTGGGACCAACCACCCCAGGAGGCTGCCCCACATGTTGCGCATAATCCTGATGTGGGATCGCCGCTCCGGGTGGTAATCGGTGTGGGGTAGCGGCGGCCTTGCATCAGGGGGGTTTGGGAGCCCTTCCGGCGAGTCGGCTCCGACCTAACCACACGGTTCTAGACAAAGCTAGCCCCTGTGCTTTGTCACTTATTGCTGCACCAAATGTCGGCCTGTCTTCACGCTTCTTCTTCTTCAAATCTACAATGGCAGTGCAACAAAAAAAAGTAAACGTTTCACAGCGGCCCCAGGAAGCCCCACAACTTCACTTTTCGAGGTGGAGTTCACTAACATCCGTGGACTCCATGCGAACCTTGATGCCGTCCACCATCACCTAGAGACGGCACGGCCCGCTGTAATGTTCCTCACGGAGACACAAATACGCCGCCCTGACGACACGCACTTACCTGTATTACCCCGGCTATGTCATCGAGGAACAATTTCGAAACAAAGCCGGGGTGTGCGTGTTCGTTAGGGCGGATGTTTGCTGCCGCCGGTTGCGCTGCCTAGAGAACCCCTCCAACTCCATCCTTTGGCTGCACGTAGACCATGGCTATATGAGCCAGATCTACGTGTGCGTCTACCGTTCCCACACATGGGAATTCTGAGACAACAAAGCTCTTCCAGTACCTCAGCGAGACGGCTGATGAAGCGCAGGTGCGGTTAACGAACGCTGACCTAGTATGTCTGGGGGACTTCAATGGCCATCACATTGAATGGCTGGGTTCCCTCAGGACTGATCATGTGGGTAGGGCCGCCCATGCGTTCGCTCTCTCCCACGGTCTGACCCAGATGGTATGTGGGATCACCCGGATACCAGACAGGTCAGATCACGCGCCCACTCTGCTGGATCTACTGCTGACGAGTCGCCCAGTACAGTGTTTCGGTAGGAGCCCCATTGGGTAGTTCCGACCACTGTGTGGTTTACGCGGGCATGAAGGAGTCACCTCCTGCACGTGCCGTAGAAATGTCACGACGACTATGTACGGGTAGTGCTGCGATCACTCGACACGCTGAAAGCCAGTGGCCCTGACGGCATTCCGGCGGTGGTACTACGGAAATGCGCAGCTGAGTTGTCTCCTGCACTAACTCGTCTGTACCGCCTGTCTTACTCCATACGAATCGTGCCGGAGGTCTGGAAGGAAGCGAACGTACAACCGATCCCCAAGAAAGGGGATCGGTCTGATCCAGGTTACTATCGACCCATAGCTGTAACCTCAGTCATCTGCAGCAATCTCGCCAGCAATCGCAGAACGATTGCTGGCGAGATCAGCTTAGGGATGGAATATTACATCCCTTTCACTGATGTCGCCAGCATCCGCAGAGCCCGTCCCTGGTTCGGGCGAGATTGCGCCAAAGCTGTTCGAAATAAACAGTCGGCATATCGCGCCTGGATCAGGGCCCGGGCTGTGCGCGACCCAAACGTGGGCCACTTCAAAGCAGCGTACAACCGGGCCACAAAATCCAGCAAGAGGGCCTTTAAGAGAGCGGATGCCCAGCGTGTCGCGCGGCTTGGTCAGGAGCTCACTTCCACGGGCAGCCGTGCAAACTGGCAACTGGCCAAAGCCGTGCAATCTAACTTTTGTCAGCCCTCGCTGCCACCGCTGCGTTACCCAGATGGAACACTGGCTCACAAAGCCCAAGTGAAAGCGGATATGCTCGCAGACCTCTTTGCGGCTAATTCCTGGGTCGACGACCGTGGCCTGCAGCCTCCGCCATCGACAACTGTGCCCACACTATGCCTGACATTGTACTCGGGCAATACGATGTACGGGCATTGCTGCGATCACTCGACACGCGGAAAGCCAGTGGCCCTGACGGCATTCCGGCGGTGGTACTACGGAAATGCGCAGCTGAGTTGTCTCCTGTACTAACTCGTCTGTACCGCCTGTCTTACACCACAGGAATCGTGCCGGAGGTCTGGAAGGAGGCGAACGTACAACCAATCCCCTAGAAAGAGGATCGGTCTGATCCAGGCAACTATCGACCCATAGCTGTCACCTCAGTCATCTGCAAGGTGATTGAGCTCATCCTCAACAAGCAGCTCATGCGATACCTCGAAGATCACTCGCTAATAAATGATCGGCAATACGGCTTCAGGCCAAAACGATCAACGGGTGATCTTCTGGCATTCGTAACGCATGTCTGGGGTGAGGCTATGGAGAGGCACAGCGAGTCATTGGCGATTAGCCTGGACATCGCCAAAGCCTTCGATAGAGTCTGGCATGCTTCGTTCCTTTCCAAGCTTCCGGCATATGGTCTACCTCCTCAACTGTACAGCTGGATGGCCAGCTTTCTGAACGAACGCCGAATGCGATGGCCTCTGCGATGGCCGGGCTTCTCGCTTTTTGCAAGTGAATGCCGGGGTACCGCAGGGGTCCGTGCTGTCACCAACTCTCTTCTTTCTGCATATCAATGATATGCTATCCCTCGGGAACATTCATTGCTATGCAGATGACAGCA